>REGM01000348.1:130383-197334 GCA_004194415.1 Aurelia aurita
ATTGCCCCCCCCCCCCCCCATTGCTAAGGCGAAGCACTGAGAGGCCCTAAGACGATCATGTATAATTTAAAGTGGGGTTCTACCGATGTGTTACAACTCTGATTTAGATTTGCTATACCTCAGCAAAATACACTTGGAATGCAAGCAAGTTTTTCGAACTGTAGCTCCATCTTCCAAATTCTGTATGTTCTTGCTTTTTCTTCCATTGAAGTTAAATTTTATAATAGTGGTATTCAGCTGTAACAATGCAAAAATTATTTAAAAATAAGTGTAGTATTATATGTGAAATTATATGCTGAAAACATATGAGATATTGTGACCGATGGCATGTATAGATTTTTCAGTTCTCTAGTTCTCTTGATGTATATTCTGTTCGACTTTTTCTCCGGGAGGTATGAGGCGATCTAACATTTCTTTGAAATAGTGTGGTCTGCAATAGACAAAACGCTAAAGATGGCGGCCGCGCAAAGCATGCTGTTAAAAAGCTCCCTGACGGCCACCTAACAACATAAAAAGTTTTGTCTGCCGTTTCGACTAGCTAGCTGTGGTTAAAGGGAATAGACATAGCTATATTGAGTGGTCGCTATAAAATAGGCTACGAAAACGACCACGCACCTATTGTTTCTTCAGCTACACAATGAAACGGCACGTGCCGACAGTATCAAATACAATAGACTATATTTTTAACTTGGCCCGGGCCAGCTTTTAACTATGTCGATTCCCTTTAAGTTTGGAACAAGTGATCAATGTAAACAAATAGGACAGTTTTCTAATTCGAACGCGAATCTTTAATTGAATCTTCAGTTCGAATCAAAACTTTACTTTTTCTGCTTTGGAAATGTTTCCTTTCGAACCATGTTGCATTTGAATTCAAGGTCGATTCGAATTCGAGCTAGCTAGTCAAAACAGCAGACCAAAATTTTTACGTAGTTAGGTGGTCGTCAGGGAGCTTTTTACCAGCATGCTTTGCAGCAAAAAATTAGCGTCTTTGGAGCCGCCATCTTTAGCGTTATTGTCTATTGCTTTCTATTAAACAATACTGGTTTCTTCACAATAAGAACCTTCAAAGTTGGACAGAAATGTGAGCAATTGACAGGAAAAGAACGAAATTCGAAGCCGCAACCATCGACTATGTACGTACCGCAATCTACTATCTAAAGTATCTGATCGTGCGGAAAGTATATGTGACAGTTGGAGCGATCACTGCGCCTGGAGGACAAGAGAATCAACGCCCAGATAAACCAGTTGGTCAACATGCACGTAAATAGTTCCTGGTCGCGGGTTCGAATCCCATTCTGGTTGTTTGTATTGCTCGTGCTGTTCTCTTCAATCTTGACTTTCCTATCCCCAATTTCACTGAACCAGATTTCAAATCTCGAGAAGATACATTTGAATAATCCTTTAAACGATGTGTTAGTACTGAAGGTCGGGGGGGCGGAGGGAGGTGTGAGGGAGATTGAGGGGTGCATCAATCGAGAACTTCATGATTTGATAATGCAGCGAGGCTGCACAATAGATGACAGTTTCCTGACAGTTTTTTATTTTTCTTATTTTTGCACAATAGATGGCAGTTTCCTTATGTCTGTAGCATATCTTATACGTAACATTGTATTGACTTCGGTTGAGCCAATGGTCTGGTAAATGAGTATTTCATGTCCCAAAAAGAGAGCCGTGTTTTATAACATTCCATAAAACGATAATCGGATGGTTTGAAGTCAAACCAAGACGTAATTTAAGGAGTGTTTCTCTAATCCAACTTGAATTCTGTCAGATTTTGTAGATCTGATACAGATCAATTTCATAGTCTAATCAAATCACTTTTACCGAGCCGGCAGAAAATGCTTCTTGAAGTTAATGCATTAGCCAAATGTTTATGATTTCCACTGAGAAAGCTATGGTTTGCAGCCTCTCAAAGCATATACAGTCTTACTTTGGGACTCTATGGATTTTATCGGGCCATAGAGTTTCGTACAAAAATTATCTAAAATGTATTCTATTTTTCGAGAGCTTTAGTCCTTAATTTGGGGCATCTGTGGACTTTGCGGACATTCTTCCTTTTATTTTCTGCAATGTGTGCAGGTATCCAATAGCTTAGAAGTATATTTTGTGACGTCATGGCAAAAATCCAAATGAGCTATCTTTCCCGCTAATATCTGTTGAGCTCCCTGCATTCATATCTACCCAAGCAAGGAACATTCGGAAGAAATGTTCTCAAAATCTTTTGATTCTTTAAAAGCTGGGACAATGAATAAATTCTTGACAGAGTACTGCTGAGAAAACGGTATTTTGTTTAAGCCAAGATTGTTATGACTTAAGATCGTTTCGGGAAAAATTTGTATGTTGCACACTTTCATGAGCCTATTGAAGCCGATGTGTTCATTGGTCGATACGCTGCGCTGAATGCACAGTAACAGTTTCCTTGCTCATCAATAACAAAAGCAGAATTTCTTAATATCCCCTTGAGAATAAAAAGATTAACGAAGTTTCATAGAATTCCCTTGAAGGTTATAAAAACTTGTACCACTCATTGCCGTTGCAATGCAGAGTGTTGTGGTTACATGGTTACAGTTTGATACGCCTTCTCGTTCGGGTTTGCCCCAGAACTGGTTTTGACTGCAAATGAAAAGTTTGTTATCTACAGGATTTGACCAGGTTTGCTTCTATGAAATTCGTTGTGGTGGAACTTACTACAAAGAAGATATTTCATTCAAGCGATGGAGTTAGCGACTGGCAGTGTATTCAAAATTTTTTGCAGCGACATCGATAAATTTATGAAGTTAGTGATCAAGATGGAATTCTAACATCGACTTCGATATCAAAGTTTTCCATTATGCAGTCATCCTTTTCGCAAGGTTTGATTTGGAAAATATTTATTTTGTCTAATTTCACGCGTCATGTCAAGTGAAATATATATACACCCTTAGCATCTTCTGCGTTGCCTTTAAAGAACGCCAATCAACCAGCATCCTTTGCGCGCTTCGCTTGTTGCCTTTCGACTGCGGCGGCCATTTTAATATGACGCCATTCTCTGCAAAGCGTGACCGCAAAGGATGCTGGTTGACCGGCGTTCTTTAAAAACAACAGGTCGTATCATCTCGAAAATTCCGTTATTACCACCTATATTTGTGAGTGAAGTTTCGTCAAACCTTTTGCTGACATATCTTCGTCAAGATTAGGGAGATTTCTCAACATCTTATCTTATGGTCTGCAGTGGTAAAACGGATAGGCTGTGGGTAACATGGGTAGTGCTGATTGATGGAAAATCCTAGACAGTGAACTGTCACAATGTCAAGGAGGGTACTTCAAACAGTTGTATCTAGATGAAAACTGTGAACTATTTTACGAAGACAAATTATCCATATGCTTGCCTTCCCATTTTAGGGCTGTATGATTGTAGCATTTGACCCTTGTAGACCCTACGATATCTAATGCGATATTAAGCGACCCCTTTTGCACGTTTTGGAAAATTCCTTGGAAGATATTTTTTGATCGCGATGTTTTTATTCTTTATTTTCGTTCCTCTAATCGTTCTAGAGGAGATCGCTCTTAAAATATCCTTGATTCACGCTTTGTCTTCAAACAGACAGTAGCTTTGGACGGTGAGGTGACTAGCGCAGCGCTCTTGTCTAGTGCGCATGTTCTGGTGTTAGAGAGGATGCGCACTAGATAAATGGATGACGGCCTTAATCCACATTTGAGATGGCATGAAACAACGATTGTCCGACATAAAACGCGAGCGTTAAGGTAACTCTGCTTTCTGCTATAGTGGTTTTTCCCCTTTGTGAACTTCCTACAAGTCTCTCTTTTGGTCCTGTTGAAGGAGGGAAAGGAAAGAATGAGGGGGAGGGAAAATAAAAGAAAAAAGAAAGGAGAGAGGAAAGAGGAAAGAGCTCAAGTTTCTCTTTCGTTTTCCTTTTCTTTTATTTTTCCTTCTCCTGGTTCAAGAGGACCAAAAGAGAGACTTGACCAAAATAGAGACTTGTGGCAAGTCCGCCCCTTCGCTGTCGAAGAGTAAACAGAAATATAAAGCTCGATTGCAGGAAATATAGCCTGTCTTTTTCAATCAGATTTGGCAAAGTTATAGATGAACAACCTAGCTAATGATAAAGCGAAAGAAAAGCAAAAAATGTTTGATTAGTTTTAGAGATAAATCCACTTTTCTGAAATCAATGAACAATTTTGGAAGAGAATTGGCAAATCCATAATTGACGAAAACATTGCGATTTATGTATCGTTCGATTGCCAAAACTATGCAGAACACCATCCTTTTTGCCGCTTTTCGATAGGCTGAATGATGTTGGAGAAATTAGCTGAGGAGGAGGGCGGGTTTGCAAAACGGCAACTTGCTGCTCACTAGAGCAGGAAGCAGAGTTACCTTAACTGTGCAGCGTCCACGGAAACAGTTTAATTTTGAATTCAGCTTCAGTGTGTTTTGAGCGGTCTTTTGAGCTTTCTGTCTTCCAATCAGGTCGACCAGTATGACAGCAGTCCTTGGTTTGTTTTACAGATGACATAGAAAGATGAAAGTGTCCAAATATATTTTGATAAAAAAAGCCAACGGAAAGATAACGTTAGCAGTAGGTTAACTTACCTTATCTGGTCGGGATTGAGAGAGAATACAGAAATATAAATGAGATCGTTGTTTTTTGCAATCAGCCAAATAAATGTACATCGTTTTCAATCAAACTTCGCTTATTATTTGAGGTAGCCAATTATATTCCGTTCCGATTCCGTTACTTTTTAGTGTAACTGAGATTATAGTAGGTCCTCATTTCACTCCATCGACTTTCCTGGGGACAGTTTTGTGCTGAACAGCCTACTCTAAACATAGCGAAACTTCACCATAAACTCAAAGAGGGTAGGCAGACACGATCAATAAGACGTAGATGAGTCAGTTAGTGCTGAAATATAAAGTTTCGATAAGAACAAAGTGCCGCCCTTCCATCTCATTTTATAGGAGTCGACATTCATACAAGTCAAAATGATTTGGAACACTTAAACTTATTACAATTAGCCTTACTATAAAAAGATTTTAACTGTAATAAAGGCAACTTAAATTCAGTACAGCCACAAAATTAACAAGATTCTGAGCAATATCCTGGCATTCTTTTCAAAGTATCAATTACGAGACCTCTCTTTTACAAAGTACACATTTTTGAGGCAAAGCTATGATCCTTCCGCAAAGGGTGAACCGACTGAATCCAAAAATTTAATTTCATTTTGTCATCATCATTAGCTAATGAGGTCAATGATAAGGATTACACTGGCGTCGTCGTATTAACCAGTCCCCAAGGGCAGAAAATTCGAAATTGGCAAAGAAATGTACTTAAGAGTCAGTGTCCCGTTTATGTCATGCGTGTATGCTATTTGTCTAGATTTCTGTAGGCCTGGCAAGGTTGTCTAAATAGTACAGCCTCTTCCTCAGAATGAGTTTGCTGCTCTACCTCTACTCAGGAATACACGTCCGTTCTGCAATTTTATTGGTTATTCCAAAACAATAGAAAACATGAATTATCTCTCAAATACATCATTGCAATGTCAAGTTGTTGTTCGTAATCGAGGACACATTATTAGCGTTACCAAGCCAACTGTAAATACATAGCGGCTTCCAATCTATTCACCTTTTGGACACATTTTCGTAACATGTACCAGGGTCTTCACTCGGCTTCGTGAATTGCATATGACATAAGAACACCCTGAGAACGAGGTTGTAAATGGTAACAATAATATTATAATTTGAAACTTGAGAGCTTCGCCTTACAAATCCTCTTTTATCAATAGCACTTCTAATTTTGCAAATAGTTTTAAAAACACATTTTTCCTTAATTTTGAAATCTGCAATTCTTAAAATGTTCATCCTATTGCATCTATATCTTGGCACAAAAATGGGCATTATTTACAGAGGGGTTGGTACCGAAGAGAAATGGGCTTGGTATAATAAATTTTCTGACATAAAAAGGCTGGATAAATGTTTTTTTTCACCTTTTGAGTTGGGTAAGAAGATTTTTGGGACCAGAAAACATTTCTCTTCGGTAACCAACCCCTCTGTAAATAATAAACGGTCCCTAATTTCTGGTCTATTAAATCAAATATATATAGTTTTTTAGTTACATTTCAGTTCACTACCAACTACAATCTTACAGCTAGAGCATGTGTTCTGCTACCGATCTGATAATTAAAACGTACTAGTAGTGAGATAAAGCACTTGATTTGATAATGAAAAGAAACCATAAAAACCGTTTTGGCAAGATCACTTGGCTAGGAACCAAAATTTTGACCACACTTACATGAGCTCTTCTTCTACAGATCATAACTTAATAAATATATATACTATATAAATAAAGGGTCTGAAAAGACACTGAACTGCTATTTTGTGGCCCTTCTGAAAACATGCTAAAATATCTAAACTGTAATTATGTAAATTGCTAATTCATAGCATCTAGAGACAAGTGGTTGCTAAAATATCAGAGCTGCACCTGACACTGCGATTTGGTTTGTTCATTTTCTTTTTTCACCCTATCTTCACTGGCGTTACATTGTATGCAGACGAACAAGGCAAAACATTCTGCCATGTCACAAATGCTGCTAGCTAGAGGCAAATAGTAATCTGGCTTCCGCTAGACTTCAAGTCTTAGCACAGAGATCTGCTACTATTTCTGATATTAAATACTTGTAGGTTTCCTTATCTGAACTTCATTGGGTCATCATATATAGGCCATCATCAGTGTTATGCCCAGCATCGGCTTTGCTGATTAATTAGATAGATCTAGAGATGTAGATATAGAAATTTCTTAACCCTATTGGTACTGGGTGATTTTTTGGTTAGTTTCTACTGGGGGAGGGGGAGTTTTTGCAGTATCCTTTTGTTTCGTGCACTGATTATCTTCGCAATTTTTGTCTCTTTTTCTAGTAAATATGGACTCAAAATGAATCAAATAATCAAGATGAAGCAAATTAGATGCAATTTATTTATATTTTGCACTTTTTAATTAGATCAATGACGTCATAAATGTGAATGATGTCATAGATATTAAATTTTGCTGATGTGAGAAAATTTTAAAAATTATCTATCAAATGAAGGTACTCATCTAAAGCAATCGAATAGTGCATGTTTGAGATCATTCAGCCAAGCGAGACAAAAACTATGGACGTTCTAAGCATTTGTTTTGTTGAACACTATCCACATAAGGTGTTACTGTGGTCATATTATCAAAATGAGAACAATGAAATGTAAAAAATCCTCCCCAGTACAAATAGGGTTAAAACTGTCTCACTTCAGCAAAGAAGCTTCAAGCTAACTTTACTGCTAATGAAATCTGAAATGTTGCTGAAATATATGCTGCAAGTGTGTATCAGTTTAGGAAGCTCTTGAAAGATACAAGTAAGGAAGCTCTTCGAAGATAAGTTTATTGTAAATACTCATGATATATTGAGTCGATAGTTACTGCAATCCTGTCGTTGTTGGACTGCAGCAGCCAACTACTCAACTGCATATCATCTATTTTGGCCGTTATTGCTGTCCTGTTGCATTACTAAATTATATATATTGATATTGGTTTCATGGAAGTGGATTTTGGAATTGATCAAAGAAGAAATACATGCATACGCATATGAATAGATTTAGCCATATTGCTAAATTCAAATTTTTCAAGAGAAGCTTTTTTTATGGAACCGAAGATTAACAGTTTGCATGAGGAGGCTCGTAGTCATAGCTAGGGTTTGTCATACATTGGTATGCTGTGGCATTGAAGTTCGCATTCTGAAGGCTCTTCAGCTTCCGCATTTCTTCAGCTTCTGTCATCCTATCGAGCTCTGTGGTCATTGCCAGATAGAATTTCAATTATTTTATCAAGACACACACTTCAACACTTTTAGTACCCTTGGCTAGCCACTGGCTAACCGAAAAAGACAAAAAAGACCAAATTTTGTCCCTCAATCTTATCTGATACATCCGTCAAAGCGGAAATAGTTTCACTTCCGAGTAGGTACTGGTCTGTTTCATTACTGACTTTATCTTAAGAATATTGCTATCTGCAGATTGTTAAGACAAATTGAACATGTTACGAACAGATTTTAACCCTAATCCATATGGGGGGTGGATTCCACCACACTCAAGGTTTTTTGTGCCGCGTTTTTAAATGACATCAGCTATGTCCCCCCAGTCTCCTTGACTTTTACTAATTATCTATTAGCTACATTTTGATGAAAAAAAATTTGAACAATAGAACTCACAGGTCACGTGACATGCCCATATATGGAAGCAGGTAACAGCAAAATCATTGTTTTCGATGACTTCAATGGCAAAATTTGCTTAAATTATGAAGTATTATATATCAAACGAATCAGCAAACAAAGGGCTTTAATTTGATACCGGAATTTCTGGAATTTGATGACGTCAGTATTTTTTATTATGACGTCATTTTGGCCGCCATTTTGGGCTAATTAGCAATTTTTTTAAATATTGTCCACCTTTTTCCATTAAAAACACTCAGATGGTGCATTTGTGATAGATTATCACCATTTTGTCGCTTCTGTTTGTCTATTTTTACATGGAACAAATTTATAACATAAATTACGTCATCAGAATTGAATAATTTCTACTAAAATATCATTCAAAAATCGCTATTTACAATAAAATAACATTTTTCAGCAAGTATTTCGACAAACTAGACCAAAATCCGCGTACAGTTCCTTCAAAGTCTTCCTTCAACTCAAATTTAACTTGAGAACCTGATTTTGGCTTTTCAACTTTTCAACTTTATAACGTCACTGTGACGTCATAGGGCGTGGCAACCACACCCAAATTGTGCTACATGTTGCAAATTACTTGTTCTATAACTGTGCCAAGTTATACTGAATTCTGGTGAGTCTAAGGCTGTTTTCAAAGGGGGGTGGAAAGCACCCCCCCATATATGGTAGCTTGAAAAAAGCCCATATGGATTAGGGTTAAACATTTTTGGAACTGCAAAGTGAAAATGATTCGGGGAGTACTACCATTCATCATTCATTCCTGACAAGGAGTCCAGTCAAGGTTTAAGAGGGCCAACTTGAAACGTTTGAAAATTACCCTCAAATGATTGGTTATTTTACCGAAACCCCCAAATGGTAGTTCAAGGACCTAAACTTGGATCATTTGGTAGCTCTAGTAATGACAATTTTCTGCAATGTTTTATAACGTCCAAATGTTTAAACCTATGGAACAGAGCAAGAAAACTTGAAAATTCATTGATGATCATTTATGCAACTATTAACCTGCATGGAAACTCGACAATATTTTCATGCGAAGGAGCGTACTGAGTTGAAATCTTATCATTGGTGAGGAATCTTAGAATACCCTCAACTGATAGCATGTGCTTTACTATTAGGGCCATTTGGTGCCATTCGGTAAACCCAGAAACCGACTGGACCCCCTGCTAGGCCATAATGGGAGTACCCCCTCCCCTCCCTCAGGGAAGCCTACTGGCAGACATAAAGTCTCAACTGAAAACTGCTTATTAACAAATTCATATTTCACACAAGCAAGCATTGTTTGATAAAGATTTACATTTAAAGGTCAGTTCACGAGGAGTAGAAACTCCACCTTTGCAAACAAGTGAAATAAAATCATACCTAAGTTAGTCGTTGATCCGTTACTTCATCCCATCTTCTTGTGTCGTTTTGTTCGTTACTCTTGAAATCCCATTGAATTTCCATGCTTTGCTCTGCTTTATGTTTCCGTACACAAACTGTTTTTGAGCCGCTAGCTTTTCTTAGAGCTGCACTGCAATTCGACCCATTCCTCTCATCTATAACATTATTTGCTAGCCCTGTCCACAAGTTGCTCGAGCCCTGTCCACAAGTTGCCCTGTCCACAACGAGTTTCTTGGTTTCAAGTACACTTTCGAGCAACTTGTGGACAGGGCTATTATTTGCTCATTTCTCTATTGATTTTAGCAATTTAGAATTTCATTTCATCCCTGGACTCAGTCAGATAGGTTACCTTTTTGGGGACACCCGGTTGCAATATTTAAAAAAATCAAATGTAGTAGTCCTGATTGTCGTATTTGTTAGGTTAGGGACATCAATGCCTATTGCCTAGAAAATGGATTCAGATATAGTCAGAAGACAGTTTTGGTGCTCACCAACTGTCCACCTGGCATATGATGCACAGAGCCCGTAAGTCATGCGAAAAGAAGTTCATTCCCAGCCGCGTCCGCCAGGTGGACAGTTTTGGTATGGTTGTTTTGATGTGATCGTCCCGTGAGGTCCAGAACAGATGAGGTGTACCTCTTTAAGGTTGTGGTATTGCATTTTCCCTGATAAGTATTGCTTTTAGAATAGTTGCCAGTTATTGTCATATGCGAGCTCTTGGATCAGAAGCACTGTTTTTGAAAGCAATATTTTTTTATTGCAATTGTATCAAATGCAGCGTAATGCCACGTATTCCATTCTTCTCATTCTGAACTTTCAAATGCAACATCAAGTTATGAGCCTCTTGAATCCCAAGGTATTTTTTACGTATCTAGCGTTATGAATAATGACTACTACCACACCTGATTCTCTTTGCGTTTATCTGAGTCGCACACCCCTTCCTTGGATTTCCTACCCCCACCCCCTTGTGAACTCACTGCAACTCTTTTCCAAATAGAGATTTGTAAATGTTCATTCATCTCCTTGTAAACAAGCTCATAGACAAGCGGATGGTTGAATAACTGAATACCATTGTTAAGATGAGACAGGTCAACTGTTCAAGTAGTCACAAGATGTTCCGTGACTCACATGCGTAAAAGGCACCTTGAAAAGGCTTACTATGCATATGGATAAGTTAACTGTGACAGTACTTTGTAAAAGTATTTAATTACCAGATATGGTGCCAGCCTAAGATCGAGTCAAATGAAAAAACAGTATGTCCATGCATAGAATTATCTTACATTCAAAATCTTTTTATGATATACAGATGCAAGATAAAGAATCTTCAATTGTAATATGAGCTGTTTTATCTGACTTTATACATAAAAATGTTCATTTTGTGGCATGGCCAGCCCTAAGTCACCATGCATTCTTGACATATTAAGCTTTCCGGATAAAATTTAGGTTTAATTCTCTGCCTTGGATTCTTTTATTTTGTGATTGTTTCGACATGTAATTCTTTTGAAAAAGTTGCCGAAAGGAGTTTGCTTTTTACGCAGAATACCACGTTGCTAGAATTCGTCCTAGTAAGCAGAAAAAAAACAACCCAGAGAATATCTGTGCAGTAATGTGGAGGATATTATATGCTGGAAAGATTCGGGACACAAACATTTATGCAGATTGGGTTCAGTACTAAGGAGGGATGAAATCAGTGCTGCATGTGCTTTCTCTGCAATGCTAATTGCTAAACATCCTTTGCAGTAATACCATTGTTTTTCTTGGCATGAGATAATGAGAAAAATACTGACATTAGTAACAATTGGACAAAAATATAATTTACTAAACTAAATCAAACCAAACTAAACTGAGCTATACTAAACTAAGCCAAATTAAACTAAGCCAAAATAAACGAAACTAAGCCAAACTAAACGAAACTAAACTAAGCCAAACTAAACTAATACCTCATTCACACCGAAGCTGTTAAACCAGCTTTATCTAGCCCAGGTTAAATTTCAACCAATCAAATGCATTCGATTTGTTGGATCGACCAATTAGAACGCATCATTCAATAACCTGGTTTATTTTAAGCTGGTTTAACTTGCCAGTGTGAATGGGGTATAAGCTAAACTAAAAGAAACTAAACGAAACCAAACTAAACCAAACTAAACGCCACGAAACTAAACTAAACTAAACTAAACTAAACTAAACTAAACTAAACTAAACTAAACTAAACTAAACTAAACTAAACTAAACTAAACTAAACTAAACTAAACTAAACTAAACTAAACTAAACTAAACTAAACTAAACTAAACTAAACTAAACTAAACTAAACTAAACTAAACTAAACTAAAATAAACTAAACTAAACTAAACTAAACTAAACTAAACTAAACTAAACTAAACTAA
The DNA here is from genome assembly GCA_004194415.1 of Aurelia aurita. Classification (NCBI taxonomy): domain Eukaryota; kingdom Metazoa; phylum Cnidaria; class Scyphozoa; order Semaeostomeae; family Ulmaridae; genus Aurelia; species Aurelia aurita. The sequence goes on from REGM01000348.1 coordinate 142,399, forward strand.
ANTAAAGAAAACGTAGGGCTCTCTCCTGTATTTTTTCGATCTTATCCACAGATCTAGCTGAAGAGAAAAACCATACTAAAGGGCAGTAGTTAAAGTTAGAAAAGACAAAGCTCTGAACGAGTAAATGATGATTTATGATCTCAATGAAAACGATACAGTGCTGATTTTATGGTGATTTTATCGCGTCGTAGTACTAGTGATATCCCAAAGAAAACCTATACTTGGCTGATTTTAGCCCTCCGCAGTACTAAACACCTTCTGCAGAATTGATTACATCCCTCCGCAGTACTGAACTATCTCCGCAGTATTGATTGAATTCCTCCATAGTACTAATTGAGTAATTATATCCTAAAGGAAACCTATCCAGGTCTGATTTTACCCCTCTGCAGCACTGAACATGCTCTACAGTATCGATGGTATCCCTCCGCAGTACTGAACGCCCTCTGTGGTATCAATAGTATCCCTTTGCTGTGCTGGTGTTATGTGGTTGTTTCGAATGACGCAATTACATTTAAATATTACAGTCCTTTATCTCAATTTCATATTTCTCTCAATATATTTGATAAACAGTCAACAGTTACAGCGTTTCATAACTGTCTGCGTCTCGAACTGAATAATCAACGAGAGGCTATTAATAAAAGGAGATACTTAAAGCCTTGTAGAACAAATTTGTGGTCATTTGGTTAACGATCTTATGGTTGCTTATCCTCAGCAGGAATGACTCTTTATTATTTCTGGCAAATTCAGAAGCGCTGTGTTTTCTAAATCACTTTCTGACGAGGAAATCTTCTAATAAAAAGAAACTCAAGAAACCTGCAAAGAATCTATCCATTTGAGGCTAAACTAAAGAGTTTTGATTGATTGATTGACATTCATTCTGCATTGATTTTGACAGCTGAGCAGGAAATCCAGAATCTTAGAGGAGATAAGCAAAATTTCAGTTGCACCGCACCAATAGGAACATTAAGCTTTGCGTTGTTTCTGTGTGCTTAAAATAGTTCAGGAACTTAGGTTATTCTTAAATTCTATTAACGTCAAGAAATTAAATTATTGCTGTTGGAAACTGTATAAATATAATATTTTGAAACATGTATGCTGCATGGCCCTGTTAGGAAGATGCCTGGACAGTCTCCGATTAGCATATCTTGTTTTAGGGCATGCAGAAAAACTACTTCAATATTCACATTGTAAAGCATGTGATACATGTACCTCGAAACAGTGAACACCAACTAATAGAGTTGTTCTCTATGAGTTTTATGCACTTCAGTTTGTAGTTTTTAATTCAATTATGCCTACCCCCATGAAAATGGCTTTAAAACTACTAGCCGACATACGAGGTTCGAAAGGTCAAATTCCGTCCAGTAAGGCTGAGCCACGGGCCATTTATTCTGTCTTGTCTCAAGGAAGCACAAAAAGTTTCTCTGCCATGGTGGAAGTGAAACTTCTTTCAATAGAAGATGCAGTAATATTACCAAAAGGGTGCCATGTTGAATAATTCACCTTCAGTGCAATTTCAGTTCTCTTCTCCATCGAAGCAGATAGGAAGATAGCAAGTTTCTGATTTCAGCCTGAAAACAAGTTTGAACGGAACAAGCCCAAAGCTAGCAGCGTCTTTGGCCAATTTTGTTCGAAGATTTTTACAAATTTTAAATAAAAATCTGACATCGCAGAAAAATTGATAAGAGAGGGGTCTATTCTTGCCGCCAATAGACCTTTTACCTATTCTGCAAAAGAGTCTGGATCGAGCGAGACTTTTATACATTTTCATACGAAATGTTCGATTGAGTGGTGTTACAGCTTCTGTCACCGTTGTGCACTTTCGAAAATTCTTCAGATTTCTGCAAAATGTACAAAAATACCATTCGATCCGGAATCTTTTTGCAGAATAGCTAAAAAGTCTATTGCTACATTGTTATACTGTATAACAAAAGGATGTCTGCTTATAAAGCTTATGAAAACATCTTCTACTTTTGATTAGAAGTATAACTTAGCAGTTTCCTTCTGCCATGTAAACACGTAAAATCTACAAACTCTACGGTTTGTGTATGTGTAGTTGTTCTTTGAGCGTCTTATGTTATCTGTACCGGCAACTCCAAAGAAGTACGACTTTGAAAGGCTGTTGCAGGGCCGAAGCCAGTGGGGGGGCCGGGGGCGGAGCACCCCCTAGAAGGCCGTTTGTCGGAAATTTCACTCTACCTGTCGGATTTTTTTGTGATTTCGGGTCCACTTTTAACAGATTTTGCTGGAGAGATGATGTATTGAACGCGAATATATTAACGTTCGAAGATAAATAACGACATGAATTTGGAATCTACCGCATATTTTGCTTCATATTTGCTAATTTTGAAGGTAGCAAGGTTGGATTGCAAAATAATTCTAAATTTTAGTTGTTGAAGGCGTACAGCAGTCATTCCACGCATGATTGTTCCTACAACTGGCATTGTTGCTGTTGTTGTTGTTGATTTCGCCGTCGGAAAATTTTGGTTCATTGCCCCCCTATGAATCCATGGCTGGTATCGGCCCTGGGCTGTTGTGAAATGTTAGCTGTTTGCTTACAAAATTCCAAATTTTCGTGATGCTATAGTAGGAAAGGCTAACTTAGATTTAGAGGTTGAGTATGATGATCTGGAGGATTTCGAAGTATTTTTTATTTATAAATAGTCTAACAGAACTTTCCCTGTTTTGCTTTCTTGATCATTAACAAGTTTTGAAGGTATAATTGCATTTATTTATCGCGTGCAATTTTCCCTGGGACGCCCGGTATATTTAGAAGCGATATGGCTGGAAGTAGTCAGTTTCAACATTATCATTAATAAACAGATAGGCACAAACTTCACTTATCTAATGCTTTGTGAAAATACCGTGCAAAAAAAGTGCCTTCAGGCTTATCTTTTTCCAAAAAAATAAAATGATGCGATCTTAAATCTTCGGTACAGCAAAGCTACGATCAAGTCAGTCATCATGCAAATAGGAAAGAAAATCGATTTATTGTCTTTTGATAAAAACCAATCTTTTGATCTAGCCCCACTGAAAATTTCAGAAGTTTTTAGAAGCTATTATGCTCATCTCAGCAATTGAGACGTTTGATAGCAACATTTTGAGAGCCTTCTGGGTGGTCTTCTTTATCTGTCTTGTCTGAGATTGATTGTGTCTCTTCGTGAAAGACTGTGGAACCATAAAAACGATAACAGTTGCTGCTCAATACTTGTATTTGTTAGGGTTTGTAGCACTTAGACATTAGACATTTCTGGAAAAGCTAACAGTTCAAAAAAACACACAGGATGGTCAACGTGAAAGAATGCCTTAGGCAGAGGGAAGGAGGGGGGCGGGGATTTAAGTCGCAGCTTATTCATTTTGTTTATACGATACTTTCCTCCTTTTGCAAACTAAAAGCATTCAGCGTTAGGAATCTTTGAAATAAGATCTTCTCAAAGAACACACTCAGTAAGAGTAGCCCAGAAAGAATTATGTGATTCAGCCTCAAATCAATACCAATCAATTGATCATTAGTTTTATCTAACCAACTTTAGCCAAGCATCAAATTGTGCGTAACCTCGTATTTATTACTTTCAACTTGGAAATGAACAAATCCTGAATCATATCACAAATTGATAGACCAAAAATACTTTCATGAACAAGCAATTTGTTATAAGATTTGAATCTTGAAATGTTTCAGATGTTTTCTTGGTTTCTTTTGTCAAAAATGATGTCTGGAGAAGCGGACTTTAACCCTTGACAATGAAAGCGTAAGGTTCTGAGATAGGTAAATGTCATATTCAAGAAAGCATATCTAGTGACTGAGATTTGGATACTTTCTACAAAACACTTACAACTTTGAAAGTAGCCTGGGGAGGAATAAGAACCATCGTAGACTCAAATTAACGTGTCAATGCCAATGAAAATGTTCATACTTTGCAATTTCGCTACTGGAAAGTATATCAGTGCCCATCTAATTCGGCTACTTCTGGCTTACAATATTGCCTTTTGAGTTTCAAATAAACAGGTCTATGCAACCCCTGCTATGAGTAGGAAAATGTAAAGAAATATCTATTTTGACAAGTGACTTGTCCAGCGCTCCATGGACTTGTCTAAGCATCAAGCACTAGCATTACCTGTAAATAAGGTATACTGCAAACATACTGGTGTGCCAAAAAAAGGAGACATGTTTGAAAAATCACTCATATTCTACTTATAATTAAAATTTCTTTGTCTCCCGTCTTGTCAATGATCAGATTACTTTTAGAAGTCAATCAATTTTTGTTCTTATCAGATCAGTTAAAGGTTATGAGATAACGTCTTGAGAAACCTAATTTTGAGCCACATATTTTAAGGGAGATTGTAATTCTTGACCAGCAGCCACAATTTTGCAATTTTTTAACACTGATATATTACATGAGGGTGCGCATTCATTTCTGACATTCAAGACGCTGGACACTGAAATCTAACTGACAATCATGGTCCTTTATTATTGCTGCATTTCCACAACATGCTTCAAAACCGGAGTGTACTAGGAGCAGTCATAGTTGCCAATTTATACCGATTACGCAAATTAAATTAAATGGTTATCTGCAGTTTTTTAACCAAAACTATCGAAAGCTATAAACTAGCGAAAACTATGGGAATTTCATAAGTCTAACATCGATTCACCTCATAGAGGGGGACAAGGGACTCATGATATAAGTCTATTGATCCAAGTGCCATGTCACCATCTGGGAGCCAAAGGCGTTTCGCTGGCTATATACGATACAGCTCTAAAAATATATCCCTTACATGAGTAATCTAATCATTGACACATACTGGAGGGAGTGGCTTCATTGGAATAATTCTCCAGCTGAATCTTATCATAGAAGACAAGATTCTATCAGGTTTGTAATGATTCAGATTAACTTTGGTTTTCATGCCAAATTTCCAGTTTAAAAACCAAAGACTTCCCTAAGCTTGCTAAACCCACTGTTCTTTAAATGACTTGATAGCAACAATTTTCTACCACACGTTAAAAGAATTCAGAATATTCAACTTGGTGTTTGTGTTCTTGGGCAGTTCAGTCGAATGTGTTTGAAGGTATGTGATAAAGAGGACTGGGAAGAGACACGAGGTCTTCAAATGGCCTAGATATTGAATGGCCTCACTTTTGTAGAGCGCATGGGAAGAAGGAAAGATCAGATTTCGCTTTTACTTACGTCGCTAGTTTTCTCATACTTGTCGTCCTTTCGCACTCGACCTTGCTTGAGATAATGTGGAGATAACTACCAGAATTGGATAGAAGACCAGACAACTATCTCAGGACCTAATGAACCTCATTAATGACAAATCAAGCGTTCATTGTTCTCTTTTCCTTGCGCCTTTAAATTCGGACCAACAATAGGATTGGTTTAATATTCTGGGATGGGATAAATTGTCTGAACATGCCTATTTTCCCCAGTATTGATTGGCTGCAAAACAATCATGAAGCAATAGGCCTAATTACTTTAAAAACCCATTACTAACTGCTAAACCTGATCCTTTGCGACCCCAAAGTCGACTTTCGTATAATATGAAATTCGTTTCTGGCCTATGTTCTGTTTGTTTTGCTCTTCGTTCGGCGTGCAAAGGATCATGGTTAGCAATGGGTCTTCAACTGAAAAGGGGCTTTAAATAGAAAAAGCATTGTTGGTGAAAGCAATAAAATAGTAACAATACCCATAGCAAATTATTATCATTATGGTGCCTTACCTAGCCACAAAATTCCCATTATCTCCCATACATCATTTCCAAAATAATTTTAGAGGTTAAGGTACAGTAGACTGTCAAACAACATTGGTCACAATTGTATCGTAAGGCATCAATCTAATGTCTTGAAGACTATCATAAGGTCGCCAAAGAAGTCAATGGTGTAACTGGTAGCGAAAGTAAATGAACAGATATGCAGTATAGCGATCTAGTCGAAAATAAAACAAAAAATGGCCAAGCGCCATTCATTGTCCTATGGTTTGATCATCTATGAAGAACAATGGACAATAACGCTAAAGATGGCGACTCCAAAGACTCATTTCTGTTTTGCTGCAAAGCATGCTGGTAAAAAGCTCCCTTGCCACCACCTAATGACGTAATTTTCTTATTTGTTTAAAATGAATACTGGTTCCGAACATTACCACAGCTAGCTAGTCAAAACGGCAGACCAATATTTTTATGTTGTTAGGTGGTCGTCAGGGAGCTTTTCGCCAGCATGCTTTGCGCTGCCGTCATCTTTGCGTTATTGTCTATTCCTTCCTTTATCATGCAAATTAGGCAAGTGGCATATTCCAACCTTTAACTTCGTTCATTTGTTTTAACCCTATCTTGCTAGAAGATATCTTTGGTTTCGCCTCAACAATTTTCTTGTCTTTCAATAAAGCCACAGCTGAAAGTCAAACGCTCTTGTGCCCTGTTTAAATGTAATGAACATACCACTAAACCTTTCCCAACATTGATATTTAAATTTTGTTAAAAAGTAGTACGTTTGAGCACTTTGTTTTTGTCTTTTTAGCGTTGTTTGCGGGTACTGAAATGTAGTTTAGCAAATGGTCTTTGCCCAATAGTTTTTGATGGATGAACTAAAATTATCCATTTCTCAAAGTGTTCTTGGGCGATGTTTAGGACATTTGAACAGCTCGAACCACTTTGTTTTAATTTGTGCAAGCACAGTGGACATCTTTACATGAAAAATCAAAATACAAACACAAAATCAGTTCAGCATAAGTTTGCAATAAATCCACTTAATGTCTTTTCCCTGAATTTATGGCTAAACAACATTAGCTAACCTGACTCAGGAACGCTCACAGAACGTTCAGACATGTTTAAGATACACGTTTGGTATGTTTGAAAATGAGCTTAATTTCTATGTTTTGAACTGTTCTTGCTTACCTCATGGATGTTTACAATGTTCAGTGTTTAAAACAAAGCTATTCTGCAGTGAGGAAGAAACTAATTCTATCATCAGAGTTGTTTTTCTTTTTCATGCTTTTGATTTCATACATTTGGTGGCAAATTGCTTTTTCTGTAGATATCCTTTTTGTGGGAAATGAATTTTACCAATTTTTGAAAGAGAAGCCACAACATCACTTGTTTTTTATACTGCAATCGTAGATTAGAGGAAGATATCTCGAAAACTGTTCAAAGTCCTGCAGGTACCTGCATTTCAAATCTACTTTGCTTAATGTTGTTATCTCTATGTGTTGATGTTTTTGTCTCATGCTATTGAAGCAAGAGCAACGCCTCCCATTTCGAAAATATCAACGTCTTAATGGAAGTATTCGAGAAAAACAAGGTCACCTCAGAATTGTGGTGTTAGGACCTTTGTTTGCATGTTTTTCACAAGTTTTAAGTAGGCTGTGCAGATGACAGTACCGGCGAACCTCGATTGTCCGGGCCTTGCTTGTCCCGACCTATATTATCTGTAACTCGATCACCTGAACCTCCATTATCATGACATGTTCCCGACATGTTATTTCTGGTCGCTGTAGAGTAGAACAAGCTCACGTCACATGCTTAGATACTGTAAAAACAAGTGGGTTGCTATGTGAATAAAAACTCAAAATTAAGCTAGAAAAGATTTCTCAAGCTTCATAGGTGTTTAACTCATTGCTTTTTAGTCATTTGGCATCTTCTTCAAGCATATTCTGATGGCTTTGCAATCGAAGTAGCTAATAGCTACGTTAGTTTTTGCATCAGGCCTATTGCAAATCGTCACAAAAATCGAACTGAATTGCCTTATTTTCATCTGGAAAAAATCAATAGTATGGTTTCCTCGCTCTACTCTTTTCCCTTTGCTTTTGTTTCATTTCTTTTGTTTTATTGTAGGTCGATTTTCTTTTGAAGCTGGCTCTCTCGGCCTCTCGTTCGCATTTATCTGAGACCCCGTTTACACGGTAGTGGATCAATAGTGTTGCGGATCAAAGTGTTACGGATCACCCTCCCGTCTACACGGTGTCGGATCAAAAGTGTTACGGATCACCCTCCCGTTTACACGGTAGCGGATCACTTTTGATCCGATACAAAAAGTGTTGCGGATCAGCCTCCCGTTTACACGAGCTCGAAGTGATCCGATATACTTCTGCTCCGCTATTCAAACTGCAATTATGATTAAACCTCGTTTGTATGAAAAATACCCTCGTAATGAATCCGAATCAAAATTGATGCAGATCACTTGCGTTTACACGGTGCAGAGCAGAAGTGATACGATACAAAAGTGATCCGATACAAAACGAATTTGCAAATTCGTTTCTTTAAAATTCATTGCATAGAAGAAAAGCTAACTTAGATATGAAAATTTGTTTGGTCGAAATCGGTCTTTTCATTCCAGAATTACGAGCCATTTTAGTAAAATGGTGTTTCGCGAGATTGCTAAAATAGGCCTTCAATTAGATTCATATTCATGCACGTGTGACCTTCTAAGCCATGAAAAACATTCTGCTTCTCTACCAAAAAATTGAAACAACGCATGCATTGTGTTAGAGCACAAAAGGAAAAACTAATGTTACTTATGTTGCATCCCTTGGGGACTAGTCATTTAAATTGTCAGTGTTAGCAAGCTACAAGTTGCTTTACTACCGATACTTTTCACCAAAATGGCTATATCACGAAATCGCAAATAAATAAAGAAAGAAATCACCGACTTTAACAACCTAAATCTCTATAACTAATTCAATCTTTCTTCTGCAATATAAAACTTCGATATTCCCGAATTGACTTGTTTTTCACCAGAATATGGCTTGATAAACGCCCCACGTTTTTTCTGACTCACCCGGTATAACATGAAATTTGATTTTCCAAAACTTTTAGTGTGCACGAGTCCGGCTGATGGAGAATCGACTCTAGAAAACTTGTTTACCTTCACGTAGGAAAGGTAGATAATAAGAGAGTGGGCTGATTTTAACACAGCATAAACAGGGCAGGGGTGTATATACACGAACTGTGGCTTTTATCAGATCATGAAATTATCACTAAAAATAAACACTTGGACACGTAAACAAAACTTCCTATGCACCATTTCGTTGTACGCAACGCCATGTCCTAAGTGGGGCAAACTTTCAATTGCGAACTACTGCAAACTGTTTTAAATTCCGATATTTCAGTTGTAAATGACTGTAAATCATTTCACTTTTGACCAATTTCAATATAAATTTATGTTTTCTTGCATATTAACATGGTTTCATTACGTAAATATGAGAGCTGTACTCTGTACTCACTAGAAATTTTTCTTGAGTTTCTTAACTCAACGGCTGTCGGAAAACAATAGAATTGGCCTAGTACTCTCCACTCTTTCTTCGATTTGAACTTGAAAAATATACTAAATCATCGAAAATATCACACAAAAATATTCTATAAGCAATTATTGATAAAANCCTAAGTGGGGCAAACTTTCAATTGCGAACTACTGCAAACTGTTTTAAATTCCGATATTTCAGTTGTAAATGACTGTAAATCATTTCACTTTTGACCAATTTCAATATAAATTTATGTTTTCTTGCATATTAACATGGTTTCATTACGTAAATATGAAAGCTGTACTCTGTACTCACTAGAAATTTTTCTTGAGTTTCTTAACTCAACGGCTGTCGGAAAACAATAGAATTGGCCTAGTACTCTCCACTCTTTCTTCGATTTGAACTTGAAAAATATACTAAATCATCGAAAATATCACACAAAAATATTCTATAAGCAATTATTGATAAAAAATTTTAAAGTTTTGCCTGAAAAATCGTTAAATTTTAAATAAAACAAACTTTCCGAGTCGCACGTGGCGATATTGACAATTTTGATTTGTTTGCTCCACTTGAAATTGGCGTCGCGAACTCTGAAATGGTTTATTCAGTTAATGCCTCGTCTTTTTTGATAATTCTTTAAGCCCGGAGCACCGGGTGGCACAAAAATGATTTCTAAGTTTGAAAAGCAACAAACTTCGATTTCACTCCGAATACCGGGTAAGTCAAAAAATGCATAGACGTTTGAAAGCCTGTAGCTCTTAAACAATGTATTAGATTCCATGCTTGTGTAGCTAACATATCAACTTAGACAAGCAAATGTAGTTTTTCCCCGAGTTTTTCGAAATCTGTCGTATCTTTCTCATATTACAAGGGATTTTATAATAATTCTTCATCTGAAAATCCTTAAAAACAGGTCTGAAATCCTTGATCAAATTTGCTAGCAATTTAGCCCCACAGCTCTTTGAAATTATCAAATAATCAAGTTATGTCTGCCTATCTTGCCGCTTAAACGTTTTCTATCTATATAAAGAGGATACGGCATTGTCAAATTGACTTGGGACTGTCATTCAGCCTTTATTGTTGTCTATTTTCTATTATCATGTCATGAGGATGGATTGCTAGCAAATTTGATCAAGGAATTTAGGCCTGTTTTGAAAAACTTTGAGACAATGTATTTTTTATAGAATTGCTTGTAATTTAAGAACGATATGACGGATTTTCACAAACTAAATTTTCTTATCTAAGTTGATACGTTAGCTACACAGTTATTTTCAGTTGATTTGAATCTGATAAATTGTTTGAGAGCTGCAAGCTTTTAAACTTCTATATACATTTTTTGGAACTCATCCGGTAGAAACATTGACTACCAACATTTCTAGCATATCTCAACTAAGAGGTATCCATGTACATGAATTTAACTGCTGCATCTTTTTGTCATTTCAAATCTACATACATCCGTCGGGGTGAGTAAAATTGTTTGATTGAATAATTTGTGGAGTTAAATAAAATACAGTCTGTCTCAAATTAGATGTTACGTGAGATTTGCGATAACGCAAAATTACTCACGCAAAACTCTTCAATTGTTTATTCGCGGGCATTTTCACGTAACTTATAATTTGAGACGAACTTTTTAAGCTTATTAGCCTATTTCAAAGATTATTGCTTTGATCTATCGATGAAAATTTAACTTAGCCTTGCGGACCAAGTTTGGGCATCAATGAACATCAACGTATTTGAAGAGTGATGTCAAGATCAGATCGGTTTTGAAACTTTTGCTTAGTCTCAGGAAAAGCTGGTCAATATTTTACCTGCTTCTGCTTATTTTATTTTTTATTTAAAGGTGAACCATTCTTACAAGTTTTCCAAATTTTTCTATCCTGTGAACAAGATATTATTTCATCTAATGTACATCCAGTGTCCTTCATTATCATATCAAGCTTGAGCTATCATGCCTTAGGTATGTGATCTTTTCTTCTTCCTCTTCGCCGCCCACCATCGGCTGGCAGTTGCAATACTATCTCATTCTTATGTCTTAACAGATGACCCATCAACTTTCCCCTTCCATTCTTATCCTGATAGAAAGCTTCCTTTCACTACCAAATAGTTCGTCTTTTGTCATGTGCTGACCCCGCTTAACTTGAAAGTTACCGAGCATTCACCATTTTGCTCTATCAGTCACTTTACCATTCTTTGTCTGTTTTCTTGCACACACTGGGTCTCTAAATACCAACGCATGTTTTTTAGATTCGCCGTACAGGACAAACTTTTAGATCATTTGAAGCCCTTTAATTTTATTTACTAAAACCTTCATCTNTTCTTACACACACTGGGTCTCTAAATACCAACGCATGTTTTTTAGATTCGCCGTACAGGACAAACTTTTCGATCATTTGAAGCCCTTTAATTTTATTTACTAAAACCTTCATCTTTGACTGTGATAGACTTAAGCTCGTAGTCAATTTTAGGGTTCCTGCAGGATAAGTACAAAATGGCTGCATCTGCTGAAAAAGAGTGAAATTCTATTTCATTTCCGATCATCAAAATTTATATTTGTCTTTAGACACATATTGCTAAGTCGTGAAATGGTTTTGAATTCGTGGGAGCTTGTGCTTTTACAAGCTACCTTGTGTTGAAGCATACTCTGGAATCCCAAGAAGTGGCTATCAATTTGAATTTTCATACCACATTACCACTTAATTTTTTTCTTATATCTTTGATGAAGTTCTTATGTCGTGTAAGTCTTGAATTTTCGTATGAAATCACAAGTTACAGCTCTCTGGCTAAAAAGTTATGTTTCGTAAAATACTACTCAAAATATCGTTTTTCGTGCAGAATTGTTGTCATTTTTCTTATGGAAGAGCGATGATAATCACATATCAAGTTTGTTTGGACCTTGACGCAAATATATGCACTAAAAGAGAGATGGGCAATGTAATCAAATGCTGGTGATTTTCCAAAAAGTGCAGGTTCTTTTACTCACCCGGTAGAAAAAGAGATATGGTGAGTTTAAAGACGTGTGGAAGTTGGCTTCCTACGAGGATAAATTTTGGAAACTCTTACAAAAAGTTGTGCTCAAAATGTTCAGTTTCAATAAATATTATGATTATCGGACCGGCCTGGTAAAAATGGTATTTTTTTGTTTTGGCTAACCTTTCTTACCCGGTTTAAACAACTGTGTCTGGTCTATGGAACCATAATCCTAGAATGACCAACCTAATCCTGTCCAAAAACAGAACAAGTGAAAGAAGCCAAATCCTTGCATTGAATCGGTAAGCCTCGGTAAAATAGACTTGATTAATCCAAGTTTCTCTCACAGTATTTGTGGTTGAGGCACTTTTCTTAGAATATCCACTTACCAGATAGGAATGTTGTTTTTATGTTTGGGAAAACAGTGGGAAGCTTTTGGGGATATATGATATGGTTTATGGGATAAACGACAGCTTCAAAAGCATATGTTTTTAATAAGACAGCTGCCTGGTTTCCAAACTTGCTGTGACATGGCACTTACAGTAATATTGAGGCAGCTTATTAATAAATGTTAGAAAAGGAATGCCCTCTATCATGCAAGATTTTTAATGTTAATGTAAACTCAGAACAATACTTTTCTGAGACGAGAATTACGCTTATTGCCCATTTGCAGATGAAAAATGAATTATTGCTACAAGAAAATTGATCATTGACACAGCCAAAAAGAAAGAGATTTCTATAATTGGCAGGATGATCTAACTTTTAGTGTATACTTATTGGGACACCAAGTATTCTGCCCGATTTTGTTTTCTTGAAATACTCGTTAATTCTAGGTACTGCAGGTGATAGCTAGGTTAATTTCACTCTACATACTTATACATAGGTCCGAGTAATAGCCATTGGATTACCCCCAATAAACTGTAGAATATTATGTATGATTTATTCTAACAGTGAAACAGAAACAAACATAGTTCGCAATACCAGATTAGAAAACTTTGCAATAATCAGCAAACGCTTCCAAATGTGATTCGAGAGATACGAATGATGAACGAGCAAGTTTCAATCTTGATTTTCTTGGAATTCAAAAATCTGACTTTACCAGGAAAACTCGCTCGTTCCAGATCCTTTAAATATATAACGATGGTGACCTAAAACCTAAGTTAGGAATATGATTCCTTGATCTTCAAAGTTTCTGTATTGATGTGTCGTTGCCAGCACAAACGTACACTGAGTTCGATGAATCATATCAAAAACTTCTGTCTTGAACACAAACCACCTTATCAATAACCTGATTGAAAACAGTCAGATTTGTTGCAAGCTAGTCGCATACCTTGAAGAATTTCAGCCTTTTGAAAACAATCTTAATCAATCTTCTCTTTATGGTTACACCTTGAAAAGTTAAGCCTGAAATGATTACAGTAATCCACATCGCAGTTCTCCTAATGCGCCTCGTTGCAAGGCAAATTTTATACCGTTATATTGAAAATGCAACACGACGGCGGCTTCTGTAAATTACAGAGATTATGGGGAGTTTCACCCGCCCATAAGAGGAAAACAGCGAACTACGACGAAACTCACTAACAAATGTTGTTTACCATTTGCAGATTACAGTTAACCAAAGATCTGCTGAATTAATTCGACTCAACACTGTTATAACATCAAAAAAGAATATTCTAGATTTGTGGTTTTCTCATTCATTCTCTTTTTGTCCTTCCTTATTGATATTTAGGATAAGAAAATGGTCAGCCTAATCTCCACCTGCCTCTTTCTCAGTAACTTATCGATGATCTTAACCGAGGCTGTAACAGGTTAAAGCTCCTGAAAGTGTAGCTGCTATGCGGCTGCTATGAGGATCGTAGACATTCTCGACATCACAAAAATTGAATCAAAAGCTATCAAAAGCCGAATGCTTGGTTTACATCTCCAAACATGAAAGTGTTATCGCTCACAGAAATCTAGTGTTCTAAACCAGTATTCGAAACTAATATTGCCATGATGAAATGGTCATTGGCTTTAGTGATTTTAAGCAGGCACTACATCAACAAAGCAGTAACCAAGCTTAAGCTTCCAGCCTGGCAAATGAGACATTCATGTTATATATGTTTGAGGCTTACTAGGTTACTATAGGTAGCAAGTAAACAAGGCTCTCCAAGTGAACCTGCGTACTGGTGTTTTACGCTTTGAAACTTGCATAATCAGTCTCGAATTCAGCGTTAATGTGAACTTTCGTCGTTTTATTTGAGAATTATTCAATAGCAACAATTAATACTTATGAGCTTATGTTACCTAAGTGATAAAATTATTTCTGGGAAGCGGTTTCAAAAGTTGTTGTTGTTGTTGTTGTTGTTGTTGTTGTTGTTGTTGTTGTTGTTGTTGTTGTTGTTGTTGTTGTTGTTGTAANCCAAGCTTCCAGCCTGGCAAATGAGACATTCATGTTATATATGTTTGAGGCTTACTAGGTTACTATAGGTAGCAAGTAAACAAGGCTCTCCAAGTGAACCTGCGTACTGGTGTTTTACGCTTTGAAACTTGCATAATCAGTCTCGAATTCAGTGTTAATGTGAACTTTCGTCGTTTTATTTGAGAATTATTCAATAGCAATAATTAATACTTATGAGCTTATGTTACCTAAGTGATAAAATTATTTCTGGGAAGCGGTTTCAAAAGTTGTTGTTGTTGTTGTTGGTGTTGTTGTTGTTGTTGTTGTAATTCAGATTTTTATAAACAGCTAAGCTGTTTGTAACATTTCTTGCTCTTATTGCGAAGTTCAGCATGCTAAGCCAAGATCGGACATCCAAACAGACGTTCTATAGGCAAGAAACATCATCGCCTATATGCTTGACAAAGTTGATCAGAGTGCATCCTTCGAAGTCACGTCTTAATCATTGCGTAGCCAGATGCCAGTCTGCAGCCACACACAGATAACGAATACTGTAATTACATTTAACGTAATTTACCATTCATACTGTTGCCATTTCGTAGACAGGGGAGGGAAATCTTAAAGACGGGGCGTAGTCAATTTGAATACGAGAAATGTCACCGGCGCGGAAGAATATTGCTTTTCCAAGAATTGCAGGTTGTGCACGTGCTGATGATCGGATACTGTACAAAACAATTGTTTCCATGACTACAAAGCATATAATGAGAAGCTTTAAGTGACAATGGAAGTAATAATTTCTAAAGCTTTGACGTCAATATGATTGACTGATTGTATGAAATTGGTAAACGGCCTAATGACAATAGCTAATTAGATTGTCTGTTGATTCTGACGCCTTCCTACGCACAACTTCAACTTGGGGATTTCATTAGTGTTTCATCATAGAAATAGATGTTTTTCATGTTCTGCAGCTTTCCTGGATTAGCTGGGTAGAATTTGATGCACATATAGTCTGAAAGGGAATGTGCAATGTATAAATAGGACAAAGAAAACTCTCAGACACAGCATTGTTTCTTTTGTTATGCATTGTTCATGGCACATGGCCAACTTGAATTTAGATGAGATATGTTTACATTTGTTGCTCCTTGCAGATTCAAGCTTGATTCAGATTCAGATTCAATCTACACAGTAGACATTAGCAAAACAGATCAAACGATTGCTCATGCTCTTTGCTATCGATGGACAAATTTTTAAATCGAAAGTCAATGAAATGTGGGGTGGACAAAGGCACCGAAATGCATATTCCCTTGAACCTCTCCTGCTCACTGCCTATGCAAGTTATGGTTCGAAAGAAATTCCTGTAAAGGTCGACCATTGACCAGCATGCTTTGAATTCGCTTGTTTGTGTTTGATTTTGAACAGTTTTGATTTGTACTCCTTGGTACCCTGTGTCTTAACCGATGCTTGGCTTTTTGTAATCATGTGTCTGCAAGCAGAAAGAACTTTTAAAGATTTCTGATAGAACAACAGGATTTTAGAGGTATCAGGACAATAAAAAGATTTCCGTGTATGTGTTTTGTAGGGAGTGATATACCCCTCTTTATCGTTTATCTGAAAAGTTGAAAAGTTGTGTCAAAAATTTGCATCACAGAAAAAGCCTGCAGAAGTAATCTTTCTGTCGGCAGTTTCCAGGAATGCAGCAATGGAAATCCGAATATCACATTGAAAGAAAAGTCAACTGCGTGAAAATTCATTTTGAGTACGTAATGGGATTTTCATGTTTCATTTTTGTGCCAAAATTATAAAAACAAACAGAAATCAGTTAACCTTTCCATCAAATACCTGTGTGATTGCTTCGATTTAGCTGCAAGAAAAGCAACGGTTTTTATCTAATAAAGATTCAAAACAAAAATCAATGGTCGTAAATTAGATTTGAAGTCAAAGCATTTTGATTGAAAATCATCCATTTGGATTTCCATAAGTTGTTTGGCAGTATTAAATGACTAATGCGACTGTCTTTGGATTGATTTTGTTGTGAAATAAGTCGAAAACATCGTCTGATACGATCAAATTAAAGCTGCATTGAAAACTTGAAGAGTATATCAAAAATTCCGCCAACCAACGATTATGTTTTTGGAATTTTCATTATCAATCTTGAGTCAAAAAAGAAAGGTGGATTGCTCCCAGAAGAATTAACCCCTTTTTACCCCTTATTGGGCATGATCTTATGAGGGAGAATTTGTGATTTTCTGAACATGTTGTGGAAAATGTCGAACACTACCGGCCATGTTCACTTATGAGAACACCTTGACAAATCCTCTAAACAGTATTTTATTATCGAAGCCAAGGGATGTATCATTTCAGTAAAAGCGGACAAGATTTCTATAAGAACTCATCACAAAGACAAATAGATTTCAGCAAAATTTCAGGGACTTTTCTTTGGAAAGCAACAGGATTTCCGTCGAAAGTGTATGAGATTTCTAGAGAGTGATTGGACTTGATACAAGTCTCCGTCTCTTTTTAATCCGAATAGTCCGGAAAATGCGAAGTCCAGAGAGTGATCTGCCCCTCCATCACACAAGAAAATTATAATTTTGAATTCCACATTCGTCCACACTTGTGCTATTTACCGTGCATCATTCCCTATCTTTTTATTCCAAAATTGTTCGTTGTTACAAATTGATATAATGAATTTACGTTAAGATTTTATGTCATAATTTTTTGAGAGATTTATGCTTGTTTTGCAAAACTGCAGTAGCTGCACATACGCTTGATCGATCAAAGACAATAGCAAAAGTTCCAAACAAAGCGGATATAATTAGATAACGGGGCCTAAGTTGTTCGTGTTTGCTCTAATTTTCCCACGAGCCTCCTCATTGAAAAGCTACAACCCAACAAATGAGTGTAGAATCAAATGTTGTTTAATGATTTGTGATATTCTTTGGATGTTTTCCACATCAGTGAGGCTGAACACTTGACTGTGTGTCCTTGTTATAGGCAAACAATACAGTTGTACTTCGTTACTTGAATGCGGCGCTTTTCACTGCAGCCAATAGGATCAGCACAGCGTATCGCCACCAGCCGAACAAACACGTCGTAAAAACTGATCGCATATTTAATGAACATAGCACTTGGAATAAGCGTTTTCGGGATTAACGACTGCCCATGAGATTTGTTGTACTTATGGTGAAGAACATTTTCTTAGCTCGCTCTAATACGTTTTGTCCACACGATCGGGCCTATTGTCTGCCGAATCTCAGTATCAACACAAGGGCTGGCTGCTTGCTCGTTTTGTCTCGTTTGTGTTTGAGTCGGTTTGCGACAAACCATCGTTCACGCAACCATCAGTGGAATGCAATTTTCTAAATTAATCGATAAGGCCAATTAGCCAGTGATTGCTAAGAAGAACAGTCGTAAAAGGATGTCAGTGAAGCAGTGTATTCGAAATGCTTGAAGGATTTACCAATTTCGGATTAGCAAAACCGAGCTTATTCACTTGGGCAGAGGACTTGAGAGCCGGGCAACTATCTCACCAATTTTTACACTCGTCGTTCGTTGGTCGGTGCTTGATAACCTATACGGAATACGATTAGATGTTCCGGTCTTTACATGTAGTCAATGATCTATACAGTGGTAGAGACAGGAGGACGGAGAGCATTACGTTTTATCTTCTGCCTTTCATTATTTATTCATGACAGAGCTCTGGCGTTGATGTTATCAAATTAATCAAAAGGGGAGTTGTGTAGGACAGCAACAGAAGACTGATGCTTGATCACTTGAATCAGATCACGGCAAAAAATTGTGAATTCAATATCGTTTTAACTGCTGTTTTTGCCGTTAACTGCTCGAAATTTATTCGTGAAGATTTATATGCCGAATGCAGGTTGTGTTCTGGACACAGAAATTGAAACTTCTTTCAAGATTGGAATGAGGACTTTAATTGTTTGGTTTTTACTGACTGTTTGCTTACTGCTTTTCAACATGACACAAGCAAGACGCAAACGTATTACAAACTTTCAACCATGCCGACCAAGGCCGTTGCAACAAATTACGACGTTGCGGCTTCGTGGATGCCACATCACACCGTTTCGTATTCGACTATACGCCTGTCACGGTTATTGTGAATCAGAGACTATTTCTCTAACTGATCGCCAAGAGATCCGTCGTAATTGCAAATGCTGTACGCCGGTCGATTCGCGAAAGTTAACCACCGTCGTTACGTGTGGCA
The DNA here is from genome assembly GCA_004194415.1 of Aurelia aurita. NCBI lineage: Eukaryota > Metazoa > Cnidaria > Scyphozoa > Semaeostomeae > Ulmaridae > Aurelia > Aurelia aurita. The sequence goes on from REGM01000348.1 coordinate 161,195, forward strand.
ACAAATATCGATCGGTCACATTTTTAACGGCATTGAGATGTGAATGTCGAAAATGCACGCCGTTAACCCGGTAGCGATGAAATTACGACGTACGTCGAATCCAATGTAGTGAAATTCCCTACCTACAATAACCCGCAGGTATGGCAGTAAAGTCTAGTAATTCAGGGAAAAGAAATCATAAATTATCCAGCCGGTAGAACTGTCGCCGAATAAACCATCGAGTTGAAAAGCGGCATTTAGAAATTTCCTTGAAAACATAGTCGATTTTACGAGGAGAAACCCATCTGAAGATATAATCTTCGTATCAGTGTTGGAATATCTACTTAGTTAGAGAAGAAAGATCACAATAAAGAGAAACAACGAAATATCAATCACATTTCTTGGCGCCAAGACAGTAGATCGCTGTTAGAGCTCACGTGTATAGAGACCGATCCCAGCTTTCTCAGTTAGAGAACTGCTAGGTGACCTGAATTTATAGTTTTGCTTGTTAGAACATCGAGTCATCGAATGGTTTACAACTAGAGCATGCCTCCCGAAGAATAAACTGGGAAGATATCGGCGAATCAAGATTATTATTTATGTATCAAATGCAGTAATACCGGGAAGTTCTGTCCTTCGTCTTGGTGAGTTTCATCCTTCATAGAAACTTTGTACTAAGAATGTTTTAACTTAAATCGCTCACATTCCATGCCATCTAATAGAATTTTGTGTATAGAAATTGTAGCATTTAGCGGTCATTTCTGACTTTTATCAATTTTAAAGATTTAAAAGATTTCAAGCAAACTGGATTTCAAACAAATGAGAGGGCAAGAATTTCAGCGAATTGTTTATCCGGATTCCGCAACCAGCTCACTGAATTTGATGATTCTTGTGAGACGTGATAACCCTAAAAATAATCAGCAAAATACTTTAATCTAATAAAGATGCTTTGTTGTATGTTCTAAGCCACCCATGCAACTTTTGTTTAATTCATTCAAAGTACAGAAATTTGATTAAATCTTGGATGCACGGACATGCTACCCCAAGGCGAATTACCTGATTCAAAATTTTAAACCGCTACTGTATATGAATTCCTGCCTGCTAGCTTACACTGTGTGAAAGAACGCACACCATGCCATATACCGTCATCTCAGACATAAATTGTGTTCAAAAACCTTTATAAAGATTTTGCAAGATTGAATTCAGTACTAAGTCTCTAAACTTAAGCCTCTCTCAATTTAGCCTAAGTCCGTATTTATTAATTCGCATTCATTTAATCTCAACTGAATCCAGATTACTTTTTCTTTCATACGTCAAAACATTTCAGACAATAATCTGAGGTAGGGAGTTTTCCTCCCTAGTCTCGCTACCCTCTTTGTTGTTTCAAAGAAATTTTTATTTGCCGTGCAAAAGATTAGCACAGAGTCCGTTCTAAAGAATCGCATTCAAGCGAGTCTCTGACGTACTTCCATTGAAAAATTAATTTCGCGAAATTACTTGAAAAGTTCGATAAAGTATGAAATTTGCAAAATTTAGAAATTACTAACCCAGCAGAGCCAGTTTTCAACTTAAAGTACATTTGAATTGTCAGCAACAACGTTTCAATATTTACAGTGCCTTGAAGAAAATCCCCCTACCGTAAACACTTCTTAGAATCCCCAACTTTTGATCTTTGATAACAATTGACGGTGCCTCCCAACTGTAATTAACATTGCTTTTCCCTACATACACTAGAGGGCAGTATTCACGCGCACACACCCTTCGTCAACTGAACTCTTTGGTGTATCCGAAACCGGACATGGACATAACCAAAGTAGGAATAACACTCCCTTTTAATACTTATTCAAAAATACTGATGCAGCATCTATACGCAGCCTTCTCCCTACCCAAAGAGATTGGAGCCAAAAGAACGACTTAATTTTGCCACAAGAAGGCCTTTCGAACATGTGATCTCTTTAGAGTGTGCCTAACTTATTTTGGTCACATAAAAGTAATGTCGGTCACATCACTTATTCACGCTCTGAAGAAAATACAGGTTCGAAGGCCTTAATGTGCCTAAATCGGGCGTTTTTGCCTCCAATCTCTTATACTACTTATCTTATGTGCAACTCTTTACCAAACTCATAAACTTAAAGATTCCGTAATATTTCTACACTTACAACGAAAAATTGGGACATAGAAAGTGCCGCTACAGTGTGGCTTAGGATGATCCAGCAGTTTTTTAGTTGGCCTAAACTACTAAAATAATGAACCCTTTTCTTTGCGACGCTTTATATCGGGTTATTTGCGACGCTTTATATTGGGTTTCTAGTCAACAACGCAACGTTATTTCGCATCTGATGAGTTTAAGATTTGTTGAGCGTTCGTATCAAAGTGAAAACTCCCATTTGAAATGACGGAAACTTCGTCAATTTAGTAATTTTTTTGTTGACGAAAGGAAAGTGCGCTGCAGATTTCTCAAGATTGACTTTTCAAAATATACTTTCCTATGTTTGACTTTCCTATGTTTACGATCTCGAACCAATTTCCTCTACTTTCCCCTACAAGACTATCTTTTAAAGGTCCTTGTGCAAATTTCCCCTAAAAACTAAAATAGGTTGTCACGTCAAAGAGGATGTCTGTCGTACTGCTACAAAATTTGAACTATATCTTATTTGATAAGGTAAAGGCCATTGCGTAAGAAAAGAACGTTCAAAAGAGTGTTGAGGCTGAAAAACATTATTGCGTCAGATTCAATGTTTTTGGCAGGCAATGATTCAATAACTCAATTGACTGAACTCTCTCTCTCTCTCTCTCTCGTGGATTGAAATCCAGTTTGCCAAAGCATCTTCTGTTCAATGCTTTCTTCCGTGTCATGCTATTTGTGTATGTAAACATACAGTGGAGGTTTGGTAAGTATGCTAGGCTACATAAGCTAGTGGAGTGACGTCGAAAAATTAAGAATTTGAATATAAATTCATGATGGTTTTCAATTCCAAAAAGAAAATGAAGGGGATTTGGATATCATTTCAAGTATTAGACCATCGGTGTATTGTACAACTTATTGTCCCTCAAAAGTGTACGCAGTTCTATGACTGCCTCAAAAAGTATACGCATATGGGAACAAATTGATTTCTCAAAGTTTTCAGTCATATTTTGGAAAGCAAAAGGATTCCTTTATTAAAGTATAAGAGATTTCTAGGGAGTTATATGACGCTAATACAGAGTGTCTTGTTGAGTAGCTAACAGTCAGTGGATGTCTATTTGCCGAACTTCAACTGTATGTCCTATTTAGTTCGCTGATCGAATACTTTTCAATTAGGCTTTGTACAATTAACGCGATTTGTGGGCCAGCCCTTGTTGATGAAATGTTGTTAGATGAATAACGTTCTCTCTGATGTGGACAATTAATTGATATTCCATAGCGATTGCTATTAGTTTTAAGCCATGGAACGTGGCGTGCGTCAAAGCAAAGGACAAATATTTTGAACCTAGACGTAACATTTTGGCTTTTTTAAGAATATCTGCTGTTCATTTCTTTATGTTTCGAACGATTTAAGTTTATAGGGATGGCGTCTGTTTATGTTTGTTGTCAACAAATGGAATGCATAAACTTCCTCTAACGGTTCTCTGATACAAAGACAGGGATTCACAAAATTATTTATTGTATTGCATTGCTTATGTTTTCTCATACGTTGCATGATATTGGAAGATGTCATTAATTTCGATTTATGAAAAGAAAACGTTATACGTTGTAAATCTCAATTGAGTAAACTGTTAAATATATTTGATTTTGTATGCAAGAAAATATTGTACAAGCACATCGAGATGCTATATTAATTTCAATGCGACTTAAGTTCATGTAGACTGCCCACAACTGACTGGTTTCGCAAATCGAAACTTGTTACGAAATCATTTATGAAGCAATTTCAAAATTCGAGTGGAAACAAAACAAGCAGCTTGGCCATTTCAAAGATTTTTGGTCTAAGTAACATTACTATTTGTTTGTATCATTGTTTCTAGTTAGGCCTACTCCGTTTTATTGATCTGACCAGACCATGTAATTTACTATGGCTTCGAGCAATTCTTTTTCAGTCTCGACAGGAAGATTTTGCATAGCAAAAGCGGATGAAAAATTGCCACATTAAAAATGACCGAATTGCATTTAATATTTCCAGATCGGAATTTCCAAACAAAATTTACCCGTCCGCTATGTCCGTCAAAATTTAAAAATTAAATGAGTAATCTATACAAAAAAATTGATTCAATGTTTCGTAGCCACAGCGAACACGGTTTCCAGGGAAACCATGTAATTTGAAGGGTGATTTCTCATATGAATGGTGAATTGTTTCCCTGTATTTTCCTGGCAGGCAATTTGTTTTCAGACTTGCGATGTTTTTGCTACATGGGATGAATTTATTGAGAATTTTACACTGTATCTATTTCAAATATTCTGTAAAGGATCCGTGTTGATTAGGTCGTTGCAGTCGCTGGGGTAGTATAGTAAGACGAACGACTCAAAAGACCCAAAAGACTTAATGTGAACGGCAGTAACTCAGCCGTTGGGGTAATCAGGGCCGTTGAGGAGTTTATTTTCGCCGTTCGCGGTCAGTCTTTTTGGTTATTTTGGTTTTTTGGATCGTTATAGTCATTCGTTCCAACAACTCCAGCGCATTTCAACGACCAAATGAGAACGAGGTTTAACCAAGAATCTTTGAACTTTCACCTCTTCGTCGATTTGCTACAGTTTCAAAAGACAAACTATTCTGTAAACATTGAGGTTTTCACGCCAACGTAGGAATTGCCTGTTCGCCATAATGGTGACACCATTTCATGAAGAAATAGGGTAAAGAACTTTGTTGCACACCCGGTATAGTAGGAAAAGTGTATCCTAAATTGTTGACACAACCAAAACATACATAACCAGTGAAGACGCCCCTCCCAGACCTTACCGAACAATTTTGTTGCTATTAAAGTAGTGAAAAATGTATCCTAAATTGTTGACACAACCAAAACATACATAACCAGTGAAGACGCCCCTCCCAGACCATACATAACCAGTGAAGACGCCCCTCCCAGACCTTACCGAACAATTTTGTTGCTATTAAAGTAGTGAAAAGTGATATCTTTATAAATTAACCAGTGACTAATATTGTAAATTTTTGTGCTAATCAAGCATGTTGATGTATATCATATTATTTAATTGTGAGGATGTAACCGAAATTATGGGTTAAGAATCGTAATTTCTTTGTTTGAATTCAGATGTAGCAATTTTATGCAAGAGTGTAAAGTATAGATAACTCTAGATCGTCAAATCGAAAACAATTATATAAAGCAAATTTGTTGAATGTTTCTTTTGTTGCTGCTTCTATAGTACTACTATGAATATTGTGTAGACTGATTACAGAGTCGCAGTTATCGCTATTGATAGACTGCTGGACGCTCAAACTACTGTCCAGTATGAGTGGTCTCGGTTTGGTGCAAGTCTCGTTTTGATGAGCGATTACTAGGACTCACCTTAATCCGTCTAGGTATTGTGGACATAAATGGATAATGTCGATAGTTACCTTGTTTGTCTTCAGAGTATTGTTCTTCTTCTGGTTTGCTGTCTGTTTATTTTGGCCTAAGTTTCAAACTTTTACCGCGTGTTGAAAGTTGTGGCCTGAGAATTAGAGAAATAGTCCCCAGGACCACTAAGCCTGCTAACGGAGCAGCCTTCTTGCATAGGTAACACATGAAACTGACCAGTTTATTGCTGGATCAAAAACCATTATTAAGCTTCCAAAGACACAGCAATAGGCCTAAGTATATTCACAGTAGATGCGACATGACGATGAGACATCTCTTCAAGCAAATTTAGAGTGGCACGAAACATAAAGAAAGTACCAACAACCGAACTATTTGTTAAATTGTTTCATCTGGCACTGTTCACAGCAATTTTTTATAAACCTCTCAAAAGAGGAGAAAGGACCAATATGAAAGAAGAAAGAAAGAAGAAAGGACCAATATGAGCGAAAGTGTGGGAATTGTTATGCAGTGAGTTTAGTGTTGGTGTAGTGTGTGGATTTTCCAAGACTTCTTTCCATCTACAAAGAAGGATCATACTGATTTGAGAGTTTTTAAATTACCCAAAGCGACTGTTTATCGCCTACGCATCTTACATTGAAGAATTTGAAATCAGAAAATATAAAAATGATTCCAACCTCGTGCTTTATAAGTTTTTTGTAGTTTAATATTAACATACAAACAAGTTTTCCTGTTGTTTGTTATTTACATTTTGGACAAATCAATTGTTCGGTAATAAGTTTATCTCCAACAGTAAACTTTCCAAAAGTTTCCAACTTGCTCAATAGGAAGCTGATCAATACTTTTGTGAAAGAAATAGCTTGAATGTGAAGGCTGCAAATTAATCCACGTAGAATTAGACTTCATGTTTGGCCCACGTTCCTTGCCCTCGAAACAAGTGGGAGTAAGCAACGCACTCTGCTGTTAAATCTCTTCATTGTACTTTACTTGAGGGCGAATTCGAGATTCTATCCTTCCATCTAAATTAATGAAAATTTAAAGGCCCATAACAAACCATGATCCTTTGCCGCCCCAAAGTTGACTTTCATGTGATATAAATTCGTGTTGGTCTAAGTTCTGTTTATTTTGCTTTCATTCGGCACACAAAGGATCACGGTTAGTAATTGGTCATTAAATGAAAAATATTGGCCAGCTTTCTTCCTTTAAAGAACGCCGGTCAACCAGCATCCTTTGCGGTCGCACTTTGCAGAGAATGTTGTCATATGAAAATGGCCGCCGCAGTCGAAAGGCAACAAGCGAAGCGGGAAAGGAGGCTGGTTGACCGGCGTTCTTTAAGCAACTATATATCAAACAAATTTTAACGAAAAATTTGCTCGAAAGCTAGGTATCTACGTTCTGCAGGAGCCTTGAGAGGAAGTAAATGGTTTGGGACCCATAAAAATCTCGTACCATGAAAATTCATCATTGCTATAAAATCTCTTTACAGCGAATCTTTATGAAAATCTATATACCTTAAAAGTGTCGTGACCATGCCCTCTTTTGAAAGTTAGTCCCCTCGTAAAAGTGAGAGTCAAATACTCGGAATCAAATAATGAAGTTTAACCTTGAAATGTTTGCACTGCTCTCAGAATATTCTGTACCTTGCCTGTGACAGCTGCATCTGCAGAGCGTTCCTTCAGCAAGCTCAAGCTGATGAAAAACTTTGTGCGAAGTACAATTACTCAGGACAGCCTGACACTTGTTTGAAGCGGAATGGGTATTGTGGGGGTATGGTTAGGGGGGAATGGAGCGAAAACAAGGACTCGTGTAATAAGTCTAAGTCAGACCTAGACTGACGCCGTGATTCTTTGTATTCGTTCAATGTTTTTGATCTGATGTTTTTATTTTCTCTCATACAAGGACTCATCACGACCAAAAAGATTCTAAACAGAGACTAAAATCTGAAGAAAAATCGATCGTCTTCTATCCTTCGAACGTCGAAAGAAAAGACGAATGTCGCTTCGATCACTTCGCTTCAAAAAGTCGAACTTTGATCTAATTAGCCAATCAAACGCTAAGAATAGGCACCTGGTCTAACCTTGTTAAGAAAGTCGAGATTTGATTGGATGCGCCCGAAATACGGCGCATTAGGCCTAATTAGTCTCTGTTTTGAAGCTCTATTGTCATGAGTCTCAGTTTGAAGCCACAACTATCATTCAATTCAATGCGGAAAACTGAGAATCGTGTGATCAGTCTAAGTCAGACCTTGAGAACTGGGAATATAAACCTCTTGCTGCTCCTTCCATTTTCACTGTTCTAGAGGCTGTTTGTGAAATGGTTGATCATTTGGTACTTGGTTTTGCTGGACAGTTAGGTGTCACTGGACCAGATTCCACTTTCTGGCCATGTGTAATACGCATAGGACTTGACTGTTTCCCTATAATCTCGGAAATCAATCTGTTTCGGATGGACATCGGATCAACCATTTCGCAAACAGAAGATTTGATCAAACAAGTGGACATTTTTGGACACCGGGTATGTAATGTACAAGTTAACAAAACGTTCTTTACTAGGGTGATCTAGCTGAGAAAGAAAGCGGCAAGTAAGCCATACTAATTGTTCCCTGATACTAAGACTAGATGTGCGCTGTCGAATTTCCTGTAGCAAATGGTTCCTTTACTGGACATATTTTTTGAACTTCATCAATTTGGACGCAGTGGTGCACAGCAAAAAGATGCGATTGTCCTATGACCCAAGACTTGATAATTGAGTTGCATTTATCATGAGATTTCCTCTTGATTACAAGTTTGGTGAATGATGACCAAATTGGATAGAGCAATTGGCAAATGAATCCTGATCTGCTACCCTTCTTTTGCACACTCTTTCAATTTCCTTGCGATACCGAAAACGAAAATAGCTTTGCAAAGGTTTGCTTTAGGGCACTCCATAAAGACTTCTAATTATAGCCTTCAGTTCCACAAATCAGATAAATCCTAAAGAAAAACCCTTTTTGTGATTCAAGGGAACCCCTAAGTGGACAGCTGCGACCTCCCATGAAGTGAATGTAAAGTCGATATGATTGCGCATTTTGCGATAGACAGTAACATTGAGGCCATTCTTTTATTTGATTTTCCAGAATTCTTGAGAACAAATCATGCTCATACCTTGAATATGGTTTCATGTGAATGATATTATCATCCTTGCAGTCAGATCCATAGCTAATCATGATCCTTTGCAGCCCCAAAGTCGACCTTCGTATGATATTAAAGTCGTGTCTGGCCTAGTTTCTGTTTGTTTGCTTTTCATTCGTCGTGCAAAGGATCATGGTTAGCAATGAGTCTGTAAGGTTGATAACGGGCGAGCAAAAAAAAACCACCTACAAGATCAAAAAATTCTGAAAATCTTTCTGAATGCAATATTGCTATACCTATTGAATGAAAATCAGTTCATTATCAGCTACAATTACAGAGAACTGAGGTTTTGAAGAAAGATCGTCACGAAAATCGTTGTAACAAAATCACTAATCATTAAAAGCACAACTTGACCAAGCAAAGTCTCCAATACAATACATTTTTGCTGTTATACATTATTTCCACCTCTACTCGCATCATTTTTGCAAAAATAATCACGACATTACAAGATACTGCTACAAAATGAGAGGCATTGAAAAAGAATGATCAAACATGAAAAAATTAAGCAAAATTGCATTTTTACCCTAACATTGTGTTACTTAGGGACCATGTTATGCTATCCTAATAAAAAGATACATTCAGTTTTTTCAACATTGCAAAGATAAATTTAAAAATCCCTCTCGTTGCCACGTTATTTGCACAGTCCACAGAAATTATTCAATAATAAAAAAAAGCGTTTGTGGGTTATTGTTGGTGATCAGCGATTTCGTTACAGCGGTTTTCGTAACCATCTTTTTTCAAAGCTCATTTCTCTAAAAATGCATCTGATAATGAACTGATTTTCATTCAATATGCGTGTTTTATGTTGCACTTAGTGCTATTTAAATTGTATTAAAATTTTGTATTCAGAAAGTTTTTCAGAGAATTTTTAATCTTCGGGGCTACTCTTTTTGGCCTACCACCCGTTAGATTCCAGATTCCAAGCAGATGGTAATATTATGCTTAAGTGGGTAAGTGGTGATAGATAGCAGGTAAACCGGTACAAGACTCGCCGGTACACGGTACAAAGCCTTAAAACCCATAGGGCTATTGTGGGGTATGGTTAGGGGGTAATGGAACGAAAACAATGACTCATGTAATATGTCTAGGTCTGACTTACATTTTGACACATTGTTCTATTGTTATTTGCCATAGGAGCTCTGCAACAAGAATGACCTGACCTTGGATAGGCCTAAACCATACTATGCCTAAACAGTGGGCCTAGATATTGTAAGTAGGCAACGCATAGACTTATTACATGTCGTAGTTTCGCTACTTGCCCGAACTGATATACGCTCCAACTACGACTCATGATCTAACTGTCAGTTGAGACGACCACCTCATAGCCTAAGCTATTTCATCGAAGATACCGATGCAAAACCGCTTGAAAATTTGTTGTTCCGGCACTTGAACATGGGAATACTAGTTAGTAGTACTTTGAAGAATGTTTCATTGATGCAAAAAGTTTAAATACCTGACATTTTCTGCAATAATCTCCCCGTTTAGAGGCAAATTAGATGAGGTAAATCTGCTCGAAGCTGCGAGAGTCGACTTCTGTCGGCAATGTTGTCATGAAAACTTGAGTGACCAATCAGAGCGCGTCTTTTTAGTGCTATTCGCCCATATTTGGCTCTTGACTTTCTCTGGACTGCAAATCCTGCCCTCTGATTGGTGAGACAAATGTCGCGCCTGGCCGCCTCAACTGACAGTTAGATCATAAGACTAGGCAAAGCACAAATTTTCCAAATTTCCATGCTTTAACCCTATTTCACATGGGGGGCATTTTTCGCCCCCCCCCAACCAAACTTTGCTGCATTGCGCCTAAACAACACTAGATATGACAACCAAACCTTTGTGATTTTTAATGAAATTTATTTGCCAATTATAATTTCAATATTTTAATGTCCTAAAATCGGTCAGGTGACCACAATAGCACCATATTTGAAGAGTGGTCAACAAAAAAAAGCTTGTCCATAACGTCTTTGTTTCTTGTCTTAATTACTTGAAACATGTATCATTCGATTGATCATGATAAGAGCTTTCATTTGATATATAACTTTTTATTATTTGCTGACATCAGCAAAATTTAATATCTATGACGTCATTTACATTTATGACGTCATTTTTCAAATAAATAAGCAAATGAATAGAAATTTGTGTAGCAAATTAATCTTATCTTGCTTGTGTCGTGCATGTTGAGCTTATATGGGTTGGGAAAAGAAATAATTCTATTAAAAAACTGCAGCGATGGTCCGTCTGGAGAACAGAGAGCTAATTAGGTGCTAATTGATCTATAAATAGATGCTTAAAATTGCTTTAAGGTCTATATTTGATTCTACTATGTGTTTTCTATCATTTAAGACCATTTGCATTCAAATCGGTTGAGTAATTATTTAAATAGAAGTTTTCTTGTGAAGAAGCTAAATTTGCCAGTTTTCCATTGTTTTTCGTCGCCTAGCAACGATTCACGTGACTAATTAATTGCCATTGTCATATTTGAAAAGCCCATTGTCCAAAAAACAATTGAAGTAAGTCTTATTGTTATATCCTATGTATTCTCAGAGAAAAAGAGGGGGGGGGGCGAAAAACGCAACCCCATGCCAAAATGTGATAAAAATACCCCATGTGAAATAGGGTTGCCACAACTTTTTCTTTTGCAAGAAGGGTTTGAAAATAATGAGGCCTCGTTGAGTTTTATATGGAAAATACAATTTACGTGTTAGTTTTCATGAGTACTGCACTACACTAGACTGATTATATGAGTCTAAGTTTTGCTCCTTTGAATTGATTTGTTATTCATTATTATAATGGGTATTGTGGGGTATGGCTAGGGGGAATGGAGCGAAAACAAGGACTCATGTAATAAGTCTAGCGCTACACCTGAAGGTACAAGGCAAGTAACAGCAAACAAACACAATTTAAGAAAAAAAACTACAATTCAATTATTGTTATGTTACGCAAATCGAGCTTCTTGTATACTCAGAGAACAAAACTTTGACTGGTTTCTAAAAAATATTGAAAACTTCCATCAACATATCAGAAGTTATAACTGAAGGAATTCGCAAACTAAAGTCGATATCAAGCTGTNATTGATTTGTTATTCATTATTATAATGGGTATTGTGGGGTATGGCTAGGGGGAATGGAGCGAAAACAAGGACTCATGTAATAAGTCTAGCGCTACACCTGAAGGTACAAGGCAAGTAACAGCAAACAAACACAATTTAAGAAAAAAAACTACAATTCAATTATTGTTATGTTACGCAAATCGAGCTTCTTGTATACTCAGAGAACAAAACTTTGACTGGTTTCTAAAAAATATTGAAAACTTCCATCAACATATCAGAAGTTATAACTGAAGGAATTCGCAAACTAAAGTCGATATCAAGCTGTCATATTCTAAATCAAAATATGGGAAATTTCGAAGGATTTATTTCAAAATGATTCTTCTCTTTTTTACGCTACTAACGTCAATCACATGTTGGAACACTCTTGGTGACACCCTGATAGGTGAGGTCACTTCGATCAAACATCGATCGAATCTTATTAAAACGAATGGTGTTACCCTTACATATCTCAACACGAGCATTAGGAAACTCTGAATTAAAAATTAAATTTTTGGATGATACATCGTGTATTTTTCTTCTTTTGTATTTCGTTCGTGATAAATCGAGGGCGAAGCGCGTGGCAGAGTGACGTGACCTAGAGCCATTCCCGTTCGTTTTGCCACACTTGAGTAGCATAGGTAATGGCTCTGGGTCACGTCACTCTGCCACCCGCTTCACGCTCGATGTATCACGAACGAAATACAAAAGAATAAAAATACTCGATGTATCATCCGAAAATCTAATTTTTAGTTCATAGTTTCCTAAAGCCCGTGATCTTAATGCAATACTTAAACTAAAATTGTGGCTGACAAGGCTACTATATTTGTGTACACTGTTTAGGGCGTATCTGCCAGCTCAGTCACAGCAAGTAAGAACTCAATGGATTAATAACATCAAACTAGCACTCTCTCGTAGTCTATTATTTCTTCTAGAATAGATCAAACATACTTTGTTTACGAATCCAGCAATAAAGAATAGCGGACAATGCACTGTGTCAATCGTCTTGGGGTCGTCTTACATCATGCGTGCACTGCTAATGAATACTCGCATAACGTTTCCTTTCATGTTAATGAATATCACAGTCGTTGTCCTACTTCGAAAACCGTTAAGGTATTACTCACTCTCAAGTGAACAATTCAGTTTGCCACAGCATTTGAAATACGAACCTCTGTTGATCTTATGAAAGTAAACAAACATGCATATATCCTTCCTCATGCTGCTTGACCTATCTTGCTTTTTGTTTGCCAGCAAGAGGCTAGATTCCCTTTTGAATTTTACATGAGATCACAGAAGCCTCCTTTCCGTGAAACTGTGACTGCGCAGAAAGACTTCTTCCGTTTGTACCTCTGCCAGGAACTAAGTTTCTTTAAGATCTGCTAAACTGGGAATAGTTGATATTTAGAGTTTTGACTTTCAATGGAACAGTAACAAAAGTATTTTATTTTTATAAAATAAACAAATCCAAATCGGATGTCTGGAAATAGGGCAGGTCTCAATGAAGATTTAAATTATAGCTCTTACGTACATTCTCAGACAAACAGCGAGGAAATTGTACCGTCTTATACTGGATGACCCAAACAAGCTCCTCTCTTTGAAAATTCTAAACTGACTTCTCCACTCTTTGAAAGCTCCCTCGTGACACTAATCTATAACTGGGTGAGTATGAAAACAATCCCCGTTTGAAAAATTACTGGTACCTAGATTATAAAGCAATAATTTGGTAAATCCCCTGTTTAATATTGGACATGTTCAATTAGGTTTAAAAATATACCTAGCCTAAATCGATCACTCCATTCTGAAATTATGAGCGATTTTGTGGAAACGTCCTCTTCAAAATGCCTTCAAAAGCAGCTGAAAGTGATGATCATATCTTGTCGGTTTTCCTTCTTCACAGTGATGACAATTACATGTGCTAGCACGCAGGAGGATGACATCTCCAAGAATGATTTTGTTATGCTCCAATAGGTAACATTTTTATTTTTTCCCGATAGTCTAACACGTGTTAAAGCGTTTTTAAGTCATTGCTGCAAGGCAGAAATATTAGGGAAATTTGATCGCGATGTTAGGCCGTTATTTATGGTTTCTTTAACCCTATAGTGGTTGGGCTATCTTGACTACCCTATTTTGGTTGGGGGGGGCAAAAAAAAACCCCTATCTAACTGAAGATTGGCAACAGATATGAATACCTAAATTGGCCTGTATATAGCTCATAACAAGTACTTCCCAAAAATATATGCATAATGCTAAAAATAGAACCATGAAATGGCTGACGTCAGCAAATATTGACTGTGGTCATCAAAAATTGTCAAATTTTGCATGTTTCAACATAATTAGCCAGAAAATTATTGTTTCTTATCTGAAATGCAAAATTTCGTCCTGATTTTGAAGAAGGATGCCTTTGAACCTTAACGCCAAAAATATAGCGGAATTTGATAATTTTTTGGCAAGTTTTGGTGACAGCCAATTTGAGCTTTTTCGCGAAAATTTAGAAGAATCGCATAATTTTGCCAAATTTTGCCAAATTTTGCCCATCCTAAATTTTGGCACTGAAATGACAATTTGGAGTGTTGTTAAACCCAGCAATGAGAGAATGAATTTCTGTTTGATCATTTGGGCAGAAACAGTGAACATGTATGCGAAGGAGAAATGCAAGCGAACACTTTGGTAAAAATAATCAATGTCAAACAGTAGGATAAACCATATTGCGCAAGTAAACATTATATTATGTGAATAAATTGAATTAGAAATATACTTCCTTTCAATCAAAGACAATTTATTGAAAATGAACCACACAGCTCTTCAAAAAAATGAAGATTACATAACAATCATAATTTTTCAAATTTCAAATTTTCAGACATCCCCTGCACAAATTTGGTCCCTACCCTCCCCTAATTAACTTTTTACTAAAGAAAAATTTTCAATAGATGTCTAAGACGTTTTTAGGAAAAGTCACGAAGTTTAAAGAAGAAATATTTACTCTATTTGGAGTTATTAATAAAAAACCAACAGGGGGGGCATTTTTGCCCCCCCAACCAAAATAGGGTTAAGGGCCTTATCCAGAAAACCCTTCATAAAGTCAGAGGGGAATGGCCGATTTCAGTCGGATAAATTTTAAAAACTAGTTAAATATGTTCACTATCAAACAATATATTTCCCAATGTTGTTGCTTTGCTATCAAAAGAACGGTAGCTATTCCAACAGGGACTGTTTTTTATGACTCACTCTGTAGTTAGTATCATAGGTGATTGCTGTTTCGTAGCTGTATGAAGAATATTATGAAATCACAACTTAAAAAACTTTAAAATTCTGTGTAAATAAACTAAAATGCCAAGATTGAAAACACTCCATAGTTTTTTCAATCTTGGCATTTTAGTTTATTTAACACAGAAATCTATGTATATTTGCTGAAACTATTGCCACACGTCGCTCACAACATGTTATTACATTGGATAAAAAACTTTCAATCACTGTAATTGAGAATAAATAGATAGCTATGAGTTCAAGGCTGCTTTGCCTTATTTTGTAAAGAATCATGCTAGATGAGCAAAAAGGTTCGTCAGTTGTCAATGCTTGCTGAAATGTAAAGGGTGTCCCAATAAAAAGTACTCCCGTTTTAAAAATCACCAAAACACGATTATTAAACCCATCATAAAATGTTCTTTTTAATATCTTTTTATAACGTTCCAAATATATTAAAAGATAATAAATTGTTTGCTTTCAATACTTAATGGGTATAAAATGACTGGCTAAAAACCTTATTTTGGGCTATACTCTTTAAGCAACATCGTAAATCTTGCTTAGGAGCCATTATTTGGAGATTTTTCATTGTCTTTCAAGTCTACAATGATAGTTTGCATTTCTCACTGACATTTATGACCAAACTAGAAGCTTAATTTACGAAAAGAGATTAATTTGGTAATCATCAGTGCTCTTTTGCAGCAGGCTTCAAAACCAGGCAACCGTAAAAAGAGCTAATTTTGCTAATTTTGAAACCAATCACAAAACCAGCTATACCTGGGAAAATAATTTGGTCTTTGATCTACTTGCGAAAAAAAGAAATTTAAAGATCGGCTATGTAACCAAATTTTGGTGATTTTTCAAAGAGGAATACTTTTTGTGGGGACACCCGGTATAATCGTGAATTATCACCCAATCTCAATAAACTACAGGGTGTCCCAAAAAAGAGTACTCACGTTTTTTTCAACGTAGCGCCATATTGAAAAGTGATAGGAATTCGTGGTATCGACTGTCTCAGTTCACAAAAGCTAACTTATATGTCAATAGTTTGTTTTTCACCGGAGGTTGAACATTCTTGGAGTTATGAGTTCCGAAACGCAAAGACCATCGTCAAGACTAAAACAGTAGGCCTAAATGTTTTCTGGAAGAGTGTAGATTAATGTTACTGAAGAACGAGATTGCAAAAACATTTTAAACGAATCAATTTGAATGAAAGCACTATAATCCTTTTGAAAGCAAATAATATTCAAATAATGCGTTGCTATTGAAACCTCTTAAAACTTTGGACGACCTGTGCTTGACTCCTTCATAACATTTAGGCCTACTGTTTTAGTCTTGACGATGGTCTTTGCGTTTCGGAACTCATAACTCTAAGAATGTTCAACCTACGGTAAAAAGCAAACTATTGACATCTAAGTTAGCCTTTGTGAACTGTGACAGTTGATACCACGAATTTCTATCACTTTTCAATATTGCGCTACGTTCAAACAAACGTGAGTGCTTTTTTTTTGGGACACCCTGTATTATTTTTTTAATAGTGGAAAGGATAACTTAGATATGCAAATAAATTTCACTCAAATCGATGAAACTGTTCTATATTTATGAGTGATTTTGCTTTGAGCCTTTTCTAAAAAATTATAGAATCAGGATTATTGAATGTTGATCAAATTTTGTGTGTGACGTGACGGCCTTCAAAACAATGACAACGGGTAGCCTCTCCTAGGATAGAAAAATAGTTGACCAAACGTGTGTCCTTTGGTTAGATAATATCAGTATCAGTGGCGTCGCCAGGGGGTAGCCTGGGTTGGACAGGTCCACCCCAGTTTCTCAAAGTGGTAACTATTCGTCAGCAAAAATAGTGTTAAAATGGTTCGGTCTACCTTACAGAACCAAATTCTTTTTTTTTTTTTTTTCTATATTGCTACCTAGCATCCGAAGGTAGTTTTTAGGACACTGAGAAGCTAAGCTTATCGAGCAATGTCTTGGTCCTTCCTCTCGATGTGACCACACCTCGCCATTCCTTTAGCCTGGAATTACAGAGGGTTGGCGACTCTCTTCACTCTACGTAGCAGGTTCGACAGGGCGGGGACTCGAACCACCAACCCTCAGGTTGGTAGTCAAGCGCGCTACCGTTGAGCCATTCCCGCTTATACCCAAATTCTTTACTTTGTCCACCCCACTTTTACAGGGCTGGCGACGCCCCTGATCAGCATGGCATTCTTTGCCCATCATGCTTCGCAAAACTCTTTGACCACACGTAAGGTATCCTGGCTCGTTATGGCATATCCTTCAAGAAAAAATTTATTCTTCTCAAAGATTTCCAGCATCCGCTGCTCCGCTATGAATAACAGATTGAGCTTGTCAAAGGAAAAAGAGAAAGATTTACTACACATATAGAAATCAGTTGCTATTTTTAGAAACATCAAAGGGATTTGACGTCTTTCTGATCCAAGAATATCGGTCCACGTCACTAAAAAACTCTGCAATATTTTTGAATAGGAAGCCAACTGAGTGCTTTAGCTATAAGATGACTTCTAAACATGTCAAAAATGATAGCGATTGTTTTGAAACCAGCAAGCTGGAATTAACCCTAGAAAGCCTGGCATCAGCAAAATTAATACAGGATTTATATTGGCAAGAACCACCAAAACAAATATTCGAAACACAGGAAGTAGCTGTAGGGAGGCTAAAGTTTCTAGACGTCCTAGTAACATTTCTTGTTTTAAAAAGAGCAGATTTGTCATAAGATGAATCGGTTTGTCAAAGCAGATAGCACTGAATGGTTGCACAGAGCAGCATCAAAATCCATTAACAGCATGCAAGCCTATTCAAGGTAAACAACTGACAATTAGGCTACTGCAGTAACCTTTTAACGTATTAGAAAGTTTTGACGTTGTTCCAATTTCCCTAAATTTGCGTCATAGGTAGTAATCTCTTCACAGGAATCAAATGAGAATTTCCGTCATGCATTGAGAAATATATGAAGCTTCCGCTGTTGAGCATGCCATTTGGGAAGAACAGCTTCCTTGGAGAAGTGTTCAAACAACTTTGCGTGATGCATATATAATAATCAATTTATTTAACGTTGGCGCTACATAGCTGTCTACAGTAAAAATTAAAAATAATACTACACTAGCTAATCCAAGCCAACTGAAACATATATGATCATCTGATATCTGATCACGATCAACTGATCACGATCAACTGATCACACATATGATCATCTAGCGTGCTTCTGAGGTGTGCTGCGAAATTTGAAATAGGTTGCTTTAGAGTTATAGCTTCAAAATTGCAACACAAGCCTGTTGTACCTAGTTCTGTTTTTATTCCCAAGCGAGAGAATCATGATCTCTCATGAAATGAATATTTCAATGCTAAATACATATCCAACTTTACTTTTTTACTGTGTAGCCAATTGTTTGTAACTGCCTTCAAGCTGATGCAGTGTTGATTTGCTTCAAGAAGGCAAAAGCTATCAAATATCACAAACATCTCACTGTAAATGGCTTGCAAAGTTGTTCATGAAATACAGCTAATGCAAAAATAGCTGCATTCACGATAGAGACATCCTTATTTGAGAAATTCTTGTCTGCATTCCAAGTGCCATTCTCATTGGAATACAATTATTTAAATGTCTTAGAGTCATTTTGAAATTTATATGCTTGTATTACTTGTTCGTTTGTAAACTTTTTACTGTATGAATTTGAAAGGTTTTCAAATTCATGAAAGTACTTCGCAAAGAAAATTTCTTTAAGATGCTAGTTCTTTCATTTGACTTTTGAAATGACATTTAAGTTTTACACTTGACAAGGACAATTGACACTTGACATTTGAAGTTTGACATTTGTCATTTGACATTTGAAGTTTGACATTTGTCATTTGTCATTTGACATTTGAAATTTGAAATTTGAAATTTGAAATTTGAAATTTGAAATTTGAAATTTGAAATTTGAAATTTGAAATTTGAAATTTGAAATTTGAAATTTGAAATTTGAAATTTGAAATTTGAAATTTGAAATTTGAAATTTGAAATTTGAAATTTGAAATTTGAAATTTGAAATTTGAAATTTGGAATTTCAAATTCAAATTTCAAATTTCAAATTCAAATTTCTTGTTCTTGACTTTAATTTGATTGTTTTGTTTTAATTTGTTTCGTTTTGATTGTTTTGTCTGCTTACTATAATTGTATTGTTTTAATTTGACATGCTGATGATAGTCATTTCATTCTACAATGAAACAACTTGGACTTATCGTCATTTGGCTGCTTTTGCATTCATTGAAACCACCTTACCATTACAGCAAATAATCGATAATGTCACGCCGTCAATGTAACTTGCATGGGATGTGCAACGTAACCTGGGTAAGATAGTCCACACAAATGAGAGGAGCAATTTTAAGTGAAATTCGTCGACAATATCACAAGAGAAACGTTAGGAAGCAAAACTTCATTGCCGTTTACTCTGTCTTGCCACAAGCAGAAGCAGTAGAGCCCGAGAGCATAATCAACAGGTTTCCTTCAGAAATATGTACACTGGACTCTGATTGGCAAGTCTTTATGCCACATGAGCCCAAGGCCACTTATCCGTTATCCGACCAACTTTATACACAAATATAATATATATATACAAGACTTAAAATGGAAGCAATATTACCAGAATCTCTTAGGTTCTGACCACTTGCCATAGAATTACTCTTGGAAAATCTAGATCAAAATGTCGGATTTTCAGTGACATAATCTTACTTCAAGTGAATTTTGTTTCATTTGGATGGATTAAACGATTTTCATCCATAGCTGATAGCAACCATGGTAACAAATCAACTTTTTAGACGTCTTGACATATAATCTGAAATTCTCATCACAACGGACAAGCTTATTTATTGCGGCATTTCTTCCCATCTAGAATGTTGATAATCCTATTTTCATGAGAGATTACAAATTACCATCTCATAAGTAACAATTGCAATTTTGCCCATTACTAATCATGATATATAAACTTATAAAAAATAGAGAAGTCTTTCCTAACTGATCAATAAGAAGTTTGATTTTGATGGACTATGTTTTGAAGTTTGCCTTCAGATTAGCTTCTCATACATTACATAAATATCGACTAGCAATTGGATGAAGGTGTCTTGGTGCGGTGGTATAATCCTTTGACTTTGCAGCCAGAATACTTTAGACGGACTGGGTTCGAGCCCCACCCACACCCAGGGCCGCAGGAAGCAGCTGCTGATTGCGGAGAGGTTTGTTTTTAAAGCAATAGAGAACAATACATCTAATTCATTCTCGTGACGTAGCACCATTGTTTTCAAAATAATTTCAGTTCATTTTCATTTTTAAATTCCACTATATACAGATGCCATTAAAAGAACTACAACAAAACATACTGCATCAAAACAAAAAATTACAATAAGGAAATATAGATTAACAAAATAACAACTTTTCAGGGGGATTTGTGTGCAGGGAATTTCTTAAAGGAGGAGCTCTCTCAATAGGTAAACTAATCGAGGAGAGAGCACCCCCTTGGTTAAAACAAAGCTTTGGATTTTGATTGATTATAAATATTTCATCAGTTAAACCAAAATTTCATCAATTTCATAACTTAAAGAGCGCTAATCAACCAGCATCCTTTACGCGCTTCGCTTGTTGCCTTTCGACTGCGGCGGCCATTTTCATATGACATTGTAGTTGTGCTGTGCTCTGCAAAGCGCGACCGCGAAGCATGCTGGTTGACCGGCGTTCTTTAAGCGTGTCTGCTAATATTTGGAAGTTCTAAGACTAGTAGTTGGTGGAGAACAAATGAATCTTCAGTTGATGTCGGAAATTCAATACCTAAGAAGCTTGTTTAATAACATGGGGAATGCTGTTCCAAGATTTTGTACCTGCATATCTTATAGATTTCAAGCCAAATTGCAAAGTGTTTTTGCGTGTCAGAAAAACGTCATCTTTACGTGTTTGCTTGGTATCATACTGATGAACTTGCGAAAGCAAATAAAAAAACTCATGAAAACAAGATGGGGAAAATTTATTGACAGATTCATAGACAAATGTTAGCAGCTTCATTTCAAAAAGATCTTGCAGCTGAAGAATTCGGGAAATGAGAAAAACAGGAGTGGATGGAGCAGAACGATTTTCACAGGCGATAGCTCTTACAACTTTCTTTTGAAGGATGAATATTGGTTTCTTGTAAGCATCCTATGTAAGTCCCCAAACAACAATTCCATACTGTAGGAAAGAGGCAAATAAAGAGTAATACAAAGAAACCAATACATTTGTAGGAAGAAGGTGTCTAACCTTAAAGAATAGACCACTTGATCTTGCTAACTTGTTGGAGAGTTCACTTTAATGATGCTTCCAAGAAAGATTTTCATCTAGAAGCAGACCAAGGAATTTGACAGACTTGGCCTTTTTTACGTGTTGCTTACCAAATTTTATGGATTGGCGGTCTTGAGCCCCCTGACCCCTGATTCCTACGGGCCTGCCACACAATATGAGCGTCATGATAAGTGGTTGCAGACTCAAATAGCGATTTTGCTACTTCTGTGATCCCAGCGCTTGGCGCTATAAACCCACAAGCACCTTCACCGGCCTTCATCCTTGCTTTGTAAATGTTACAAATAAACTAATCTCAACACGATGGATTTCATTCCATTGGGGAATATGGCATCATGCTGAAAAAAAACGAACGATCAGATACTACAATCTCTTACAAAAGTGTTGGACCCCTCAGCGAAAAATCGCATTTTTGCCCCCCCCCCCCCTCCCCCGTGTCAATGTTGATTGCAATGCCAAAACTGTTTTTTGACGCAAATCCATCGAACGAATCGATAATCCAAACAACATTGACATGGGGTGGGGGGGAGAGAAATTGACGAAAAACATATTTTTGCAGGGTCCAACACTTTTGTAAGAGATTGTAGATAAAGTACTGAGCACGATTTTGGCAGCTGATTCATTCTCGCTTTATCATAACAGCAGTGCAAGGGTGGCATTATGTGAGCAGTTATTGTAAGAAACACACAAATCAGCTAAACTAATTTATAATAATTAAAAGCATCTTAGGCCTAAACCAACTAGATAGTTCACTTTTCTGCCACAGGTCACATGCTAGCCACAAAAACCAATCCCTCTTTGTTACGCGTTTTAAAAAATATTTCGACAAGAATGTAGATTTTATCATGCACTCTGAAACACAAATAAGTTTAGATCTGGTTTGGACAGGAATTAACCTACACTGATCGATTTCGTAATTGAATGTTTTTTAATCTTGGTTTTTATCTTTCTTTTTGAGACAGCTTTTCTCGGTCCATCTAAATTTGAGGCAATTTTCAAAATATTTCATAAGAACATTTTGCCAGTTAAACTGCTTCAAGAACTGTGCAACTCCCATGGTAGTGTAACAATCTTGGGTCTTTGCAACAATGGAGAAAAAGCACTTTTAATCGGACAGATAACCAAATGGCTAGAGCGTGGCCTAGATAAAAGCCCGTTCCTAGGCCTCTAAATCGAAACGAGAATACTTTAGAATAAAATTCCGAACTTCTTGAGCTCGCCTCTCGAACTAAGATTTGATAACCTATGCTCTGCAAGAAAGAGATAACATATTGCTATATCCATGTTGCTGGTAAACAACTAAATTTAAAGGATCGTGGAAATTTGAAAAACATTGGTCTCAGAGACGCTGGAGCAATAGGACGATTTGATAAAGATTTCCTCATTCCCTTAACCATGTGAGCCAATATGGGGCAGCTTGTGACATTTTCACAAAATATTTTCCCTGCCATCCTTAGCTACTAAGATCATATATCGTTCAAATGCAGTCCAGTTCTTTGTTTAGTCCTTAGGTTTAGTCCATAGTCCGGGGCAGCCATTTACCAGATTTGCGTCCGCCATTTTACCAGAAAAATGTTGCTCTCCCCAGACCCTTTTCTAAATGTCAAAATGGTCTATTCTTCATGGGTGGTCCCAACTTACTACGATGAGTTTCAGTTATCGCTTATTGAAACGAGACTAACCCCGAAATGTCCAAAGCGATAAGCACGACGATTTTAATAACTCTGTATTGGTGACCTTAAAAATTCTCTTCAAGACGTACTACCAGAATTTGCCGCTCTCCCCAATCCTTTCTTCGTATGGTTGAAAAGGTCTATCTAATCCAGTTTAAGTGCATATGTGTCAAGTGTACGGATTCTCTTCTCTCTAACTGCCATGCTTGATTATGGTTGCTTTGTTCTTTGTAGCTTTGTCCATATAAGTCTTCATATAAGCATATCCATAAGAAATTCTCCTCTTGATCCATCCAAAAGTTGATAGCTACTTATGGAAGAACAGAATGTGTTAATCAGTCCACCTACCAGATGTCCCAAAAATGACCCCAAGTTTAACTGACTCTTGTGATGTATTGAAGAGAAGTATAAATTTGAAATATTTACTTTACATTTGCAATGTTTTAGAACGGATATTGACACGTTGATTTTTATTTCAGCTTATGAATTCCCTGAGTTATCAGCTTCAGAAGATAAGTTGATAAAGTCTTGAAAAAAACTGACTCCATAACGGACATCTTATCATTCGTCAATCCCACCCTTGTACCATTAAAGGGGCCTGCATGACAGAACATCCTGGGGGCAACTTACCCCTTTTGAAAAACGAATAACCCACCATGATCACCAAACACCATCTAAAACTACCAGGGCCGTATGAAGCATCTTAAACTTGGAGGGGCACGACACTTCAAGGGCACTTTTTTCAATAAGCTAAAGGGGCATTACTTGAAGCAAAAAGGGCATTTTTTTGTTTATTTCAAATTCTTGGGGGGCACGTGCTCCCAGGGCCCCCCCGGTTCCTACGTCTCTGAAAACTACCATGTTTCCTCCATAAATGATGTCTTATCATTCTTCAATCACGCACTTAGGAGGGGCTTACATGACGAGCATCCTGGAGGCATGTTACCCCATTGATTTGCTATATCACAAGCCATGATCACCAAATACCATTAAAAACGCCCCTTTCGACTCGACTACTGATATCATATCGCTCTTCAAACACACCCTTAAAACAATGGGAGGGACATGTGTGACACAACGTCATATGGTCATGGCTTATCGTTGTGTCATAGATTCCTAGATCATTTATAACTTGGATTGAGATGATCAGCCAGGATAAAAAATAAGTGAAAAGTTAGCAAATGGCAAACTAAAAGTCGTAGTAAAAATTTCAAACTTATTTCTCCTCCACAGCAACAATGAAGGGCACAGTGGCGTGGCCAGGGGAAGGGATGGGGGGGATTTCCCCCCCCCCCCTTCTGTCAAAAGATGGTCCTCGAGCTTCGTTCAAAAACAAGGAGAAGTAGTTGGGTATAGGTAGGGTGGGTAAGAATTGCTCCAAGAAATGCTGGAAAGTGACTAGGAGAGTCATTCTAAGCCAAAATAAAGGTTTGCATTTTTAAAAATAATCCCAGACATACTATCACAGAATAGTTAAGGCCTCAATTTCGAGGTCAAGCAAACATTGGATTGTGAGAAGCGTTTTAAGACAAAGTACACGTATTTTTCATAAGAAACTAAGACTTTGAGCCAGTATTGAAAGTTTCTTAAAATTATCAGATTTTGAGTACTCGGAGTTCCTTACGAGCCTCTTACGAGTTCCATAACAATCTTCATGTTTACTTCCGGTGCCCCCGTGTTCGGGTCCCTGTAAACAGAGGAACGACCTATCGACCAATAACGACCTAACGACGAATAACGAGTGATAAAATTACAGTAACGAGTTATATGTCCTAATAGGTATATCAACCGGACCACCATAAGTACGGAAGAACGGAATGGACTCATGAATGGATCTAAGGGATAGCGGACTTGATATGATATCTTTTTGTTCTCGTCGTAAAATAAGCAAGAACACTTTGTTATAGTTCTTATAGTAACTAAATAGATATAGAATCGTTATAGAATTTTTTTCCTCATCGTCTCCATGTGCCGAGTATCCCTTGTACCCCTGAGCCATTAAACTTGTGAGTGAAAAGAAGAAAAATACTTAATATATACATAATTTAAGAGAATTTGTGCAATTCCAATCAATGAATGTCCGTAATTCCAGGCTAAAGGAATCACGAGGTGTGTCACATCGAGAGGAAGGATCAGACTAGGACCACTGTTTCAATAAGCTTAGCTTCTCAGTTTTCGTAAAAACTACCTTATTCTTTGCATATTTTTGCCCAAGCGAAATGATCTAGAAGCCCAAACTTCTTCTAATTTTAGGTCATTAATATCAAAAACAAAGAGAGATTTTGCAACAAAAGAATCCTGTGATAACCAGGATGGCTGACTTACTCATTGTGCAAGCAAAGGGGTTGTTGAAAGAAGACCTCAGCATCTATCGAAAGAAAAAGGATAGATCTAAACATCTGCCTCCTCGATTTTATTTATCTAACTCACAAGCTGAATTGCAGAACTGTAGGCATTGCAATTCTCAAATATTTTATGTGCAATTAAACAATCAGTGCCCAGCTTCTGAACTAGATAGATAAATCCGAGGCAAAAATGATTAAAGATATTGTTCTACTTTTGATGTATGCTAATACCTTCTCTTGACAACCCCTTTCGCATTCAAAAATAGTGAGCTACCCATCTAGGTTCCAAGGCATCTTTTGGGATTTTCGTTTACATCTGCAACTTCAGTAATCGGCCATAGAAATACCTTTTTGCTATCGATTATCGCTTTATTCTGGTGTGTCAATCAAAACCAATGGATGTCATCTGCCCTCTTTTGCATGGAGAGTTTGTTTACATCTGCAATTTGAGTAATCGGCCATAGAACTACATTCTTGCTATCGATTATCGCTTTGTACTGGCGTGTCAATCAAAACCAATGGATGTCATCTGCCCTCTTTTGAATGAATAGTTTTTACAGCCTGTATTGTGGCATATGCCACACATAAATTGCTGTAGGCTTGCTTTGACCAGTGAACTGTATTGTGGGCCAGCAAGAATGGAGAACGAACAATTAATCATACGAAAAGTAGCAGATGAGCCAATTATCAAAATGAGATCGATTAGCAAGTTCCAGTTTTACGTTTAATGATAGTTTAAAGTAGACTAGCTACACTAGTCCCTCAATATCGCTGTTGTTGTTGTTGGTGATGGCCTCGCGACATATCAGTTCTGGGGAGCATACTGAGATTGTGTAGCCAGTCTTAGTTNTTTATAGAGGGGGGTGGAAAGCACCCCCCCCCCCGGCTATATTAGTTCAAAAAAAGCCCGGTTAAATTAGGGTTAAACTTGGATTGGCACGGCACTTCAAGGGCACATTTATTATTAAGCTATAAGGGGCATTTCCTGAAACAAAAAAAGGCACTTTTTTGTTTATTGTAAAATCTTGGGGGGGGGGGCACTGGTTCCTACGTCGCTGCACAACGCGATAGTTTGGCATACTGGTTTTCTGGCAACTTTTGTGGCTTCGTTTTTTTTCATTTGTTGCTTGAGAGAATTCCTTTTGTCTCCGAGTGCCAATCGATTTAAAATGAGGTGTCGATCGGGAGCAGCCTGGTGCTATTGTTACGAAATCTGCCCTTGTTGGCCTACTCATTTGACATTTATACGAACATTCTTGGAAAAGGTTGGTTAATAGTGATATGACGTCAGGTGGATTTTCAACCTATGTCTGTTTCATTTTTCTCACAGCAGCAGCAGGAAATATTTAAACTGTTTGCACATTTTTTAAGTATTTTTTATTTAATTGCGTTGTCAACTCAAAGAAGTCGAGCGTGTTTTGGTACACCTTGAACACATGGTACACATGACAAAACAAGATGTTAGTCGATCTTCTACTTCAGTCAAACAAATCTTCAAATGAATATGTCTCAAAGTTTCAAAATATACCGACATTTGACTTTTTGACGACCATTAGAACCTGACACTTTCGTGCTCACAACAGTTTTGTGAGCAGACCACATACAGGGTGACTCAGAAAAACATGTGGAGTTTAACAGGCCACATTTCGTCGAAAAACAACTCTGATTGTGTATGTTGAAATTTCATAATGCAGAAGAAAAAGTTTGAAATAGTTATAGAAATTTCGTTTGCTAACATCCATCGGTCATATCTTTCCATATTTATTTGCGACTTTTTTATATAGCTGTTTTTGAGATAACGTATCGTTTTCATAAGAACTTTTTGCTTCGTAACGATCCAAATTAAATAAATAATTTTCCCCTGAGGATGCAACATATATAATAATAGTTTTTCTTTTGTGCTCTACACAATATATGCTTTATTTCAATGTTTTGGTGGGGAACAGTATGTTTTTCATTATATAGAAGTTCACCTGCGAATGATGAATGAGGGGGGCTTTAGGGGGTACCAGAACCCGCAAACCCGGGCGAAAATTTGGAAAAACCCGAAAACCCGCAAACAAAATTCAAAAATCCCGAAAAGTGCACTTTGTAACCAAATTTTGCAATTTTCAAAGGTTGTTATCGTCATTCTTTGTTATTTTTACTTTACTGTCTTCCTCCCTTTACCAACAAAAAATGCAACACCTAATGATGAACAGAGATCTTGAGACTTGCGAAGGAGCCCCTCGATCAGAAGGTAGCTAATTCACCTTTCAAAACAATAGTCTGTTATTAGATCCAGTGGCGCAATATAGGACTTAAAGGGGCCCTGGTGGGTGTGGCCTGAATCATGAGGGTGTGGTGGAGATAAAACTTGGTTGCAATCAGCGGCGAGACCAGGACGAATAACGTGGGGGCATGGGAATGAGGGCGTCTGGGGCCCAGACAAATTTTCGAGGACACGTCTTCTACTTTGGCTTATAACACTTCTACAAATCCTATGTTTGCCAGTGCTAAAATAAAATGTTGACCATTTTGTAACAGTTTTTCTTATAAGAACATTGCTACATTTTTCTCTCGACGTTGAACTAACTCTCGTGCAGCAAATTATAACTAATCGATTTCTAAATCCCCAAATCACCACGAAAAAGTTTTCTCTTTGTCATTTCATGTCAAGTCTGTAGAAAATTTGATCGACGTTTTTTTATCGTTTTCAGTGCTTTCGAGACAGAAAATTGTAAGAAACTCCATTATAGCTCAAGAAACATAAGACTAAAAAATTTACAAAAAATCCCTGAATCTAATTATGGATTTTAGTTAAAATTAAGTAATAAATCTTCAAAATCAGTCCAGTGTACGATTTATCGTGGCTTGTCAAAAGTGGATAATTTCTATTCTCGACGCACGCGGTATTTCGTAAATGAGGTTTTATTTAACTTTGAAAAGGATCTTCGCAGTTGACTTGAGTGACCGAAAATGTGCATACGACTTTGTGCGCCAAGTATAGGTTGTCGTAGGTGATAGAAGTCTTAAATCACACGTTTCATTGACCTAGTTTACTAACAGTGAAGGATTTTAATGTATAGTGAGATGTCCTTTGTGTCCATTATTCGAAAGGGGACAGCAACGAAAAAAATTTCCTTTTTTTGCAAAATTTGCCAAAATCTTATGGCCCGTCCAAATCTCGATCTCGTACCAACTCCAAAGCGACATCGCGATGTCATAAAGTATTAAGAGAATTTCTATCATCTTTCTTCAGGAGCTTTTAATTTATTATCCAGTCAATTTTATTTTTTTTTATATTTATATAAAATATTACAATACATTCTACATTCTACTATACTTTCTAATTACCATACAACAATACAGGAACGATGCCATGAGGAGCGAAAGACAATGACTACCCCATGGCCAATACATAAAGACGCACAACGCTAAAACAAGAATACAAGGAAAAGGAACTAAACTAAAATTAACTAATTACAAGTACAAAGTAAAGTGACAAAAGTAGGTGCTAATGTATGGGAGTTTGCAGCAATGGAACATTTAAAAGCGTTCTGTAGCATGAATGAATTTGAGGGTTGCCTCGAGTAGCTTCTTATTGATGTCAATGGTTAACCTTTCGTCGCCATACAAAATGAATTTGAGTAAGACTTCGTTTGAAAGAGAGGAAAAACCATGAGGTAGCAATATTGCATTTACACTGTTGAGAAGATCAGATCTAGGCCCGTTATAAGAATGACAAAGCAGCATGAGGTGTTCCGTATCCTCTACCCCATCATTTGCGGGACACAGAGGGTTGACTGTATCTCTGAAGTTATGCCTAAATTTATGAAAATTTAATTTGCTGAGTCCTACCCGTAGCTGAGTGAGAATAGCTAGACCTTTAGGATCATGAATACCATACACTAGTTTAGGAGCGGGTCGAATAAGTTTCGACAATTTTGTTTTAAAAATGCTCAGCGAGGGTGATAATCTAATATCTGGGTCAAGCGTGTTCCATTCAGATAGACAGTCGGGATAAAAACTAGTCTTAAATCTCGTCGTTCTTGCCTTTATCTGCCCAACTATATCTGCTTTACGAAAAGAATACATAGCTTGTTGTAATTGCGGAATGGGGTATCTTGTGTAATCTGGGGTAATATCGTTGACAATCTTGTAAAAAAGGACAAGGCGTCTGCTCCAACGTCGTAGGCTTAAGGATTCCCAGCCAAGTTCCTCGTAAAGTTTTTCACGAGATGTTCCTTTCCATGCACCAGTCACTGCAAGTGCAGCAGAATATTGAACTGATTCAAGTTTTTCCATGTGATTATTCAGCGAGAAAATTGATCAATTGAATTGATCTATTCAATAGGGGCCCATTGAATAGATCAATTGACCAGTCAATTGATCTATTCAATAGCCAGTTTTATTGTACAGACGTTTACCACACTTTTTTGCAGCGTTTATGAACGTCATAACCGCACCAGCTTCAAGAAATTGATAAACCCGTGTGATGTCTGAAACCCGAAAACCCGCACATTTTGTATACAATACCCGAAACCCGAGCTCAAAAAATGGCTAAACCCGTAACCAGTCAAGCATCCAAAACCCGAAATCCCGGAAGTTTTTTAGAGAAATCCCGAAACCCGGGGACCAAAATTGGCTAAACCCGCAACCCGCGAAATCCCAAAGCCCCCCTCATGAATACCAGCCTAAATAAAGGCCAATAACGACCTATTTTGGGAATCTTGTGAAACGCGATTTTACTAAAGTCGCTCGTACCAAGGGTGTCAGGACACCTTTTATGTAATTAATAAATAAATGTTTGCTTACCTTGTTTAGAGTGTTGTTGTCTTCTTTGTTTTGTCTCTCCAAGCCTTGGTTCATGAGCAGCATTTCATTCGAAAAAGCGGCAGTTAGGCCCAATTTAGGCCAAGGTCAGTTGAAATGTTGCTCATAAACCAGGGCTTGGAGAGACAAAACAAAGAAGACAACAACAATCTAAACAAGGTAAGCAAACATTTATTTATTGATTACAGAATATGAGTCATGACACCCTTCTTGCTCGTACTCATAATTATGAATTGGAAAGACCGATTTCGACCTAAAAATTTTCATAACTAAGTTTTCCTTTTCCTTTTGCTAAAACAAACGAATTTGCAAAGTAAATTACATTAATAAACACGGCCCACACTTTTTACTCACCCGGTATGATGGTGCCTCAAATTGTTATGATGATAACTATGTATTGTTGTCTGCTCTCGTAAAGTTTCGTTTCATCGCCAACGCTTTCAGAGTTTACACAAATATTGCTTGCCTTAGCAACGATTGAATACAATTTGCAAATAGAAAGACCGCAAAACAAATGCCACTGCATTCTGCAAGCCTTTGCTACTTAAAACGGCAACAAGTAGTTACTTAGAACGGCAGCAAGTAAGCAAGAAAACAAGCATACCTGGCAGCCTCTTTTTCATCAGAGGGATTATGATGCAAAGTTTGAAGAGCTCCTGAGAAGATCGGGCGAGTTAACTACCCACTGCAAAACCTTGCAAAATTAATGCTAGAAATATATAAATGCATAAATGGTGTCTGCCCCTCGGAGGGGCAGGCACCATTTATGCATGTATATATGCTCCTTCGAGTGCTCCTTCATGCTTGAGTTCTTCAAACCGAAAAAAATGCTAACTAAAATCTGCGAACAAATAACCTCCTGCAGCTCCCTAAAACCAACACGTTAGTTTATGGGAACAATTCATTGTCACTTAGCGTAAGCATTTTGTGGAACACGCTATCTGACACAATTAAAATTGCCAAAACACAAAGCAATTCAAAGTTATGATTAAGAGCTGGAAGGAAGATACGTGCAATTGTAACATCTGCAGATGATATGTGTATAGATTCATGTATATATTTATGTTTATATGTTTATGTATATGTATATGTTTATGTTTATATTATAGATTTCCACTTTGTATTGCAAATAGTTGGTATTTATTAGTTTGCTTATATTCCTTTCGTACCAACTGTAAAGACATTAATCATTATTATTATTATTATGATAATATCACATTTGCCTCAATTTGACGCTTGACGTCGCTTGACGTCAAATGAAATATGAGTTGATTTATGTGACATAGTAAAAACGTGTTGATGAAAATAGTGGCGACTGACTTTTGTTGTTGGCATCTTTTTTGTGCAGCAGTGGGAAAGGCACCGATCAAGAAGCCATAATGTCTTCTACACACACACTAGAAGAGCTGCTCAATTTAGCTTTAGGTACTCCTGAAATAGGAGCTGTTAACTTCAATTATCTATATGACCTTATACTTGAGGTTCTTAAACATTTAGGAATCTCAAGAAAACTAGCTGGAGCCACAGAGGAGATTGATTTTCGAAGCCAATTATTGTCTGGCCGGTCAACAGCTTTTACTGAGGTTCAACAGGAGTACGGCCGTCATTCACCTGAGGTTCAAGGGGATGCTAATGCAGTACGCACTGATACTGAACTATGGAAAACAGAAATCAATGCGGAAGGCAAACCAAAAGAATTTTCTCCTGATGTGAGTCAAGGAGCTGCAGCTGAAAATGGTCGACTTGAGGGAGAAAAGGCTAATGGACAGAGCAAAGGACAGACTGCAAGCCAGGAAAAATCTAGAAAAGCATCAGGAAAGAATGCCAGAGAAAATGTCTCCAAAAATGATGGGATGAGTAGTAAATATGTCTCCAGCAACAAGAGTAGCGCCATTGGCAAGAGAAATGGTGGGGATGCCAGTGGATCAGTGAAAGTTGCTTCCCAGAAGGACGAGACACTAGAGGCGTCGTCGAAGATAGAAAAGTCTAAATCAATCTCTCCCGAGAATAGCAAAACTCCTGATGGAAAGCTGTCTTCGGCGAAAGGAGGAGAGATCGAAGCAGACTTTACATCAATCTCTCCAGAGAATAGCAAAACTTCTGATGGAA
This sequence comes from Aurelia aurita, assembly GCA_004194415.1. Taxonomy (NCBI): domain Eukaryota; kingdom Metazoa; phylum Cnidaria; class Scyphozoa; order Semaeostomeae; family Ulmaridae; genus Aurelia; species Aurelia aurita. The sequence goes on from REGM01000348.1 coordinate 193,444, forward strand.
AGCTGTCTTCAACGAAAGGAGGAGAGATCGAAGCAGACTTTAAATCAGTCTCTCCAGAGAATAGCAAAACTCCTGATGGAAAATTGTCTCCAATGAAAGGAGAAGAGATCGAAGCATACTCCAAATCAGTCTCTCCAGAGAATGGCAAATCTCCTGATAGAAAGCTGTCTTCAACGAAAGAAGGAGAGATCGAAGCAGACTTTAAATCAGTCTCTCCAGAGAATAGCAAAACTCCTGATGGAAAACTGTTTCCAGCGAAAGGAGGAGAGATCGAAGCAGACACCAAATCAGTCTCTCCGGAGAATGGCAAAAGTCCTGATAGAAAGGTGTCTTCAACGAAAGGAGGGGAGATCGAAGCAGACTCCAAATCAATCTCTCCAAAGAATGGCAAAAGTCCTGACGGAAAGCTGTCTTCAACCAAAGGAGGAGAGATAGAGGCGTCGTCAAAGGAAGATGGCTCTAAATCAGTCTCTCCGACGAATGGCAAAAGTCCTGATAGAAAGCCGTCTTCAACAAGAAGAGAAGCAAGCAGTGGACCAGAAATTACTGGGGGACGTGCATCAACAAGAGGAGGAGAAAGTAGTAGACCAGAGAGTACTGGGGGACGTGCGTCAACAAGAGGAGGAGCAAGCAGTGGACCAGAAAGTACTGGGGGACGTGCTTCAACAAGAGGAGGAGCAAGCAGTGGACCAGAAAGTATTGGGGGACGTGCGTCACCAAGAGGAGGAGCAAGCAGTGGACCAGAAAGTACTGGGGGACGTGCGTCACCAAGAGGAGGAGCAAGTAGTGGACCAGAAAGTCCAATATTGCTACATGTATCAAGAAGAGACTCAAGTCTCAGTGCTGGATTTTCAGACAGACGGCTGTCCCTCCTTTCTGGCCCAAATGACGGATCGATTGCCAATAATCAAGACATTGCTTTGGTAAACAGGTGAGATATATTTCAATAGAAAGGCATCGTTGCTTGAGAAAATGTCCAGTTTAAGTGAAAAGTATTGCTACAATTCTATAGAAAGCTGCATCAAATCAAATTTGTCTCTATAAATAATCTGTTTATCGGTGGTTTGATGAAGCACTGTATAAAATTGAAAGTTTCCTCGCAATCTAAAATGAAAGTGTAGGGGAGACCGGGATTAGTTAACAGAGGCAAGTTGTAACAGAGGCTATTACTCCGCAGCTGTGCTCATCAGCTGTTGTGTGAATGAATGTCCAGAATCCTAATATTTAGGCCCAAAAGTAAATTTTTATATTTATGAAATATTTGTTTTAAACCTTTCCCGCGCTGGTGTCCATTTGATTGATTGGTGCCATTAAATAAATTAAGACAAGTTCACTTAAAAGTTCAAGGGATGTATCGAAATCTCGGAGGTGGCATCTTCGCCTATCATCTGACGGGAAANGCTACATGTATCAAGAAGAGACTCCAGTCTCAGTGCTGGATTTTCAGACAGACGGCTGTCCCTCCTTTCTGGCCCAAATGACGGATCGATTGCCAATAATCAAGACATTGCTTTGGTAAACAGGTGAGATATATTTCAATAGAAAGGCATCGTTGCTTGAGAAAATGTCCAGTTTAATTGAAAAGTATTGCTACAATTCTATAGAAAGCTGCATCAAATCAAATTTGTCTCTATAAATAATCTGTTTATCGGTGGTTTGATGAAGCACTGTATAAAATTGAAAGTTTCCTCGCAATCTAAAATGAAAGTGTAGGGGAGACCGGGATTAGTTAACAGAGGCAAGTTGTAACAGAGGCTATTACTCCGCAGCTGTGCTCATCAGCTGTTGTGTGAATGAATGTCCAGAATCCTAATATTTAGGCCCAAAAGTAAATGTTTATATTTATGAAATATTTGTTTTAAACCTTTCCCGCGCTAGTGTCCATTTGATTGATTGGTGCCATTAAATAAATTAAGACAAGTTCATTTATAAGTTCAAGGGATGTATCGAAATCTCGGAGGTGGCATCTTCGCCTATCATCTGACGGGAAATTGCTCGAAAATTGATACCCATAACTCCGCAATTTTCTTAAGAATTTTAAGGTCATAACTTCGTAAATTTAATGAAAGTCTGGGCCATAATTCCGCAAATTAGACAAATCCTGTAATTGTTATACCTTTGCAAACTTTTCTCCAGAACAGGACCCATAATTCCACAAAATGTCTGAAAATGACACCCATAACCACAACTTTTTAGAAAAATTACACATACTAAGACACCCCTGAGGTCGAAATCTCATTTTGTAACTAGTTTATTAAAAACAATAATTTTGTTTTATTTCATTTGTGGTGTTACAACGTGCTGCCCCAGTGGCTGTTACAATTTGCCCCATGCCTAGGGCAAGTTGTAACACTTCGAACTCAAGTTTTTAATTTCTATTTAAAAGACAATAGCTCCACCAATGAAAACAACTTACGTTCGTTAGCCAATCGCCAATTGCTAATGGTGGCATTGTAAAGAATCTGCTTCTTGCTTGTAAGGAGAAAATTACTTTTTCAACAATTAGCAATGGTCTCGTTGGCCATCTTTGAGCATTAGTAGCATAGGCGTAGGAGCCAGGGGGGCTGAGAATCGGCCTTTTTCAGGCAAAAATCCACCCTAAGTTGGTCGAAAAATTCGGTAAACAATGAATTTTTTATCGGGCAGACCCCCCCCCGATTTTATCTTCCCGTACGCTTATGNAAGTCCAATATTGCTACATGTATCAAGAAGAGACTCAAGTCTCAGTGCTGGATTTTCAGACAGACGGCTGTCCCTCCTTTCTGGCCCAAATGACGGATCGATTGCCAATAATCAAGACATTGCTTTGGTAAACAGGTGAGATATATTTCAATAGAAAGGCATCGTTGCTTGAGAAAATGTCCAGTTTAAGTGAAAAGTATTGCTACAATTCTATAGAAAGCTGCATCAAATCAAATTTGTCTCTATAAATAATCTGTTTATCGGTGGTTTGATCAAGCACTGTATAAAATTGAAAGTTTCCTCGCAATATAAAATGAAAGTGTAGGGGAGACCGGGATTAGTTAACAGAGGCAAGTTGTAACAGAGGCTATTACTCCGCAGCTGTGCTCATCAGCTGTTGTGTGAATGAATGTCCAGAATCCTAATATTTAGGCCCAAAAGTAAATTTTTATATTTATGAAATATTTGTTTTAAACCTTTCCCGCGCTGGTGTCCATTTGATTGATTGGTGCCATTAAATAAATTAAGACAAGTTCACTTAAAAGTTCAAGGGATGTATCGAAATCTCGGAGGTGGCATCTTCGCCTATCATCTGACGGGAAATTGCTCGAAAATTGATACCCATAACTCCGCAATTTTCTTAAGAATTTTAAGGTCATAACTTCGTAAATTTAATGAAAGTCTGGGCCATAATTCCGCAAATTAGACAAATCCTGTCTGAAAATGACACCCATAACCACAACTTTTTAGAAAAATTACACATACTAAGACACCCCTGAGGTCGAAATCTCATTTTGTAACTAGTTTATTAAAAACAGTCATGTTGTTTTATTTCATTTGTGGTGTTACAACGTGCTGCCCCAGTGGCTTTTACAATTTGCCCCATGCCTAGGGCAAGTTGTAACACTTCGAACTCAAGTTTTTAATTTCTATTTAAAAGACAATAGCTCCACCAATGAAAACAACTTACGTTCGTTAGCCAATCGCTAATTGCTAATGGTGGCATTGTAAAGAATCTGCTTCTTGCTTGTAAGGAGAAAATTACTTTTTCAACAATTAGCAATGGTCTCGTTGGCCATCTTTGAGCATTAGTAGCATAGGCGTAGGAGCCAGGGGGGCTGGGAATCGGCCTTTTTCAGGCAAAAATCCACCCTAAGTTGGTCGAAAAATTCGGTAAACAATGAATTTTTTATCGGGCAGACCCCCCCC
>REGM01000348.1:197345-216292 GCA_004194415.1 Aurelia aurita
AGTACTGGGGGACGTGCTTCAACAAGAGGAGGAGCAAGCAGTGGACCAGAAAGTATTGGGGGACGTGCGTCACCAAGAGGAGGAGCAAGCAGTGGACCAGAAAGTACTGGGGGACGTGCGTCACCAAGAGGAGGAGCAAGTAGTGGACCAGAAAGTCCAATATTGCTACATGTATCAAGAAGAGACTCAAGTCTCAGTGCTGGATTTTCAGACAGACGGCTGTCCCTCCTTTCTGGCCCAAATGACGGATCGATTGCCAATAATCAAGACATTGCTTTGGTAAACAGGTGAGATATATTTCAATAGAAAGGCATCGTTGCTTGAGAAAATGTCCAGTTTAAGTGAAAAGTATTGCTACAATTCTATAGAAAGCTGCATCAAATCAAATTTGTCTCTATAAATAATCTGTTTATCGGTGGTTTGATCAAGCACTGTATAAAATTGAAAGTTTCCTCGCAATATAAAATGAAAGTGTAGGGGAGACCGGGATTAGTTAACAGAGGCAAGTTGTAACAGAGGCTATTACTCCGCAGCTGTGCTCATCAGCTGTTGTGTGAATGAATGTCCAGAATCCTAATATTTAGGCCCAAAAGTAAATTTTTATATTTATGAAATATTTGTTTTAAACCTTTCCCGCGCTGGTGTCCATTTGATTGATTGGTGCCATTAAATAAATTAAGACAAGTTCACTTAAAAGTTCAAGGGATGTATCGAAATCTCGGAGGTGGCATCTTCGCCTATCATCTGACGGGAAATTGCTCGAAAATTGATACCCATAACTCCGCAATTTTCTTAAGAATTTTAAGGTCATAACTTCGTAAATTTAATGAAAGTCTGGGCCATAATTCCGCAAATTAGACAAATCCTGTCTGAAAATGACACCCATAACCACAACTTTTTAGAAAAATTACACATACTAAGACACCCCTGAGGTCGAAATCTCATTTTGTAACTAGTTTATTAAAAACAGTCATGTTGTTTTATTTCATTTGTGGTGTTACAACGTGCTGCCCCAGTGGCTTTTACAATTTGCCCCATGCCTAGGGCAAGTTGTAACACTTCGAACTCAAGTTTTTAATTTCTATTTAAAAGACAATAGCTCCACCAATGAAAACAACTTACGTTCGTTAGCCAATCGCTAATTGCTAATGGTGGCATTGTAAAGAATCTGCTTCTTGCTTGTAAGGAGAAAATTACTTTTTCAACAATTAGCAATGGTCTCGTTGGCCATCTTTGAGCATTAGTAGCATAGGCGTAGGAGCCAGGGGGGCTGGGAATCGGCCTTTTTCAGGCAAAAATCCACCCTAAGTTGGTCGAAAAATTCGGTAAACAATGAATTTTTTATCGGGCAGACCCCCCCCCCCCAGATTTTATCTTCCCGTACGCTTATGATTGGTGCGGTGATTCAATTTCGTTTTCATTGAAGCGTTGTCTCTCATTAGAAATCAGGAGCAGCAAGGATATTTTCTTTGTTGGCATTAGTTGAAGCCGGATTCCTATATTTTCAAACTCACAAGACTATCTAAATAACATTTCAGAAAGCAATGACCTCCACAAGCTCTTGAAAAGCCAATAAATTAGACTTGCATATCAAAACATAAACGAAGCATTCTTATCACAATTACAGAGGTTGCACTTCATTTTGACTTAGCATGATTTATGATAAAATGAAAGATTATACTATTATGAATAGGAAAAGTGTATCGATTTTTTTCCCTCTTGTTTTCGTCTTTCTCTGAAAAATTATATATTCAAGTGAATCGATAGTGCGCAGTGACTTCACCTTGCTCAATAGGTCTCTGGCACCATAATAAACTTTAGCAAGGCTGACTTCTGTTTTTTCTTTTTGGTGCATTCTTACTTCACAATGTTGCCTCTAAATCATTGCTAGCCTCCATGACATACAACCTTACAAAATGACGCCTCGAATCAGGCTAGTTTTAGGCCTAAGCTATCAAAATGTTTTGGCTGCAGACTGCAGTTAAGAACTTGAAAAGGTAGGAAGAAGTTGAAATCTTGCTTAAATGCTATAGGTACCGGTAAATATGTCTGCCTATAAATAGAACAAAAAATACCCAAGCACCCTTTGTTTCCTTAGCTCGTGCACGTGCCAATTTCAATAATTTCAATACCGGGTATCTCAAAAGAAGTATACAGATTTGGTTGACCCTAGTGATGAGAATTTAGCGCAAATCAATCCGAAAACATTTTTAAAACATACCTCGATGGTCAGCTTGAACATAGATACCTTGTTTGTTGATATTAGGTCTTTGAGAGTTGAAATATTAATCTTCAAAGGACAAACTCGTCTTCACCTCTAAACCAGAGCTATTGCGTTTTGGCCTATGCAAATTCTTGAAGCACTGTGAATAAGTCAACACGAAGTTTACTTCGGAACCCTTCGGAGCTCCTTTGATAATAAATGTCACGTAAATCATATTTTGTAAAACGCATCTGTTCTGCAGGTTTTAATTTTTCTCCTCTTGTTTCACATTCTCTCAAGTCTATTGTTGACTTATTCACTGTGCTGCAAGAATTTGCTTAGGCCAAAACCCAAAAGCTTTGGTTTGGATGTGGAGGAAAATTTGTCCTTTGAAGATTATTATTTCAACTCTCAAAGCACCAATATCAACAAACAAGGTATCTATATTCAAGTTGACCATCGAGGTATGTTTAAAAAATATTTTCGGATTGATTCACGCTAAATTCTCATCGCTAGGGACGACCAAATCTGTATACTATTTTTTGGGACACCCGGTACACTCTCAAAATAGATTGGGCTTAAAGCCAATCTACCCTTGTCGATTCCATCTAAACAGAAAATAAGCTTGTTTTATGACATAATTTAAACAACCCCAGACTTGTCCTTAAAGAAACATTCTTATCACAGTTACAAAAGTAGGAATTCAATTTTTCTTTAAGATCGTTGCAGAACAAAGAAAGCAAGACCCCAGCTGGTGACATGTGGCATATCCTGAACATAAACCGAAGACTTGAAGCAATAGAGGTAGCCATCGAAGGCATAACCGGTATCGTCGATGGCATCTCCTCAGATGTCGAAGAACTGCAAGATGCTACCAAAAGGTTTGATTATATGAAGGGCCTCCCTGCTTTGCCTAATGAGGTATGTTGGTATAACTTATCCTAAATTTTCATTTTCATATTCATTTTACCTCAAACAAGGTCGATATCTTTTTAGAGGAATATGTTTTGAAGGAAGCTCCTGTGGTTTCAAATGAAATTAAGTGACAACAGTAGTAGTAATAATCATACGGTATGAAGTGCATCACGTATATAAGGGTTTGCTTTTATACTCGAATATAAAGGCAGGGCAGTGACCTTACATACAAGTTTGTTTTGAGAAAATTACAAAAAAGAGAGATGATGCATTATTTGTACTGATTTCCATGAATTTTTGCTAAATACTCTTGTATCAACAGCTGTCCGTGTTGCTTACTTTCTTTTGGTCCTTTAACAAAGTAAGTACATGGCACTTCAGCTTCATTTCTTCTTTTGTTCGCCCTTTTCCCAACAAGCAAAAACAAGGATAAAATTTACATTAGTGCATGCCCTTATATTTGAGACGATTTGGAAAAGTAAAACACATCATTTTTAAATTTTTCAATTATAATGGCTTGTTAACCAAAAAGCAACAGGTCTTAGCATAAAGCCAGTAGCCAGACCCAGTACCCTGGGCAAAAATATAACTGTTGCAGTATTTGTTGCAATAGCCGTGTTGCTATTCATTTTAAGTAGTACTTCTTTGCCAACTCAATCACATTCACTTCCAAAACTAAAATTTGAGTGAATTTAAAAAATGCGATGTCTACAGGGTGTCCCAAAAAATTGTACCTCGTTTGTGTAGCTGCTGTGGAGGAGTTTTAATTTAAATTATCCTATTTTTACAGAGATGCAAAGGATAGGCTTCAACTTAAATTTTGAGACCTTGTTTGATTCCATCTGACGGGTGGTTGCTGATTTATGGCAAAGGAAAGTGGTTGCTAAGTGGTTCCTAGGCGGAATAAGTGGTTGCTTCAAAATCAAAACAGCATTTCCTTTGTTCTCCAGCAATGTCAAAATCAAGTAAATCTTGAAAGAAAGGGTTCTAGTGTTTTATTTGAATTTTTTCTACATCTTTAAAAGAGTTAAGGTGTTAATATTATTGTCTTATAAATAAGGAACACTATATTTTGATAAGATTCATTCTATTTTGAATTAAATTCATTCTCTGATACATCGAGAGATAACTATCAGGCACTCATACTTTGCGTTTGATGACTATCTTGGAGAGATTGCAAAAACACTGCATGAAAACACATTTTTTAAGCAAGAGTATTTACAAAGTATCGTACTTTATGGCCAAAATGCTATTTATTGTGATTCATATGAATTTTCGAGTTTTATATGATATAAAAGTTTTTCTAACGACACAGGTAACCAGTTTCAGAGGTGTTGCAGGATAAAAATTAAATTTGATAATCATTTTTGTGATTTCGGAGCATGCCTCGAAACCAGGTAGCTTATAAAAGCACAAAATCTATTACAAATTCAAAGCTATTTCAAGACTTTGCAATGCCTAAATTTGGTCCTTGACACAATTGGAAACATTATCAAACCAAGAATTCTTTTCCAAGAAGGGACGTTTTCGGCAGCCCTTGGAGACAGTGTGGGCACCGCACTGGCTCGACATTTTCTCGGGCGCGGCATAGCACCGCAACTGTTGCGGTTCGGTACAACACAACAGCAGTTTCGTTGTCGATAAATATTTCTTCAATGGAAAGTGCTTTGAGTCAGCTGTTTTCGTCTTGGATTTTTTATGCTAGTTCAGGTTTGGAAACAGCCATTTCACTGCGAGGGCTCTCTTTGCTATTATTTCTTGGTTTGTTTCCCAAATATAGTTCAGGTTTCAACAATCAGGATCAAATTAGAGCCCTAGCAGATTCTGCTAAACGAAGAAATGGCTTTCTTTGCGTTTCATGTTTACTTTTTTCATCATTTTATGAGTTTATCCGCATTGCTTGTTAGATAAGATTTGGGACTATATGGTATTGTTGTCTCCTTAACACTGCCTTCAGGTGATTAGCAATATCTTTCGAGTTTTCGCCAGGATAAGAATGAACCCTGACTTTGTGTTTCATTTGCTCAATAGACTATTTCGACAATTAAAAGATAGATACTATGAGAGTCAAACGCAAAGAAAAGAAAAGTTTTTCAGCACACTGAGGCCTTACGAACTTATTTTCAATTAAAAAAAGACTGGGGAGAGTGGTTTGTTCTGGTAAATGGCGGTGAATAAATCTGGTAGATAATAATGATAATAACAGTAATAATATAAGGAGTTAAGGGAGTGGAAGGTCGTCGTGTTCAAATTGTTGCACTGTCGTACAGTTGATGACTTCACTTGACAAATTGTTCCAGCCACTAATGACTCTTTGCGTGAAAAACGCTTTACGAATGTTTAAGTTGCACCGTTTCTTGAATAGATTTAGTTTGTGTCCCCTTGTATTGTTTTACTTTAATTCGAAGAACAAAGACGGATGAGTGTCCATAAAGCCATTCAATAGTTTAAACGTCAAAATCATGTCTCCGCATTTTCTTCTGTATCGATTGACGGTAAGTCAAATTCTCGTAATCAATCACAGAGCTTAAATGGCTGCCACAGAGCTTTTATTTGATATTAGTGAGCCTTTCCAAATGATGAATTGTTGAAATTAAGAAATAACTACTTAAAAAGTAGCCGAAAATATGTGCCATGACTCATATGCCTCGTAACGAAAGGGAGACTTTTCCTCTCCAACCCTTTATTAAACATTAAATCACGGATGACTGTTACTTTCTTCTTATTATTTTTATTGAAGATATCGAATATCGACGAACAGCTGAAAAACAATGCCAAGAATGAACAAATCGAACACTTTTTCTCAGCTTCTACGGTCGAGACACTCAGCGATGAAGAACCTTCTTCTAGACCGGTTTCAGCTAAATCTAGTGTAGAGCAGCCTCCTAAGCGAAAAGAATCTCGCATAAAAGTCCTGCAAGATGTTCTTATCAGGATTATCAAATTGGAGGAATACAACAAGTTCACAAAAGAAGACTTGGGAAATGTCAAGCAAGCTCTCCCTTCAAAAGTAGCTATATCAGACTTCGATTTCACGAATAAAAAGATTGAGCTACTCGAGAAAGAGCTATCGAATCTCAAGCTAACTTTCTCAGTTGTTGATTTCATGCAAGAAGATCTTGCTAGGGTGTGCATAGAAAGCGACACTCTGAAGAAAAATACGAACCAAGTTTCACAAGAACAAGAAGAGATTAATATCAATATGGCCAAGCTCGGGAAGGAGTTAAAGTCTCTTACTGATAAATTAAGTGGTAGAATGGGTAAGATTTCTTGATTTGATTAAAACATGGTCGACTTAGGATTGGCGTCAAATATTTAAAAAAGACTGGGGACGACTGCACTTTAGCGGACCAGCTTTATGTCATATCTCTCGGGAACGTATTTCACCAATACCCTACTAACCCTAACTAAACCCTAACTAACCCTAACTAAACCTAACTTACCCTAACTAAACCTAACTTACCCTAACTAGCCCTAACTAACCCTTACTTACCCTAAAAAACGCTTATCCAAAACCTAACCCTGACCCTAACCCTTACCCCATGGCACATAACTTGCCGATATTGAAAGCTGGTCCGTTAAAGTGCAGACTAGCCAAAGACTGCAAAAATTGTTAATACATCTTCCGTTTGGTTGAATGGCTTGAAAGGAGCTTCGGATTTTTTGCTATAATTCTATTTGTACGATTTTTGGTATCTTGATGATATTCAGAATTACAGCATTTTTCTTTTCTTGAAACAATTCATGGAAAGTTTTGAAAAATATTAAAATATTCATAAATCCTAAATTGATGCAGGAAAAACAGTACAATCTTCAAGAAAATCATAGTTAATGAAGGTAAGCAAACAACTGAGTAAAATGGCGGTAAGTAAAAGGTAAGTAGAATGGCGGTAAGCAAAAGTCTGTAGCTTTTTATTTACGATTTAGCAATTTGATGAAGTCACAACCTCAAAACTGGTTGAAACTTAGAAGACTCGGGAAATTCTGAAAATAATCAAGATATCAAAATCGTACAAATAGAATTATGGCAAGGTAGTTCAAGTTCCCTTCGAGCCATTAAATCAAAACATGATATAACAATTTGTGCAAGGTTTGACGCGAATGATTGGCTGATTTAAAACAAGGAGAGTTGATTTGCTGGGACAGTTTTGTTCAGTTAATTTGTGCTGGTCAAAACGTGAAAATTAGTGGTTCCACGTTCTAAGCCAAGCCAGAAAAAGAAAAGGTCAGCGTAGATATTTCAATTCATGCATCTACTTTTGATAAAACCTTGTATTGGTTCAAGGACTCATCTTAGCTTGAAGTGTTGAAAATGTTTTATAATTCTATTATGGTCACCCTGTGGACTAGAGGGAGATTCATGCTGACATCGTGACACGTCGTTAGAAACACGCATACATCAGTCGCAAGAACATATTCATTTGAGAGTATTTACACACGGAACTGGACAATTTCATGAACATAGTTTTATTATAGTTGCTACTGGAATACATTTGAAAATTTACGAGTCACTTCATCAATATCATAGCGTTTATGTTTTACATCGTTATTTTATGCTTCATGGTCACGTTAACCTCTTCTTACAAAGAACGCAGGAACACAAGAGTAGCCTTGTTTACAAGTTTTACTTAGGCCTCAAACAAATTACAATATGAAGCACTGCTCATTCAAATACTTAAGTTTCAGCAAAAGTTATCTGGCTTGGCTGCCTTACATTTCCATCTTGACTAACAAACCGTACAAAAAAACTTTGTTTTTCTTCGGCAACTGTATTGTGTTAGCAAATCAACAAAATTGCAATAGACCTTTTAGCTATTCTACAAAAGAGTTTGGGTCGAGCGATATTTTTATACATTTTTATACGAAAGGTTCGATTGAGCGGCGTTAGAGCTCCTATCACTTTTGTGCATATTCGAAAATTCAAAAATTTTCAACAAAGTGTATAAAATAACGTTCGATCTTGACTCTTTTATCGAATAACAAAAAGGTATATTCAACATATGCTGTAAGAGTGGCCTAATGGGAGGCAGGGGCGGTCTGGCACAAAAACTGCAGGGTGGCTAGCACTTACAAAGGGCCCGGTTCAGGGTGTGGCTGGGCCACCCCCACCCAATGGTATACTCACCATGCTGTGTTTGCACACAAAAGCAATCAAGATGAGGGTCCCTAAGCTAACTAGTGGGGGATATTTTTTTGATAGCAAGAGATAAAAACCTTAAAATGGTCGGAAAATGCTCTTCTTTTTTAAAAGGCTCCCTGTATGGAAAAAGATAAGTGCCACAATCATTTGATTGACTCTAGGTTCTTTAGCAATGAAAAAAATTAATTCAACAATGATCAACTGCTGACATCGGCTATCTCGAACTCTCAAGAGTAACTGAGAAGTTTTTCAAGATGTCAGGTTGTTTTCAACATTCAGGTGTCTTCGGGTTTGAAATCAGGAGGCAATAGGTATTCAGATGACATAAAATTGGTGTCTCTGCAATTTTAAACATAAAAGGTAGAACAGCGGCGTGGCCAGGACAAATTAACTGAGGGGGTCAAAATGAAGGGGTCTGGGGGCTTCGCTCCCAAGAAATTTTTTGAGGACACGCCCTTTACTTTGGCTTAGAACCACACCCTTTACTTTGGCTTAGAACGCTTCTCTTGATCCCATGTTTGCCGGTATCAACGTAGAACTTTTGACCATTTTGTGAAATATTTTAAAAGTTAGCATCCCCAGAAAAATGTTTTGAGTAAAAATCATTTTGTTTGGCTTAGAATCCCTTTCTCCATCCCATCTTTACCAATGCCATTGGAAACTTTGACAATTTTGTAGCAGTTTTCTATGAATCACCATCTTTGGGAAAATTTTTACGTAAAGACCTTATAGTTTGTCCTAGAATGCTTCTCGCAATCCAGTGTTTGCTTGACCCCGAAATGGAAGCCTTGCAAATTCTGTGATAGTACGTCTGGGGAAATTTTAAAAAATACCAACCTTTACTTTGGCTTACAATGACTCTCCCGGTCACCTTCCTGCATTTCTTGGAAAAATGTTTACACACCCTACCTATACCTAGCGACTTTCTCCTCGTAAATGCCCCCATCCCTCCCCGTGGCCACGCCACTGGGTTGCAGAATTCACAAGAGATAAAGCCCCCTTTACTGAGCTAAAACTTCAAATTCCTCTTCAAATTCAAACTCCGCTCTTCAAGATCTTTCGATTGATGTCTAATTTGTGATAGGTTGGCTTCATAATAGCAAGCAAGGATAAATAATAGGCCAAGTGCCGGGACTTTTGAAAAAGAGTTTAGTTGGTTTTGACACTTTTTGGGGGTTTCAGAAGCTTTACGTTTGTTGGAAAATCAAAATCTTGGTGATTAGTTAATCGATGAAAATGAAAAAGTTGTTCGTATCCAAGATGGCTTTTGAGCAGAGGAATGCTCTTTAGATCGCGTAAAAATGAATTCAGTTGTTGTTTTTCTGCAACTGTTAAAATAGAGAGAGAACGAGATTTTAAAAGAACATACAGAAATTTTGAGGAAACCAATCCACTGTATAATAACAGTTTTACCAAGTTAAGAAACACGCTGTTTATATCGGGTCTATGATTCCGATTGCTGAATAAAAGGAAATTTGGTGGCAAAATCCTCCAGTCTGTTAGATTGTCGACAATGACTACGAGCGAAGCGAGCTGAAAATTTTTAAGCGCTATTGCGTAGATTTCCCTAAAATTTCCGAAATAGTCATTTATTCACTTTGGAAGGATTCTTCAAGCAATTCAAATTTCTTTCTCCAGATTTGCGGAAAGGGCCTGTAATTTTTTTCTCCACATTACATAACGGAGGGCCCGGGTGGCAATCGCCACTTTGCCACCCGGGCCAGACCGCGCCTGATGGGAGGAATGAAACACAGGGGATAGCAAAAAATACTCGAGAAAATTTCTAGTCTGTTATGTTCCTTGCTACCTGTGGTTAAAGTACATTAAATCATTGCTAGCAAAATATTTGTGATTTAAATTAATGCAAATTGTTTAAATTTGGGTTAATTTCTTACGTTTTTAATTTTCTTTAATAAAGTGTGCCCATTGTATCCTCTCGCATCTAATTTCAGATTCCAATGTAAGTCTTTCATCAGACTCGAGAACTGACAACTTTGCTGTCCTTCGACTTAAAACAGTGGTGTCTGACATCCAAGAACAACATCGCTTACTAGAAGGTGAAGTGCGTCGCATTGATATAGATAAGAATGCAAATACAGATCATCTTCAACTTGTTGACAAAACCCTTGAGGAAATCAAAGTAAGAATAATTTAAAAACCATGTTTGATCAAATCTTTCAAAAAGATTGCACCAATGGCTAATGTATCTTTCGTTTGATTTTATGGCTTGAAAGGAACTTCAGCCACTTTGCTACAATGCCTGCCAAAAGTCGTTGGAACACTTAGGCCATTTCTTGATAATGACACACTTTTCCGCAATTCTATCCGTAGAGATTAGTTGAGGCACCCCCTCCCCCCCCCACACAATGTTGATTTGCAAGGTTATTGTCCTAGCATTCCACCAGAGTCGCATTAAAATATATGAAATGAAACTGAAACTGAAACTGAAACTGAATCGTCCTGCCATCCTCATTTTATCGTCACAGAACAAAAACAAAGCAAAATTAGCTGAGGTGTTCCAAGACTTTTGGCAGGCATTGTACACTTACAGTATGGCAATGTGATATCTTGATTATATTCAGAACTACAGGGTTTCCATGTTTCAAACATTTTTGAGGTTGTGACGTCATCAAACTGCTAAATTGTNCCCCAAACAATGTTGATTTGCAAGGTTATTGTCCTAGCATTCCATCAGAGTCGCGTTAAAATATATGAAACTGAAACTGAAACTGAATCGTCCTGTCATCCTCATTTTATCGTCACAAAACAAAACAAGGCAAAATTAGCTGAGGTGTTCCAAGACTTTTGGCAGGCATTGTACACTTACAGTATGGCAATTTGATATCTTGATTATATTCAGAACTACAGGGTTTCCATGTTTCAAACAGTTTTGAGGTTGTGACGTCATCAAACTGCTAAATTGTTAAACCTGATTTCTGCTTCCCGCCATATTGAACCGGGTAAGTCAGAAAAAACGTACGGCGTTCGAAAAAATATTGCTCCCTGAATATCAACGCAATGATATTGAAAAATATCTTGCTTCATAGCCGATATGTTCAATTAGATTCTGAAATTCACTCAGCTTTATTTGGTCATTCCTTCCGCTTTCAAAACCCGCAAAAACGAGCGAAAATGACGATCAAAATTTCGTCTGTTTTCCTTCTCAATTGCAATGACACTTACATGTTAATATAGATTTTATCCCCCTGAATAAGTTTCTTATACTATTAATGGGGAAGACTTTTTCATCCTCCCAAGGGGAAAACATGCGCCAAAGCATGTGCAAGTCATTGCTGTAAGGCAGAGATTATGGGGAAATTTGGTTGCAGTATTAATCCGCTTTTGAAGGTTTTTCGAGGGGGCCTTCTCGAGAAGATTCCTTTTTTTTCTGCAGGGAGTGGTGGATTTCAGCCAGGAAAATTTCTAAAATTGATTTAACATGTCGTCTATTCAAAAAGATAATAACAAATATTATTGCTGTGGTATTCAGAGAACAATAGCCGTGCTTTTTTTCTGATTCACCTAGTAGACCTTCATAAACTATATATGGTTTTCCTAAAGATTGTACTGTTTTTCCTGTATCAATTTAGGATCTACGATGATTTTTACTTTTTCAAGACTTTTCATGAATTCTTTTAATAAAAGCCAAAATGCTGCAGTTTTGAAACTAATCAAGATCTCAAAAGTTTCCAAAATACAGATATAGAAAAGTGCCTTAAGTTCTTTTCAAGCCATAAAATCAAACAAGACATGCATTTACCATCCCTTCCATATTGTTTTTAAAGATTTAAAACCTATGCTCGTGAGTAAAGAACCAGATGAATAGAAGATAAAAGAATGTGCCAACTGTTTGGAAATCATAAAAACTTCTTGATTAAAATGAAAGTCTTAAAATCCATTATTGACTTAAAGACCTCAACCCAATTTCAGAGTTCGATTTTAAGTTTAATTGGGCAACTTTAAATTCAAATCAGTTATTACCTAAAATGTTAGCAACTGTCGGTTCTGCATAAGAATTATAAAGGATTGGCTATGTTCACATATTTGGGAGGGGAATTTAAGGACCTTTTGGTTAAAATCCAAATCAAACTGAACAATACTGTTTGTGCTATTTTAGGAATATCATAGACTGACTACATGAGTCTCAGTTTTGCACATTGAATTGAATGATGGTTATGGCTTCAAACTGAGAGAAAATAAAATTTTGAGGTGCATGAGAGAAAATAAAAATCTGAATAAAGACATTGAACGAATACAAGGAATTACCTCGTAAGTTTAGGGATATCAGGCAATTGATTTTTACTTATTTACGTGTTTCAAAATAAATAATGCATTGAAACTTTTCTGTAGTAAACACATACCTTTCATTTGAAGGAAACGAAAGTAGACAAAGAAACTAATGAAAAACAGTTGGACAAAAAAGCTGATAAAACTCAATTGGAAGAAAAGGTTTCTCAGAATCAATTTGACACTTGCCTTGGACACTTTGACAGGAACTTGCAAGNAGAACAATAGCCGTGCTTTTTTTCTGATTCACCTAGTAGACCTTCATAAACTATATATGGTTTTCCTAAAGATTGTACTGTTTTTCCTGTATCAATTTAGGATCTACGATGATTTTTACTTTTTCAAGACTTTTCATGAATTCTTTTAATAAAAGCCAAAATGCTGCAGTTTTGAAACTAATCAAGATCTCAAAAGTTTCCAAAATACAGATATAGAAAAGTGCCTTAAGTTCTTTTCAAGCCATAAAATCAAACAAGACATGCATTTACCATCCCTTCCATATTGTTTTTAAAGATTTAAAACCTATGCTCGTGAGTAAAGAACCAGATGAATAGAAGATAAAAGAATGTGCCAACTGTTTGGAAATCATAAAAACTTCTTGATTAAAATGAAAGTCTTAAAATCCATTATTGACTTAAAGACCTCAACCCAATTTCAGAGTTCGATTTTAAGTTTAATTGGGCAACTTTAAATTCAAATCAGTTATTACCTAAAATGTTAGCAACTGTCGGTTCTGCATAAGAATTATAAAGGATTGGCTATGTTCACATATCTGGGAGGGGAATTTAAGGACCTTTTGGTTAAAATCCAAATCAAACTGAACAATACTGTTTGTGCTATTTTAGGAATACCATAGACTGACTGCATGAGTCTCAGTTTTGCACATTGAATTGAATGATGGTTATGGCTTCAGACTGAGAGAAAATAAAATTTTATGAGGTGCATGAGAGAAAATAAAAATCTGAATAAAGACATTGAACGAATACAAGGAATTACCTCGTAAGTTTAGGGATATCAGGCAATTGATTTTTACTTATTTACGTGTTTCAAAATAAATAATGCATTGAAACTTTTCTGTAGTAAACACATACCTTTCATTTGAAGGAAACGAAAGTAGACAAAGAAACTAATGAAAAACAGTTGGACAAAAAAGCTGATAAAACTCAATTGGAAGAAAAGGTTTCTCAGAATCAATTTGACACTTGCCTTGGACACTTTGACAGGAACTTGCAAGACATGATGCAAAGAGTCGACGGACAGGTAACATATTATCATTTATCATTATTATCATCATCATCATAATCATAATCGTCATCATCATCATCATCATTTATCTATTTTAAGTAGGCTAAACTAAGGATAGCCATAGTTAGATCGAATCAAGTCCTACTGACAACTTATTATTTTACGTCGAAGTGTTAAATATTTTTTTATAAAGGATATCATTTTTTAGCAATTCAGCTCAAGAAAATAGAAAATGGACAAAGGAAGGCTGAATGACAATCCCAAGTGTATAAAATTATACAACAACCTCTCTATATACCTAGTAAATGTTCAAACGATAAGATAGACAGATAGAGTATGATTAGGATAGCTATGGGACTAAATTGCTAGCAAATTTGATCAAGGATTCTAGGCCTGTTTTGACGGATTTTGAGATAAAGCATTTTATTAAATTGCTTGTAATTTGAAAACGATACGACCGATTTTGATTTTGATTTGATTTAAACTAAATTTTCTTATCCAAGTTGATATGTTAGTTACACAGCTATTATCAGTTTATAGGAATTTGATAAATGGTTTGAGAGCTACAGGCTTTCAAACGTCTAAACATTTTCTGACTCACCCGGTGCTAGTTATCACTTGCCAAAGACTTAAGCGACAGCATTTTTTGTGCATTTTCTGTGCCGTGAGCCGTAAATGGGTATATAGATATTTACAAAAAGGGTCCGATGTGAGCAAAATTTTCATTATACATGAAGCTACATTTCATTAAAAAAAGTATGACAAACCAGACATGAAGAAGTGCAATTCTTGCAATATTTAAGATAAGTCAAATCAAAATTGGCATCATATTGTTCACACTACCTAGTAGTACATGCATTCAATAAATTGAGACATATTTGCTATGGTTTTTCGTCGTGTTGCGTTGTTCCTGCCTGCAAATTATTTCATTTATAATTCATCGCAAGCATCTTCAGATCCCACAAGCAAAAGTAGCATAGAGGCCTTTCCTTTTTACATTTATACTGTTTATACTTGCAGGAAACAATAATAAGGCAGTGCCTTACGCAAGTTGAATCAACACTTGAGAGGAAAGCAAGTCTATCCGACTTAAACAGACTAAACGATACATTTGACCATCGTTTCAAGACAATCAAACTGCCTCCTCCAGAGGTTGAAAAAGCCGACGAAGGAGCAGCTGGCTTTCGGAGACCATTGCTGCGTGATTTCAACTGCATCTCTTGCAGTCACCCATTGGAGATTCACCCAGAAGATGCCATCACCTCATTGCCTAATGGTGAGGCACTGCCAGGGAGCAAAGCAATCAGACCATACACGACATTTGAGTTGGAGCAAATTAGAAGACAGATTCGTGGAGCTGGTTGTAAGGATAAATTTGAGATGGGCATCCAACGGGAGAAGCTTCAGAAACAATTACTGAGATTATGGTAAGTTTTCAAACAGTGCAACAATGAAAAATAGTTTTAGGCACATAGATATCATGTTGATGTGATCAGTTGCATTATTTTGTTAAGCTTGTGCTAAATACATAGCCAGTGTCCTCTTCAGAGCCATATACAGGATGGCCCAAAAAGTCAACGTTTTCCAATGCCTGGCATTGCGTAGCAGCATTAGCTAATGCAAACAGAATTTGTTTTCACACAAAAAATGTCAGTTGAGGTAAACACTAAGCAATGAGAGAATATTCCATCNCCTTTTTACATTTATACTGTTTATACTTGCAGGAAACAATAATAAGGCAGTGCCTTACGCAAGTTGAATCAACACTTGAGAGGAAAGCAAGTCTATCCGACTTAAACAGACTAAACGATACATTTGACCATCGTTTCAAGACAATCAAACTGCCTCCTCCAGAGGTTGAAAAAGCCGACGAAGGAGCAGCTGGCTTTCGGAGACCATTGCTGCGTGATTTCAACTGCATCTCTTGCAGTCACCCATTGGAGATTCACCCAGAAGATGCCATCACCTCATTGCCTAATGGCGAGGCACTGCCAGGGACCAAAGCAATCAGACCATACACGACATTTGAGTTGGAGCAAATTAGAAGACAGATTCGTGGAGCTGGTTGTAAGGATAAATTTGAGATGGGCATTCAACGGGAAAAGCTTCAGAAACAATTACTGAGATTATGGTAAGTTTTCAAACAGTGCAACAATGAAAAATAGTTTTAGGCACATAAATATCATGTTGATGTGATCAGTTGCATTATTTTGTTAAGCTTGTGCTAAATACATAGCCAGTGTCCCCTTCAGAGCCCTATACAGGATGGCCCAAAAAGTCAACGTTTTCCAATGCCTGGCATTGCGTAGCAGCATTAGCTAATGCAAACAGAATTTGTTTTCACACAAAAAATGTCAGTTGAGGTGAATACTAAGCAACGAGAGAATATTCCATCGTGGTAGACAATTTCGAGAACCAAGCCATGCTTCTGATCACTAGTGATTTCTTTACAGTAGTTTTATTGACCATCATTTTTCAAAATCTCATTTTTGATTTTTTAATTGATAATGTACTGATTATTGATTGATCGATACCCTTTATGATGTACTTAATCTAGCACAGAATTATCTAAAACGTGTATTCAGAAAGCTTTTCTCAAACTAATTCTCAATCTTGGGGGTTACATTTTGGGCCACCCTATATGTCTCGAATGGAAGGGTTGAAGTATGCTTTTGACCTGATTCGTTATCTTCGCTCAAACTTTACTAAATAGAATTTACCAATTCGTAAAAACTACGAATCATACCCTTATTGTTCAAAAACCTGGACAAACGGCCCCAACTTTTTGGGGCAGCGATATTTCTCGATATTTCTCTTTGGAAAAAAGCTGTAAATAAGATATAGGTTCTTCTGCGGCATTTTGAGAAATTACCCCATTCATATTTGTAAGATAATCCAGCTTAAACTAAACCTGGTTATCGAATGGGGCCTTCTAATTGGTCAATAAAAAATCGAATGCATTTGATTGGTTGAAATTTAACCAGGTTTAGATAAAGCTTGTTTAACTGTGTCAGTGTGAATGAGGTAAAAGTCTCAGAGCCTTATTGAAGAAAAATATCCTGTATTCGCGTGCATTTTTGCTTTGATATTCAAACAAGAAGGGGGGAAGGGCATCAATACTATCAAAGATAAATCTATCTTAAAGTCGAAAATTTTCAGAGAATTTTTTGTCTCAAGGTTATAAGACACTATTTTTTGTGCCCCAATTGATGCTTGGAAAAAGTTTTGTTTCGCATTCATAGCAATGCTCTCATCGGGCACAAATTGGTTGACCCTATTTTGAACAGTCTGTTCATGAGTTCTTCTTGAGCGGTGGTGGGTGGTTGTTGTTACAGTTGCAAAGCGAAGCAAAGGGCCCAGGGCTCTTATCTCAAGTCTAGAATTTATCATGAAGATAAAGAACTACAATAAATACTTAATTATCCTATACCATCCATAGTGAAAAATACACCATATCACCGGGTCTTCAGTATGGATGGCACCCACAAAATCAAATTAAAACACAAAACACGCAACAAAACAACGAAACTACGATAGGTTACACAAAACAGACTACGAAACAACAAAAGTTAGGAAGACTGCTGGTCAAACATTTTAGGTTATCAAAGCTCTTATATGTAAAGCGAAAAACTTATTTTGCTTAATAATTCAGTAATGAATAAGTCTAGAGTTGAAGGCTTGAATGGCATAGAGACTGGTAGAAAGAGATGGAAAGGATGTTTGAAATGTCTATCGTTTCCAGGATGGCTTGAAGCCTGACTGCTGAAAGGGACGGCTGCAAAATACTGCAGAAATATTTGATCCTTTACGCTTACTTGCTTAATGCACTGCCCTGGGGGACTTCCTGGCAAAAGATTTATTACAAGGGGAGGGAGTTCTTTAGGGAGCATTCGAGAGCAGTTTCCTCCTCTCCAGGCGAGCTATTGCTATCCTCCGCAGAAACGAAAACTTTCGATTCGTTGTCAGTGATTAGGCTACATAAACTTGAGAAATTCAATATGACACGGGAAAGGATATGTTCTCAAGAAATTTTCCGCGATTAGGGTATGTATTTTGTTAAGACAGGTCAGCGTTTAGGGTGCACGTGTTGCTCCTTTGTACGAACATGATACTATAGGAAAGTATAGGAGTGCCCCCCGGGGTGCGCTGCACTTTGCGCGAAAAAAAGAACATGTGAATTGAGTGATAAATGGAGAAAACAATCATAAAGTTATTCACATATATCATACTCTAAGTTTAAACATTCATACAGACGACATGTCACGTGACTTGATCAATTCGCGCTCGAAAACACGACGCCAACTTGTTTTGGGGTAAATCTTCAGAAAATTTCTATAGGAATCTATAGGAAATTTGCAAAAAGTTGCATAAAATGGCTCCTCTATTCTACCTTACGATAGTGAGTAGAAAAAGGATAGGTAGCAATTGTCAGTTAGACCTAAACCTATGAAATAAGCACACGAACATGCTGTTTTTTAAAAGCAAAACAAAAATTTAGGCCAAGAAAGCTGTGAGAAACTTGCCTCTGCGTTGATAATTTCGTAGTTACCACCACAAACTCTGTCGGCTGTGAGTTGCTCGTCGCTTCTTCAAAGTCAACCTTCCTTTTAGACATTCGCCTATCTCTCTGCTAAAGTTTTTGAATAATTTGAGCAGCTTCCAAGCTTTTTGAATTTATTCATTGCGATAAATAAACCAGACACTCCCCGTTCGACGCTATACTTTGTAATGGCTTCATTAGAGTGTCTCGTTTATTTATCACAATGAATAAATTCAAAAAGCTTGGAAGCTGCTCAAATTATTCAAAAACTTTAGCAGAGAGATAGGCGAATGTCTAAAAGGAAGGTTGACTTTGAAGAAGCGACGAGCAACTCACAGCCGACAGAGTTTGTGGTGGTAACTACGAAATTATCAACGCAGAGGCAAGTTTCTCACAGCTTTCTTGGCCTAAATTTTTGTTTTGCTTTTAAAAACAGCATGTTCGTGTGCTTATTTCATAGGTTTAGGTCTAACTGACAATTGCTACCTATCCTTTTTCTACTCACTATCGTAAGGTAGAATAGAGGAGCAATTTTATGCAACTTTTTGCAAATTTCCTATAGATTCCTATAGAAATTTTCTGAAGATTTACCCCAAAACAAGATGGCGTCGTGTTTT
>REGM01000348.1:220791-263324 GCA_004194415.1 Aurelia aurita
TACTTCATTGTGACCATGACCCGACCTGAATCTGGATTTTGACAAAAGGACCCATTTGTATGACGCGATTTGCGAGCATTTCGAACCCATTTGCATGAATATCGGGAAATTTCAAGCCCATGCGTATGAATTTGGTTGATTTTGAAACACTTTTTTAAAGAACAGCAAAATGCAAAAAGAGATTTTTCGGTAATTTTGTGGCCCTTTTGCGGCTAATCATTATGGGACCCATTTTCGGGATCCATTGGTAAGAAACTCCTAAAATACCACCCTTTTATCAGAATCAAGCCAAATATCGGACCCATATGTAGGGAATTTCAGATGAAATAACCCACCCATATGAGCGGCACCTCCAGTATGACTTCACAATGAAGTACCCCCCCCGGGCCCTCATCCTTCTCTATCTGCATTGTTTGATGTTAAGCTGTCATTCTGATCAATTTTGAAACCTCTATGAAAAGAAGGCACACTTTAGCCCTTGCAGAATGGCATGTCTTATTTTTGGCAGAACGTTTTGAAGGAAGATTAAGACCTTTCATTCTTTAGTGCCTTTTAAAGACACAACTACAGTATTTATTTATTATTTTTCCAGTATTATTGTAAATTTCGTTTCTCAAAGTTTCAGGTACAATATGGACATCAAATGTAAGACAGACTACACACTTTTATTCCAAAGTTTATGTTCAAGTTCTCTAAGGTTATAGCCAGTGGCAGAAACTAGGGGTGCGTTTGCCCCCAATGTTGGGCAGAACAAAGATCTTTAGTTTCAAAAAAATACAGTTAAGCATTGCTTTTCAACTGAAACAATAGCTTCATCTTCAATATTTGGCAAAGTGTTAGGCAGGTTATAAATAAAGAAACATTTGAAATGCTAAGCATGGCTACTTGTGACAATTGGATTTTCTGGGTTCTTCCCATCTTTTAATATCTTCAGTGAAAAGTCAACAACAGGGTAACCCTGTGTGAGGCAACCCATTGAGATGACATCCACATCAGGTCCCATGAAATTCTCAATAATTGTCTCATTAATACCACCACTTGCTTCAATAATGATGTTAGGAAATGATGCTTTCATTTCCGCAGCTGCCAAATGCAATGCCTCTGCATCAAAATTATCAAGCATCACAATTTCTGCACCTGCATTAGCTGCAGTTTTGGCATCCTCTACTGTTCTACATTCAACTTCAATCTTTGTTGAAAATCCACATACATCCCTGGCTTTTTTGACAGCATTTTCTATGTTGCCAACAGACCAAATATGGTTATCTTTCAACATAACCATTGATGACAAATCATATCTATGTGTTGAAGCACCCCCAACTAATAATGCATATTTCTCTACAATTCTAAAGCCAGGGGTGGTTTTGCGTGTTCCAGCTATTGTCCCTTGCCAGCTCATCTTCTGCTTTATTCCTTGCAGTCTTCTACATTGAGTTGAAATGCCACTCGATCTAGTGATCAGGTTTAAAGCAACCCGCTCTCCTAATAATATGTCTTTCACCTTCCCATGCACAAAAGCTACCTTACATATGGGATCTAACATGCTACCCTCCTCATATTGCCATTGGACTTCACAATAAAGCTGTTTGAATACCTCTTGAAAGAAGGGAACTCCACTCAAGACCCCAGGTGACTTGCACAACAATACAGCACTCTCCACACTCTCCCCAACAACAAAACCACCATAATCAAAACCTGGAGTATCTTCTTGGAGCCAATGCTTTACACATTCTGATATATTTGCTTTTGTCACCAAGTTCTTCCACTGTCCAGTTTCCATTTTGTTCAGTTTAGTTGCCTGATTTGACACAGCATACTGTATTACAGCATAGTATATAAACATTTGCTGTTTTTTCCCGNACATATGGGATCTAACATGCTACCCTCCTCATATTGCCATTGGACTTCACAATAAAGCTGTTTGAATACCTCTTGAAAGAAGGGAACTCCACTCAAGACCCCAGGTGACTTGCACAACAATACAGCACTCTCCACACTCTCCCCAACAACAAAACCACCATAATCAAAACCTGGAGTATCTTCTTGGAGCCAATGCTTTACACATTCTGATATATTTGCTTTTGTCACCAAGTTCTTCCACTGTCCAGTTTCCATTTTGTTCAGTTTAGTTGCCTGATTTGACACAGCATACTGTATTACAGCATAGTATATAAACATTTGCTGTTTTTTCCCGGGCAATCATATTTCAACCTCGTTCTAAAGATGATCAAAACAAGAAAACAGCAGCAACAACACATTCAAACCAAGGAAGACGAGATGTTCCTGTTTTCTGCTTGCTGTTTCTTCCAATCTATCTCAGTATCAGTTTTCTACTAGCGTTTTATTTTCCAAAAAACACAGAGATTATGCTGAATTTTCTTTGGAGCTAAAGATTAACTGATTCGTTATTCGTTTCTTAATAAAGGCTTTTCAGTAAACATTCCATGAAATTTGAATATGTTGAAGACATTTCTATGGTTGAAGATCTTGTTGTTGCTGCCATCATAGTTTGGACTCGTTTCAAAAATATGACATAAACAACCAGCAACAACACGTAAAGTTATAAACTTGGGCCAGAAAGAGAAGTAAAGATGAATAAAATTCAGAATATCACTCTTATTCAGATAATTATAATTCTGATTCAAGGCTGCCAATTGATAGTCTCCTTTCTGGACATCGAAGAGTTGAAAGAGCTGAAGTATGGCATCGAAATAACAAAGAAACCTGTAATATTTTCACACGTAAGTCGGTTTCTGTTTGTTGGGCCTAAATTTCGTTTTCTCAAATACACCTGCATCACCATATTAACTGATTATAAGTTAAATTCAGTTCATTGATTTAAATTCCATTACATATTTACAACATTTACAAGCAAATAAAAAAACATTCAATAACTTTCATTAAATAACTGTGCAACGATTAGTAGGGTAACTAAATGTTATAAATTAAAGAACAACGAACGATACCAAACAGACAATACCCATACAATAAAAGAAAGGTACATAATTAGAAGAGAATATTTATTGTGTGAAGGGGAATTCTTATGGAGTGGCTCCCTCAGTAGCAAAGCTACTTGAAAAGAGACTTGAAAAGAGGGCAGCCCCTGTAAGATGAAGATAGATGAAGATTGTAAGATGCCAATTTCTCTGCCACGCACTTTAAATTTCAGCTGCGGCTAGTTTCGT
The DNA here is from genome assembly GCA_004194415.1 of Aurelia aurita. Classification (NCBI taxonomy): domain Eukaryota; kingdom Metazoa; phylum Cnidaria; class Scyphozoa; order Semaeostomeae; family Ulmaridae; genus Aurelia; species Aurelia aurita. The sequence continues at coordinate 223,977 of REGM01000348.1, forward strand.
AAAACAACAAAAGGAAACAATATGCCTATTGTTTAGCAACACAAATACAGCCGCACAAACGATTTGAATGAAGAGGAGATCCTCCGCGCATTCTGCAAACTTTCGAATCTGGGAGGCAGCAAACAGCGAGCAGAGGTTGGAGTGCATGAGATGCATTTGATTCCAACCCTATTTGGAGAGAATAGCACCTGCAAACCGAGATTTTAGTAGAAATATAGGTGCACAGTTGAAAACAATAGGAAAACACCTTTACACACCTGAGCTTTTGGCACACCTGGCATATTAAAGTTACTTGGGGGGGATTTTAAAAGAGTTTAAGCCCCTACTATTTTTAGAGTTATTAAGATCGAAGATGCTTGTCTACTTTCAACAAAGAGCCAATATGCCTGCATGTGTATTCCTTTAGCCTATTCAAAGCCCATTACATCAAGCAGAATTTATCAATTCAACTAATGGAATTTTCTACTGATATTGTTTAATGCAATTATTTGATTAATTGACAGTTCAAACTTGTTGTCATCCTTAGATTCCACAAGATAATATACTCCACATATCTTCCAAATATGGACAAACATATCAATGTCTGATGCCTGAGAGGGATGACATTCAAAAGAATTATGATGCAAATGACAATGGAAACAATTTCACTGTTAAATCGATACTAGACTCTGCCCTAGATGGACAATGTCTAATCTATGTAAGTGAAGATCTACTTAATATAGCTATTCTTTGTTGCTATCCCTAAATTCATCTCTGTGATTTACTATCAGAACTGCATTATCTGGTGATCAATGTTTCATTTTACTGGTTTGAGCTACCAGGCAATCTACTAGCTTGCTATTTAGTACTGTGAAGCATAGAATATGTCTTTAACATGTGGTGGCAGATTCTTTAGACATGGGGAAAACTATTGATTTCTTTTTGCAAAAAATAGTAATTTTTCTATCCATTATTGCAGACTCTTGGATGGTGGACTTACAAATTTTGCTACATGAAAGATATAACACAATATCATGAAGGTATGCAGAAGTTGTAGAATTATTGCTTTCAGAAAATCGGAAAATCAGAAAATGAGATGGATTGCATTGAGCCTGTCACTAGAGCAGGTCATTGTGTTTGTCATCTCACAACTCTTCTATCAGAAAAGTTCACTGTGTTCAGTGTCAAGCAAAAATGTTGTAAAATCTCTTCTCGTGAAACCTTACCGAAATGTTCACATTCTAGCAGTTATGTTCAATATTATTTCAGAGCTCAGTTCTAGAACTAAAAGTTTCATAAAAGTTGACTCGTCTAAAGCTTTGAATAATAGCATTTCTACCACTGTTATTGATATTTTACATCTGCAATATACTGTACCGGGTGAGTCAGAAAAATATATCCCCGTTTGAAAGGCCACTGCTCTCTGGATATCAACGATAATATTGACAAATACATTATTTAATGGTTGACATTTTCAAATATAATTTAAAATTTACTTGACTGAAATCGGCCACTCCATTCTGAAATTATGAGCGATTTTCAGGAGAAAGCCCCTTCAAGAAACCTTCAAAAAAGGCCTAAAATCAAGAGCAAATTTTCCAAATATTTCTGTCTTACAGCAATGACTTGCACATGCTTTAGCATGTGTTATCCTCTTGGGAGGATACAATCTCCGAGAATATTGTTGTTATGTTCCCAGGGATGGCACTTTCATCCTCCCAAAGGGATAAGACGTGCTAAAGCATGTTCAAGTCATTGCTATTAAGGCAGCAATATGACGAAAATTTGGTCGTGATTTTATGCCGTTTTTGAAGGTTTCTTGGAGGGGCTTTCTTGAGAAAATCGCTCCTAATTTGAGAACGGAGTGGCCGATTTCTGTCTGGTAAAATTTATAATTTATTTGAACATGTCCACTATTAAATAATATATTTACCAATATTATTGCCTCGATATTCAGGGAGCAGTGGCCTTTTAAATGGGGATTGTTTTTTCTGACTCACCCGGTATAATTTTTATTGTTATCTTTTTATACCAGGTGAGTAAAACAAATTAAACTTATTTATGAGCCTGTTGTTTTTAACTATTGATCAGCTCCTTCAAACTAATGTTCATCATGTACCGGGTGTCCCAAAAAAAAGTATACGGATTTGGTCAACCCTAACGATCAGAATTTAGCATGAATCAATCCGAAATCATTTTTAAAACATTACTCGGTAGTTAACTTGAACATAGATACCTTGTTTGTTGACATTGATGCTTGCTTTGAGAGTAGAGATATAAATCTTCAAAGGACAAATTTGCCACCACCTCCCAACCAGGGCTTTGGCGTTTTGGCCTAAGCAATATCTACAATTTGCTTCACTTAAAATGAATAAAGTTTACTTCGGAGCTCCCTTGATGATAAGCGTCCCGTAAATTATATTTTTTGAAACGCATTTGTTGTGCAGGTATTAATTTTTCTCATCCTCGTTCAAATTTGTCCAAGTCTATTGTTGACTTATTCGCTGTGCTTTAAGAATTTGCTTAGGCCAAAATGCCAAAGCTCTGGTTGGGAGGTGGAGGNAAAACAAATTAAACTTATTTATGAGCCTGTTGTTTTTAACTATTGATCAGCTCCTTCAAACTAATGTTCATCATGTACCGGGTGTCCCAAAAAAAAGTATACGGATTTGGTCAACCCTAACGATCAGAATTTAGCATGAATCAATCCGAAATCATTTTTAAAACATTACTCGGTAGTTAACTTGAACATAGATACCTTGTTTGTTGACATTGATGCTTGCTTTGAGAGTAGAGATATAAATCTTCAAAGGACAAATTTGCCACCACCTCCCAACCAGGGCTTTGGCGTTTTGGCCTAAGCAATATCTACAATTTGCTTCACTTAAAATGAATAAAGTTTACTTCGGAGCTCCCTTGATGATAAGCGTCACGTAAATTATATTTTTTGAAACGCATTTGTTGTGCAGGTATTAATTTTTCTCATCCTCGTTCAAATTTGTCCAAGTCTATTGTTGACTTATTCGCTGTGCTTTAAGAATTTGCTTAGGCCAAAATGCCAAAGCTCTGGTTGGGAGGTGGAGGTTTGAAGATTTATATCTCTACTCTCAAAGCACCAATGTCAACAAACAAGGTATCTTTGTTCAAGTTAACTACCTAGTAATGTTTTAGAAATGATTTCGGATTGATTCATGCTAAATTCTGATCGTTAGGGTTGACCAAGTCTGTATACTTTTTTTTGGGACACCTGGTACTGTAGGTAAACAATATAAACTTACTTGTGTCATAAATGCATTCAAGAAATTTAGTTGGGAAATTGGTTGGATATGAGCAATTTTATGATGATGTTTCAGAATCCCTCAAAGCATGTCTAAAATCTTTGATTAAATATATCTAACAGTTCAGCACGATACGATGAAAACTATTCGCAGAATGCCTTAAAGAGAGTCCTACTTCAATTGTATGAAATAGATCTTCTAGCTATTCTGCAAAAGATTCTGGATCAAACAATATTTTTTTAACATTTTATAGGAATTTAAGGAATTTCAAATGTGCACAAAAGTGATAGAAGCTTGAGTGCCACTCAAGCGAACATTTTGTATAAAAATGTATAAAAATATCGCTCGATCCAGACTCTTTTGCAGAATGGCTAAAAGGTTTATTATGGAACACTCTTTATCTACGCAACAATTTGTGTAGGCAATGAGATATCTAGTCAATAATCTCTGTATTCCTAGAACATGGTATGCCACAAGGAGATATTCTCAGCCTTGGTCAGTTTGAATCTGAAAAAGAATGGAATGAAACGGTTTGTACCCATTTATATAGAATCTAATTATGCATTACTCTTGTATATATAATTTGTAGTATAAAATCTCGTACGTGTAATATAGCTGAAGATGAGACAAGCTCGTCTCAAAACGTGATCATGGCCTAGTCTAATCAATTTATCCAACTGGATTTGTCTTCATAATTGGAAACGTCTTAAATTGGAAATGTCCTAATAATTGGAATGTCAATTTTACATTGATTTTGTCTTCTTTTCTGTAAATGACTCTCAAGATGATGTTCGTTGTGGTCCTAATATTAAAGTTTATAATAAAGCTGCGCTTTCCAGCCAACCGTTTATACCTATGTATATACTTGAATATCATTTAATTCGTGCATCAATGGTGCATATTTTTTTTTATATAATCAATTACAATACATATTACTAACTACACTACTTACAAAACACTATACGATACTACTAGAACGATACCCCGGGGAGCAATAGACTGTGTCTACCCCACGGCCATTACATAGAGGTAAGCAAAAAAAACACATGAAACAAAAAACAGCAGAAAAAGACAGAACTACTAACGTCTGGCTCAAATTAGATGTCACGCGAAAATGTCCGCGAATGAAACAATTTAAGTGTTTGCATGGTTTATTTCGTTACCGCAGATCTCATGTGACATCTAATTTGAGGAAGACTTTAAACTACACGACGGGAATTACATTATGCACAAAAGGAATATTAACTAAAAGGGGACATGGTGGTTGTGTGGCTTATAACGGAGTTTAACATTTCCTAATCAAACCGACCAGTTAAATGCGGATGAACCGTAGAGTTAACAGTAGTATATTTTCACGAACTTAATTGGGAAGGTCTTTGTCACCATACAATAAAATCTGCATTAAAACGTTGTTTGGAAGATTTGTATATCCAAAAGGTCATAATAATTCGACAACTCCAGCGAGAAGATCTCGTCGTTGAATATCAAAAAAAGGGCAGAGGAACAAAAAGTGTTCTGTATCCTCGATACCATCGTTCGTAGGGCACATGGGGTTTATGGTATCCCTAAAATTGTGCTTGAATTTGTGAAAGTTTAATTTGCTGAGACCAACCCTGAGTTGAGTAAGATAGGATAATGGTGCATATGATTTAAAATTCATCAACAGTGAAATATTTTTGTAATAAATGCGGAGAAGTCTGCAGTGCAAAGGTGATTTAAATGCAAATTTTGCTGCAAGTATATTTGATGACTGAAAGGTTATTGCGGTTATTGATGTTTGAAAATCATGACATCAACAGCTTTTAAGAGATTGATTAATTCCGAGTTCCTAAAAAAAGCAAATACTTTTTGAGGGTCCAAAATTTTAAAATTTCCTTGATTAAGAAAGTTTCTGTCATCAAGGCTGAACTTTTAAAAATGTTGCCTTGATAAATATTGTAAGTTTCTCTTGCGTTTACCCCCTGCATTTTATATTCACTTGACCCTCATGCAAAAAGAGTGCATAGCATAGCCAGCATCTATAAAAACGTGATGCGTGATGATTTCTCTTTGTGATTTCTTTCAAAGAAAAATCAATCCTTAAATAGCGTTTTCGTCATCTTAGAATTCACAAGGAAAGGCCAAAGCAAATGCACACCATTATCAAAAATACACAAATGGCAGTATTTGTGAATTGGTTGGAAAATCAAGACAGACAACTGTGAAGGTGAGCCCACATATAATATCATTTTCTTTCAATTTTGAAGTCAATGGAAGTTTATCCCTTAGCGATTGAGCCAGGGCAGAAACAGTTAGAATCATTACTATTGATGCTATTCCAAAAGTACGGTTTTGAAGATTACACGAGTATGTACAATACTTCCAATTTTTATCTGTTTCACGAATTTTGTGAAAAACGTTTTTAGTAAAATCGTTTGTAAGTATGGAATGCTTAGACATATTTCAACCAAATATATTTTCATATCTAGTCGGATCTTTTTACTGTGCAATATTATTGCAACCATATAAATTGACAAAAGCATAACGTTTGTTTCACACTCAGTATGCTTTTGAAAGTATCTTAACAGAATATCTTGGTCGGCTAGGAGTCGTGACATTACTGTGAAAACCTAACCTACTTTATGCCCGTGCTTCACATTTTCTGTTGCACCAATGAAGCAGCCGGAAAGTAAAAATCAGTATCTAATTGTATTATTCGTGATTCCCACCAAATTGCGGGAAAAAGAGACCGAGAAACTTTGGCTTTCGCCTCTTTGAATAATTCTCTTATTGCTATTTGCTTGCACAAAAAGATTATTGCTTGGAAGCTACGTTTTTCTGATCCTTAGGTCAGGAAACATCATTTTTAGTACTATCAGTCTGTATTATATTTGTACTACCGGGTGCTCCAAAGAAAACTATTCCCTTTTGGCAGGCCATGATAAATCGTGTACTGGACTGATTTTGGAGAATTACGAAAAAATTTTCTGTTTCTTGAGCTATAAGAGAATTTCTTAAAATTGTCGGTTTTGAAAACACTAAAAACGACCAAAAAACGTCGATCAAATTTTCTACACTCCTACAGCAGATTAATAACTAATCGATTTCTAAATCCCCAATCACCACCAAATTTTTTTCTGTTTGTCTATTCATGTCGAGTCTTTAGAAAAATTTTTCGACGATTTTTGATCGTTTTCAGTGTTTTCAAGACCGTGAATTTTAAGAAACTGGCTTGTAGCTCAAGAAACAGAAGATTAAAAAATTTACAAAAAATCATAGAATCTAACTCTGGATTGTAGCTAAAGATTAAGTCAGAAATCTTCAAAATCGGTCCGGTGTACGATTTATTGTGCCCTGTCGAAAAAGTGGATTGTTTTTTTTGGCGCATCCGGTATAAACTAGAATTTGAAGGCGTTTTTGGTGTGGCTGGTTTTGTATGAAACCAGCTCGGTATTTAGGCTAAATTTTACATCAGAAAGAGGCTTAACAGGGTAGAATCACTTTTGTATTTCATTTTCTTTTGTTACATCTAAACAATTCCTTATGAGTTCCATTTTGAGCATTTTTACTTTAGGGAAATAGGAGACTCATGCGGTAGGTCTAGATAATATCTGAATCTCTTATTTTATAGTTTATGTGCAATGAAGACACGACTACGTCGATAGCATCTGTTGATGAGCCAGAGACCTGCTCCTATCTATTGACTGTTAACACCAAAGCTCTCTGTGCACATCCATTGTTCAAAACACGTGATAAAGAGAAAGCAAGAGAGATTACATGCTCGCCAGCCCTTACGCAACATCAATATGACCAATATGTCCAGAAAGAAGAAGGTGATTTTATTCGTTTTAGCATTTTTGATGACGTTTTGTGAGATAGAATTATCCGCTTTCTCACTGTTTCTGCTATCAGCCATGTGACCCAAAAATGATTAATGTGCAAGATCACATCACGCCTTGCTTCCTGACATCAAAGTTTATTGGAAAAGGATTTGATCAGCTTTTTGTCGAAAAAGTTCTGCAAACGTTTGATGCTCAGCTAGACATTGCTCGGTTGATTTAAGCTAAGACTATGCTATCCAGAAAACCAACAAATTTCGGCATTTACGTTTACTGGAAATAGCAATCTTCATGGAAAATCAGATCGGTGAGCAGCCAAAGATTTGAGATTTTTCGAAGCCGAATTGTTGAAGGTAATCATAGCTCAATGTAACCAAACAGGAGTAACAAGGTTTTTGCTGAGTCTTTTGGGTAAATCCTGATGCAAATTTCAAATTGAAGCTTGGTGTGATTGTGATGTAGCCCTTGAAGTTCTTTTTTGTCAACCGGTACTATACTTACACCTTGTTAAAATCACCGAATATTCTTCAAGTCCATCTATTACTTCCATAAATAGCTATTTATATTTCAGGAATCTACAATTACAATTGAATGTAATAATGTCATAGCGTATATTTTCCTTATGACCCTTTTGCAGAAATGGTGCTCTCCAAGTTTACTTACTGTAGCTAGATCATGTAGAGTATGGGAACCTTTCTAAAACATCTTAGTTGTGGTTTCAGGACCACAATCTGTCCGACTAGATATACTTGCCTCCTCTTGGAAGAAAAAACGGGATCAATTCAATGCTAACGCTTGCTTCTTTGTGAGTGAAGGCTAAATCGAAAGCTATCCTGAAGAACAATTCGATGTTTTGATTTTGAACTCAGTAACATTCCCTTAGAAATTATGTTTATATATTATGTTTCTTCTATGTTTTATGTTTCTTATGTTTGTGTTTCTTTTTTAAATACCGGGTGTCTCAAAAAAAAGTACCCCCTTTTGACTGGAAAAAGGAGCAAAACGATAAGATATTGAGACTTTCCGCCTGCACAGCTAAATTTGTTAATCTTCAACTTAAATGCACATACCTTGCATTTATAATTCGTTCANACTTCTCTCTTTGAATATCTTTAGACGATGTCCCCTCGTTGCTGCGGTGCTTAGTTTGAAAAATGTACTTGGGTCAACACTTGTAGAAGGCTATTTCACCTTTCATCCAAAAACCCATTATTTGGCAGCAAAATTTTGCACCTTCATCCCGAATAAACCCTACTTTATAAAAACAGGCCTCTCTTCTTGGTGAAAACTATTGCACAATAATTTGTGAACAAATTAAAAGTTTATGAATCAATCGCTGTCCCTTTTCTTCGTATAGGAGCAAAAACTAAAAGTACTGGTAAGAAAGAGGAACGAACAAAAGAGGAACTTCATGAAAAGGGCCCAGGAGAAGATGCAAGCACGGATGAGACAAAGAAAGATGCTATCAAAGATTTGGATCCTTTCACAGGCCTAGACAAAACGGAAACTGCAGAACTTCTAGGCGACAACGGCATGAGCAAAGGTGACAACATGATGTCATCGGAAGGCAAATTTATGGAACGAGATTCTGCGGAATCTAAATCTGCTGCATCTGATGTCAGCAAAAATGTGAAACGTTTAATGTCAATACAAGAGACCATTAATGAAATCGACAAACAAGCTGCCGAACTAATAAAGAAAGATCAGGAGAAACGAAAAATATTTGTGCAACATTTTAGCAAGTCAAAAAAGAAAGCAGAAAAACAACTGCAAGATTTTGTTACGATGTTGCAAAGATTGCGTGTTAAAAAAGGCACAGAAAGTTCTACAGTGATTTCTAAGCGTTTACAAAAGTTGATTGACAGAGTTGATGGAAATGTCCAAGCATACAGATCAAAACTAGAGTAAGTTGGCTTCATGCTTCTCATAAAAATTTACCATACATTATGTCATACTGCCTTAAGGCCATAGCTATTTACAACAAGGGCAGAGGTAACAATGAGCATCTGTTGCTTTCCGTTTACTTGCTTGTGACTAGCAGCGAGCGCCAGCAAAGAGATTTCTACGGCTGATTAGTCTAGTAGCAAAGCAAGTGTAAAAAACAAGCCGTATAAAAATCGCAAGCAAAAAAGCAACCTAGAATTTACCGAGAAGGAGTATAGGATAAATGGTAGGTATGACTGCGATTCGCCTGGGGTTGCTTCAATTTATGGGTTGCAAGTTTTGCAACTTAACAGTGATATGCAGTGTGTAGTTATAGACATTCACCCCCTCTCGCACTAGGTTTATTAGCCGTGTCGTATGAGATTTTAGACAGTTGGTTTCTTAGGCACATTTTTGTAGGCTTTTTTGAGCAGGTAAGCCGTCATCGTTTCAAGGAGGATGCTGATGCTCAAGTCATTAATACCGTTTGTTACCACACTACAGGGTGTCCCAAAAAAGTTGTGCCCCATTTGTGCGGCTGCTGTGGAGGAGCTATAACTTCCATTGTCCCGTTGTTAATATAGTTGCATTGGATATACTTCAACTTGGAGTTTGAGACCTTGTTTTAACCAATCGCACAAGTGGTTGCTGATTTATGGCGCAAGAAAGTTGAAAAAGTGAAAACTTCAAAAACAGCACTTTCTTTGTTCTCCAAAAGTGTCAAAATCAAGTAAACATTGCAAGAAAATGTTCTAGCATTTTATTTGAATTTTGTGTGCATTTTGCAATGGGTTAATAGTGTTGTGTTATCAGTAAACAATACAATTAACCCCTTATCAACTGTAGAAAAAATTATAATACTGCTCTAGAACCCACTCTTGCAGTATTTACTTGATTTTGGCATTTTTTTAGAACAAAGAAAGTGCTGTTTTGAACTTTTCACTTTTTTTACTTTCTTGCGCCATAAATCATTAACCACTTGTCCGATTGGCTAGAGCAAGGTCTCAAACTCTAAGTTGAAGTATATCCAATGCAACTATAACAACAACGGGACAATTAAAGTTACAGCTCCTCCACAGCAGCTGCACAAATGGGGCACAACTTTTTTGGGACACCCTGTACTTTATATTATATAACAGGCTTTTCAGTAAAAATATACTTGGATTTTTCCGCTGTAATCCAAAATTTGATTTTCGAATTGCAGAATATTTTGCTGCAGAAAAGCAAACGTTCAACCTCCAAGATTAATTTCAGAGCTCCAACTTCTTCTTTTTTGGACAGCCCTATTACATCCCTGTTACAGCATTTTCTAAGATCCTAGAGCCTCTTTGTTTATCCCGTATAGATTTTAATTGGTGTTATCGCTTTCAGGGACCTAGACGAAAAAATGAAGAAAGCATTACAGAGAAGCAGAAACTTCGAGAAGAAATATAAAAAAATAATGAATAAATACGGAAGTGAAAAACTAAGAAGCAATACAAAAGCAACTGGGAAGGATGTGACTAAAAGCATAAATGCAATAATGAAAGATCTTTTTAAAAAGAAGGACGATACTGAAACAAATCGTGTCGTTAAAACAGGTAGCTCATAATTTTCTTTCTTTTCGTTCAGAACTTAAAGTATTCCTGTAGAAATTTAGGCTTTCTTTAAATGAGGTGTGCGTGGTAGCCTGATAAAAGCAAAGGATTCTTTCCTGCGTGGTCCAATCTCATAAATTGACCCTAAGAGGATTATATCATTCAAAATATTAACCTGCCTCAAAGAGTGTCGATTTCGACTGAGTCCGTTTTTTAAAATATCAACCTGCCTCAAAGAATGTCGATTTCGACTGAGTCCGTTTTTGAGACTCTTGTCATAGTAATATTTGTACGATGTACCTTGTGACCCAACCTATATAAATGCACAGCTGTTTGAAACACGGTCAAGGTATCATGATGGATATGTGAGCACGATTTACAACCAAAGAACGTACGTGAAATAACTCATTTTTATGTATAACCGCATTGCAAAAATACCCATGCTACCTTGGTTTGTTGTTGGACCCTTTTACACGCCACAAATAGGAGTGATAATGCACAGATACCTCAATATATGGATGAAACGCTTTCAAATTTCAGACCCCCGATATATAGGGCATAATTAATGTGTAAATTTTTAGACTACAATTCCTTCAAGGCGTATTGATAACATATTAAATAAGAATCTGTCTTTTTTATATTTTGATGGTGGAGTGTGTTCTCGGGTTATCATATCATATGATCGGTACTTTTAACCTTAAGCCGTTGACCTTAAGTATTTTCTTCAACTCTTTAGGTGAAGATTTGGAGTCATCAAATGAAGACGCCCTGAACGGCGAACAGGAGGAAGGCCTGGAAGAGCCTCGCTCTGGAGTTGAAAAGAAAACAGATCCCCTACTTGACAATCTTTTGAAAATGCTGCAACTGGGTAGTAAAAAGCAAGCTCAGAAGAAGACGCTAGCATCTTCCATGGAAGAAGACCAGTCTGGAACTGTAGATGACAAACAGATGCAACTAATCAAGGCAACTAATCAAGGAGATCGGTTTGATCAAAAACAGCAAGGTGATCACACAGATCAAAGTGATCCCACCTCGCAAACAGACAACACTGATTCTGCAAGTGCAACAGATCCCTCGCCTGATTCTAATACTGGATCACTTGACGAGAAAGTGAAAATAAGAATAAGTCGTCTTGGTAGTGATGAAGCGAGAATACTTGAGGAACACGAAAAACAAGAGGAACTTGCTGGAACGGGTAATGATAACAATAAATTAAAGCAAGCAGGGAAGAAGATTGAAGATATGGTCAAAGCAAAATTGAAGAAAGCAGGAGTAGATATTGGAGGTATGTCGACTAACATATCAGATAGGATAGTGTCCATAGTGACCGCAGGTTAATTTAATAGGCACGCCAGGAGTGTCTTAGAATGATGTATCGTCGTTTGAAAAATCTGCAGAATTTGGTTTTGCTACTTTCTTTTAAATATTTTATTTTCAGTTGCATCCAAGGCCAGATTATTTTAGCAATAGTAAACATTGTGCACAGTTATGCGAAAGACTTTGAAATGACAGTTTGAAACCCCATATTTTGAGCCATAGGCTTTAGAAGACATCGTAAATGTTGCCATGGATTCTTTATTTTACGATTTCACATTGACTTTTGATTCAAACATGATGACAAGATTAATTTCTAGCACAAACGACCACGTTAAAGAATTCGCAATGACAAAAAGATAGATCTGCTTAAAATTCTGTGCAATTGTGTAGTATGCTTCAAAACCAGGTAGCTGATAAAACTAAGAATTTCGCTGATTGAAAACCGTTGATAGGATTAATCTATTTTCCTACCTTCAATTTTATCTTTCATGCAATACCTGAAAAAGGAAAATTCAACATTTATTGAATAAATGAATTTACTGATCCCAAGAGACGTAAAGAGTGGAAAGCTTCCCCCTAGAGCTTGGCTTAATGCAGTACTGTTTAGGAATGACCCAAGGGGATATGTACCGGGTGTCCCAAAAAAAAGTATACAGATTTGGTCAACCCTAACGATCAGAATTTAGCATGAATCAATCCGAAATCATTTTTAAAACATTACTCGTTAGTTAACTTGAACATAGATACCTTGTTTGTTGACATTGGTACTTTGAGAGTAGAGATATAAATCTTCAAAGGACAAATTTGCCTCCACATCCAAACCAGAGCTTTGGCGTTTTGGCCTAAGCAAATTCTTAAAGCACAGCGAATAAGTCAACAATAGACTTAAAAAAATTTGAACCAGGAGGAGAAAAATTAAAAACTGCACAATAAATGCGTTTCACAAAATATAATTTACATGACGCTTATCATCAAGGGAGCTTCGAAGTAAACTTTATTCATTTTAAGTGGAACAAATTGTGGATATTGCTTAGGCCAAAACGCCAAAGCTCTGGTTTGGAGGTAGAGGCAAATTTGTCCTTTGAAGATTTGTATCTCTACTCTCAAAGCACCAATGTCAGCAAACAAGGTATCTGTGTTCAATTTAACTACCGAGTAATGGTTTAAAAATGATTTCGGATTCATGCATGCTAAATGCTGATCGTTAGGGTTGACCAAATCTGTATACTTTTTTTTGGGACACCAGGTAGTACATAAGGTTGACACGAGGCTAGGAATATCACAGTTCGATAGTGATTTTGTCTGTCGGACCCCGCCCCTTCCCACCCATATCAACCCACATCTTGAAAGTAGAAGTATGACGAGACTTTAGAATAGTACTCGGCACTGCGTTCGTCATTTTTTCACTAGACCGAGCCTACTATACCTTGAGTTTATATCTTGTGTTAGACTGTTAGTTTTTGTAACGTAATTAGAATATAGTGTTGATCAGTAAATAAAGTTATTTTCGTTTGAGTGTAACGAATTAGAAAATAATCGAATTTTTGTAATTATTCAAAGGTCGATACATCATTTTAGGACACCAGGTAGTTAAAGGTGGTCCGGATCAAGAGGTCTGGGAAATAACTTTAAAGATATCTTATTGAAATCTAATCTCGCCACGCGTACATAAACAAATAGCCAAAGAGTCGATGCTGCGTAGTTAAGAATTCTGCAACGGTTTTAAGGTGAGAACAGAATTTGCATGTCATCGCGATTCATTTTGTATGATATCGGAAAGTGGTATTTTTAAAGGATAGAGTTCTGAATCAATTATGTAGAAGTTAATTTCACTTCTACATCTGTCTAATGGAAATTCTTTATCCTTTTGCAGCAAATATAAAAATCAAAATCGTAACCAACGATAACACAATATCAAAATTAGCATCTGATAGTAAAACGGATTTCTTGACGGATGAAACCGCCACACAATTCAAAGATATGTTGGTAAATATGCTGGTAAGTTGCATTTGCCTTAAAATTATTCAAAACTATCAAGAAAACCAAATTTGGCCATTAAAGCGTATCTATGACATTTGTTATTATATGACGTCATAAACTTTAATGTCGTCATCAAATTTAAAATCGCTGACGTCTTCAAAAATGAATAGAATTATACATCATCCGAAATCTCTTGTCGAGAGCTATCGAATGGTGGTATTCTCGATGATCTGTGATCATCTTGGCAAAAATTAGACTCACTTCTTCAATTTTCCAGCCGACCACGTGTTGAAAGGATGCTGGTCACGTGATCAGTTTCTACCATTTTTAGGAAAAGTCACAAAATCTCAGCTCTTTATCTTTCTAACTGACGACACTACATCAGATTAAAGTTTCTGCAGTCACTCTCTCTTTGCACGACCTTACAGCGTAAGAATTAGAATTTAAGCAGCTGATATGAAGTTTTAGGAGGAATCTATCAAAAATAGTAAGCACTTGAATCATAAAGATTTGTTGTTACTGTGTATTAATGTTTCAACTATTTTTCTTCCAGGGTGGTGGCACTGAAAAAGTCAGGGAAGAGAAGCGACAAATGGACCTCGAAGATAGTTATAAATTTGTATGGGACTCTGATGAAACTGAAAAGACAACAGCGGAACAAAATGATAATGATAAGTTGTTGCTTTAACAGAATATATTTGGCGTCACAATTGCAATTCGTTTGTAAGAAATACACCGTGCGAATTTGCGGTGAATAACGAATGCTTTTCGTCTCGCACAAATCACACCAACATTATTAGATAGATGGTACCTGAAAGAGAAGTAGCAACAAACCGAGGTTCTGCTTGACATATCTTACTTTGTCAGTGTCAGGAAAAAGTATCTCAAAATTTCTTTGTTTTGAAACTGAAAATATGCCATATTTTATCGCTACCTCCTGCCCTTGTTGAAAAATTTTCAAAACCACTTCCAAGCAGTGGCGGCCTAATTTTTTTCGTCTGGAGGGGCCGGCAGTGAAATGGCGCCCCTTCATAACTGACATAGTTGTCAAGTTTCTAATGAGATGCAGTTTTCTTATGACTTTTAACCATGTCGAAGATAAAAAACTGACCTCTCACGTGATCTTAATTTGGTTAACCAAACGAGAGTTGCAAAAATCCTTGACCTTCCTCCAAACCTGGATTTCAAGGTCTCAGCTTTCCTCGTTTTATCTTTTTTATAAATACAACGCAAGAAGGGCTTATATATTGTATATCAAGAAAGGTATTCTTTGATCTTCAAATGTTATATCAGGACCGTTACGTGGCTTGAAAACTATGGCCCAAACTTTAGAAAGAGAAATTAAAGAAATGGTTCACACTCCCAGGAAAAATTCACCAAAACAATTTTTGGATGATATTTGTCACTGATATCAACGAATCGTGCAGCGGCATGGCCAGGGTAAATTAACTGGGGTTATTGAAATGAGGAGGTCTGGGGGCTTTGCCCCCAGGAAATTATTTGAGGACACGCCCTTTTCTTTGGCTTAGAAGGTCTCTCCTGACCTCTTGTTTGGCAATACTAAAATGGAACCTTCGACAATTTTATAAGTCTTCTGTACATCACCACCATATCTTCAGGAAACTTTTGAGTAAATACTCCTTAAGTTTGCTTAGAATGCCTCACTCGATCCAATGTTTGACAGTACCAGACAGAAGTCAGACTTGGATAATTTTTCAGGAAAACTTTGAGCAAACACCCGTTACTATGGCTTGAAACCACTCTCTCGATCCAATGTTTGCCAATGCAAAACTATTACATTTTTGTGATAGTTGCTCTATCAATGTGACAGTTGCAAAATTTTTGAGGACATCAACCTTTACTTTCGCTAAGAACGACTCTCCCAATCACGTTCCACCATTTCTCGGAAAATTCTTAACCTTTCAAGAATTTTGAGGACGTTCTTTTGACAAAAGTGTGTGGCGAATACTCCCGTAGCCACGGCACTGGAATCGTATATTAAAATTATATCTACGTTGACTCAAATGAAATGTTAGCCTTATGTTATTGTGTTATAAATTAATTCTTTCGAACTGATGATCAGGCTGACTATTTTGTATAAAAGCGCCCTTGTATGTCTATGAAGACTTGACGAAGGTATCCTTTGCAGGGGCGAAGCTAAACAAAGTTTTTGGAGGGGTGCTGACCCCGAATTTGCAGAAAAAAAAGGGCGTTTCTTGGGTTTGAATATTGAAAGTGATGAAAATTGGTCAAATTTGCCGACCCCTCTTTGGCTACGCGCTTGATCCTTGACAATTGACCTGCCTTGCACGTGCTGCTGGATTATAGCTATGGCGCGTCACAGGGTTGCCAGATTTGAATTACTAAAATATGCCAAAAGCGCTGAAAAACAAGCAAGATGACTGGAAAATAAGCCAAAATTGAAAAATATGCGCATGACGTCATTATTTCCTCTACTGCGCATGCCCATTGGTTGTTACTGCGAATGACATTATTAGTTTTCTCACCACGCATGCCCAAACAAGCCAATTTTCGTGATTACCCTGATGTTTACCTGTGTCGTTGAACGAAATATGGAATCCAGGATGGCCAAATTTGCTGAATTGATGCATTATTATACCCAAAAAGGGCTTAGAAAAAGAAATTTTTCACATAAAAATTTGAGTTAAAAAAAGCCAAAAATAAGCCAAAAATTCGAGAAAAAGCCAAACTCAAATTTTCCAAGCCAGCCAGGTTGAAAAAAAGCCAAAATCGAGAAATTTGGCTTAGAAAAAGCCAATATGGCAACCCTGGCGTCAAACTTTGTCAAGTTTTGGCGCCCTTCCTAAGCTTTGGGGCCCCTTTAAAAATGTCCCTGGGGGGCCGTGGCCCCCCCGGCCCCCCCTGCCAGGCCGCCACTGCTCCAAGCAAGACGTCCTAGAACTCTAGAGCAGTATGACAGATTTTATTGAAAAAGCTTTTGACATCTAAGCCTTGTAATTATGTATGACAATTTGAAATTGATCCGCAAATCATGATCGTACCGGGTGACTCAAAAAAGTACTCCTGTTTGAAAAATAATAATAGCAGAAATATTGTCTCTATTGTTATCGTAATAGTTTCAATCAATAGCTAAATTACTTGAGTATTTTGTGTGAAATTTGTGTTGCCTTCATATGGGAGCCACCTCACTTAACATTGAATTGTACACATTTTCGTTTTTGAAGAACATCTTGAAAACAGCTGTAAGAAAATGATCAAATCTTTGAGCAATTAACATACCGAGTTAGGTTCTTGTGAGGAAGGCTGCTAATTAACAAGGTAAATTTAAATTAAGTTGTAACGAACAATATTACACGTTTATTCATGAAATTGCAGTTATTTCATCAAATTTTCTCTTTTGCTTGAGAGCTTTTCATCATCTATTCCCAAATTATGCAGACTTTTCTTCAAGAACAACCATTTGTAAAATTCAAAGTTAAGTGAGATAACTCCTACATGAAGGCAACCAAAATTGCACACAAAATACTCAGTCTTTTAGCTATTAAATGAAAGAAAATTGATGAAAGTACTGTCGAGTGAAGAATTTTGTTGCTATGCGAACAGGATGAATGGTCCAGTGGCTTATACTTGTGGGATGAGTGGCCGAGCGGCATGTACAGTTACCGTTCGGTGACTGAAGTTAAGCTTGGTCGAGTAGTGTCAAACTTTGGTTGGGCGACCTTTCAGATGCTTGACCAAACAACTCACATCACCGTCCTTCGGAAGGGACATTACACTAGGGGTCCCATGCCTGGATGTGGCATGCACTGGCCATAGTAGGCCTAAGTTAGCTGCAATATAGCTTGATACCTTTCCAGCCTATTATCCCTATTCAGGGCAGGGCAGGGGGCGAAAAAAATAAGCGCATAAACCAAAAAGATAATTTAAAGCTAATTGTTCTAAAAATAGAAATTTTAAATGCTACAAAGTATTTGTTTTGAATCTAAGATATGACTCCTACTATTTGCAACAATTCTGAAGAAAATCAGTTGAGTAATTTATGAAATAGAAGTATATGTGTTGAGAAGCCATAAAGTTGACCAATTTCCTTTGTTTTAGTTGCCTAGCAACAAATCACGTGACTTACTAATTTCTATTGTTATATTTGAAAAGCCATTTGTCCAAAGTACAATTGGGGTAATTTTCATCGTTATATCTCTCGTAGTTTCCGAGTAGAAGAGGGGCGAAAAACGCCCCGTTCCCAAAAATATCAAATTTTTTCCCTACCCTGAATAGGGTTAAAATAAAGTAATGATGATAATTATAATGATGATGATGATGATGATGATGATGATGATGATGATGAACAGGAGAACTTTTTATGAATCATCCGTAGATTGCGGTAAACACCGCCTATAGTTTGTTTTTGACTCATTCGATATTTGTTAGGGACCTGCAGTTAGCCATTGAGATTAAGGTAGCTTACGGTTTCTGCTTCAACGATTTATGGAAAAGTATCAAATATTGTCGTAGTAAGCTTCAAGGATCCGGCTTAATAAAACATTTAGTTCACTGAGACAGCAGACTTTGAAATTTTGCTGCTTTCCGAAAATCTTGATATCTCTCGGGTAAATTACAGACTGTCGCTTATTATAATTGTGCTTCTTATGAGCGGGGCTTTGCAGAATTTGGATTTATTCATAGTTTAAAGCAATGCCTTTGAATTTGAAGATCATCTAAAATACCGGATGAGCGGAAACAGAGTTCCATGTTTTGAAAATTCGTTGCACCTGAAATACTGGTTGGATTTGAATGAATCGAACTTTACTTGAAAGCCAAAACATCGAATTGTTTTTTTTTTATTTTGCTCCCGTTTTTATGAGCACTGAAAGTATAGATAAATTTTAAAATACCGAAAATTCCTTGTTGCGAAATGCCTAAAAAAAAGGGTCTCAAACACTGGATCATCTCGTAAAGAAACTTCTCGCACAGAACAATGAAGAAAGTAGAATTTTTCACTGGTAAAAGATTTCGTCTGCACATCTATTGCCATGGGATTTGAAAAGTTCAGTATTTCTTTAATAATCAATTTCCTACAACCCCTGAGAAAGATGAAATGCCCTTGCGTATTGTTCTGTGTGAAAGTATTCCTTACGATTTGATCAAGTGTTTTGGGCCCTTTTTCAGGCATTTTGCGACTAAGGAATTTTCGTAAAGTCGAGGGTGTCCCAAAAAAAGTACTCCTGTTTGAAAAATCATCAAAATTAGATTACATGACCGATCTTTAAATTTCTTTTTTTTGGCAAGTAGATCAAAGACCAAATTATTTCCCCAGCTATAGCTGATCTTGTGATTGGTTTTAAAATTAGCAAAATTAGCTCTTTTGAGGGCTGCCTGGTTTTGAAGCATACTGTAAAAGAGCACTGATGATTACCAGATTAAGTTCTTTTTGTACATTAAGCTTCTAGTTTGGTCATAAATGTCAGAGAGAAACGCAAACTATCATTGTTGTAGACTTAGAGGACAATGACAAATCTCCAAATAATGGCTCATAAGCAAGATTTACGATATTTCTTAAAGAGTATAGCTCAGAATGAGGCTTTTCGGCCAGTCATTTTATACCCTTTAAGTATTGAAAACAAATATTTTATNTTGTATCATTTTTCCTCTATTGATTTAGGATTTACAGCAATTTCAATTTTTTCGAAATTTTCCATGAATTCTTTCAAAAAAAATAAAAATGCCGCCATTTTGAAAATAATAAAGATATCAAAACATTTCCACGACAGATTTACAGCAAAGTACCCTAAGATACTTTCAAGCCATTGAATTCAAAGAAAAATGTAACAGAATTTCACACCCACCTTTTTGAAGATTTGAAAGATTTGAGCCCTATGCTCTCCTGTTTGAAAAATCATCAAAATTAGATTACATGACCGATCTTTAAATTTCTTTTTTTTGGCAAGTAGATCAAAGACCAAATTATTTCCCCAGCTATAGCTGATCTTGTGATTGGTTTTAAAATTAGCAAAATTAGCTCTTTTGAGGGCTGCCTGGTTTTGAAGCATACTGTAAAAGAGCACTGATGATTACCAGATTAAGTTCTTTTTGTACATTAAGCTTCTAGTTTGGTCATAAATGTCAGAGAGAAACGCAAACTATCATTGTTGTAGACTTAGAGGACAATGACAAATCTCCAAATAATGGCTCATAAGCAAGATTTACGATATTTCTTAAAGAGTATAGCTCAGAATGAGGTTTTTCGGCCAGTCATTTTATACCCTTTAAGTATTGAAAACAAATATTTTATTATCTTTAAATATATTTTCGATCATTAACAAAAGAGATAAAGAAGAAAACTGTATGATAGGTTTGATAATCGAGTTTTGATGATTTTTTTAAACGGGAGTACTTTTTATTGGGACACCCGGTATATTTTCAGAGCTCAAAAAACGCGAGAAAGGTGACAAAAATACTTCGGTCTTTAAGCTATCCAGTAGAAGTCAGTTCGATCAAATCACTACGATACTCTTGGTGTATTAACCTTTCAAAAATGGAACTTTTTCTGGCGCACCGGGCAGTTATACTTCAATACCGGTTATGAGCTTCGTTGTTTTACTTGTTTTAAAGGTAAGGATGATGTTTTCTCGCTTGAGCTCCACAAAATCTTTGTGCTTCATCTATACGTCTTGCAACGCATGAGTCGCAAATTGTGTTCACTGTTTGAAAATCATCCCACTGTCCCAAATACTGCAATTTTTGACGAATGATCAGTTATGCAGTGTGTCATGTGACAGTAAAGATCCCAGGGTTGGGGAGTACTGTGTATTTCTTTTCTCGATGCATCTCCTATGCATGTCCTATGCATGATTAAGAAAATCTAGTGTGATAGTAGAAGCTCTTTTATGGCAGATTTCTGAAAAAGACCACAACTCGGACAATCATGACTCGAAAATCAGCCGAATGATTTACTTACAGTATCTAGGCCCACTGTTTTGGTCTTTCCTAACTTACAAACTCCGAGACTCCTTGACCTATAGCGAAAGACGAAGTGTCAAAATCTAAGATAGACTTCGAGAAAAGGCTGTTACAGTTCCTCCTTGTTTAATTGTTCCGTAACGCTTTATCAAAGGGGGGCATTGTTTGAGACACCCGGTAGATTGTAAAGCCATGCTCATGTTCATTCATTTTTTAAATTCCATTACATACAATCAAACTAATACAAAACAAAATACAAGAATATGATAGCAACACAATGAAGAAAGAATACGAATCTAGTAAGTAAGGGAATTCTTAAAGGAGGAGCTCTCTCAGTAGCTAAACTAATCGAGGAGAGAGCCCCCCTTAAGAGAGAGCTCCCCCTTAAGCCAATTGTAAAGCAGATTTTTAACTCTGAATTGCAACCCTCCTGTTTAAGTAAGTTTAATTGGAAAATGAAAGATAAGACTAAAGAACAAGAATATCCAACTTTCCAAGATAGTTCACTTTCTTTGAGCACATACCGGGTGAGTCAGAAAAATGTTTAGACTTTTGAACGCCTGTAGCTCTCAAACCATTTATCGGATTCCTATAAACTGATAATTCTCGTGTAGCTAGCATATCTTCTTAGATAAGAAAATTTACTTTGCCGAAATCGGTCTTATCGTTCTCATATCACGAGCAATTTTATAAAAGTGCTTCATCTCAATATCCTTCAAGACAGGCCTAAAATCCTTGATCAAATTTGCTAGCAATTTAGCGCCACAGCTATCATAATCGAATTTATCTGTCTAGCTAGTCGCTCAAATATTTACTAGGTATATAAAGAGGCTGTTGCATAATCTTATCCACTTGAGACTGTCATTCATACTATTTTTGTCTATTTTCTATTATCATTATGCTGAACTGCCGGCAAATTTGATCAAGGATTTTAGGCCTCATTTGAAAGATTTTGAGATGAGGCCTTTTTGTAAAATCTCTGTAATTTGAGAACGATGCGAGCGATTTTGATAAACTAAATTCTCTTATCCAAGTTGATATGTTTAAGAAATGGTTTGGGAGCTACGTGCTTTCAAACATCTATACATTTGTTTTACTCACCCGGTATCACCTGCGCAAACAGGGATAGTTGAAGCACCTTGTTGATGGCTTTCGCCCAAAACGCTGCATAATCCTTGCAAAATTAGCGCTTTCCTGCTGCGACGGAACGCAGAATACGACATTTTAACTGGTTTATAGAATATTTCCAAATGTTGCCTCTGTCTACGGATTATAAAAAACTATAAAAAATTCTGAAATTCCAAACATTGATGCAAACTTTGCAAGCAGATGTGTGCAGATTGAAGCAAAGATTCTAAGAATAACATCAACTGTCGCAATCATGTCTATTTGGTGGATTTTCAGATTAGCTTTTTCAATGTTATCGACATTTCTGTTGTGGATTTAGTGCTATAGAACATAAATTCATGTGAAATAGACCGTTGAAATCAGTGGGTATTGAAAAAAACGTCAATTTGTTTAATTTGTGGTGCGACATCATGGTGAAAATGGATGAATTTTTTATGAGCACTTATGTTTGTAATAAATTGGTCGCTATGCAGTGTGTTAGGAAGGTCACTATGTTAAACACAAGCTGTTTATTAGGGCATTCAATGCATCGACATGGAAACTGAGTTTTGAATTCAGTTTGTGAGAAGTTTGAAGTACAACCACTTCACAGTTTAAGCGTGGGTGCGTACACATCTGTACTCGTCAAGAATTGTGGAGATATTATCGCTTGGGAATCATTTTATGCTTGCTCGTCTTCAAGAATTCGACTAACTTCATTGATATTCAAGTTCTTCAAGACGGCTGGTATTTCACGATTTTGTTTCAATTTGGACTAAATCCTACCAAGACTTTGTTACTTAGGCTTCTGACTTGGCTCATGTAAACTCATCATTGGCGAGGCTTCACAAGCATATACGAAGGCAACAGAATTATTGCTTACTCGTCTTCAAGAATTTGCAAACTTCATTCAAATTAAAGGCATTCAAGACAGCTGGTACAATTTTGATTCAGTTAAATTAAATCTTATCAAGACTTGCTCCGCCTGAGTAGTTGTTGGAATAATGTTTCCATGTGCAAGTCTATAGTTGGTTTTATTTTAGAGCAGTAGTTGCAAGCAAGCATCCGCAGGGCTTTCTAATTTAACAGACGGGATTCTCATATGCCAGACAATGTCCATTTGTTCTGGACGTTGAAAGAAAAACATCAAACAAGAGAGTCGAGCGCGGAAAGTTCTGTGTTCTTTCTTTTACGTGTTGTTACGAAGAAGACGCGTTGTAGCACTGATTTTGAGATTCTTCAACAGTCTTTGCTTTGATCGATTTTCATATCTGAAGGACTGAAGACAATAATGAAATTATCACCAACATTCAAATCAAGTCTTGACTTCACTCCTGGATATTGGACAAGATCAACAATTTCAGACGACAAGTAAGTGAATGACTTTTATCGTTAAAGTTAATTACGACACAGTCCCAAGGGGGATATTTCCACTGTTGATGGCAAGGTATGTGCGGAGTAGTTTTATGGTAAAATTTTGAATTTTCAGTATTTTTTGTAGGGTGTTGCTAAAATGTTGCGTAAGTATTTTGTTGGCTCGCCAAAGCATCACGATAGTTGTTTATGGTGTTGGTAATGTCTCGTTCAATTCCTACCCTGTCCATGTTCCGGGGGATGGGGGGGGGGGAAATAAGATGTAAAATTGAAGAAGACATAAGATGTAACTACTTTTTTGGATTGAAAATATTTTGATGTCTGAAAAATTCAACAAATATTGTGTTAGGTAGTTTCAGATAGAGCAACTCCTCTCATAACTGTCATTTAACTTGGCAAATCCCCCCCCCCCCTTGCGGGCAAAATAGCTGTGTAGAATTCTTCCTTCTAGAATTCTACCCATCGGAAATTGATAGTAAGTTGCATAAACTGTTACACGCATTTTTTTATAAGAAACTAAGAATTTGGGCCAGTGCTGAAAGTTTCTTAAAATTATCGGATCTGTGACCTCCAGAACATTTCAAAACAAGGCGTTTTGAAGCCTTTCCAATGTTTAGACAATACTCAAGTACTTTCCGAGTAATATGATACAGGAAACAAGTGAGAATAAAGAAAACATGCTGGAGTTTCTTTAATGTTTTGGCAATCTGAGAGTCTGAGTTTCTTATGAGCGGTTTCTTATAAAAAAATACGCGTAGACTGATTATCTGAGTCCGTTGTATCCCTCTGCGGTAAAAAGCCTTCCTCAACTGATGAGTGATGTCATTTAAGTCAAAAAACACAGGGAGACAAGGATTTCAGGTAGTAAAATGTTTCTTGTTTGCTGTTTTTGAAGGCATCAAACAACATTTTATAGGCTTGTCAAGTCAGCTATGGCCTTTTCCAAGAAAGTTTCCATCTCTTCTTAGCAAGTTTTATCGGGAGTCACCCAGCCAACAGAATCTATTTCATTGATTAGTGCAGAAACAAATGTATCTGAGTGTTTTTTTTAAAGTAAATTTGTGGCACCATACGTTTCTACGTCCTCTAGGATGCCAAGAAACAGAAAAACACTGGTGCCAATTTTTTTGAGCAATTTTAAGGATATTTTTTCGAGTTTTTCGAGTCTTTGGTGAATGTATCCTTAAGAAGTATGACATTTTTATAACATGACTAAACGTATTGTTCTTTACCGAATAGGCAACGTAGCTCTCTATTTGTCATGTTTCTGGAGGATAAAATGTTATTTTGTCTACTGTTTTTCCTTAGACTTGAATCCCGGGACCTCTTTATAAAAAATAGAGGTTTTGGGGGCTTTTTTTACAACAGGGGTGTTTTTAAAGGATTTTTGGAAAAATTCTGTTGAGGTAAAGTCGCACTCACTTTGTGCATAGACGTAAGAGCCGGGGGCACCGGTATCTTGAGTAAGGGCGTGGCCCAAAAAAATTTGGCTTCACCAATTTGATTACCTACTTTTTTCCCCTCCGAGCCGCCCCTGCTGAAAAGCTATCAGAACCGTACCATGAAGAGTGTTTTTACCGTCTACTGTGCCTTCAGCAAAGTCGACATTATCAAGGGCAAAACAGAGATGTCCCTCATTGCACAAGTCAGGAGGAATTTATATTCCATTTGTAAGGGTCATCCGCTTGATAACTGCCTCCGCTAATTGTGTCTCCAGACGCAGCACCCGAGAGTAGTCAACGCTCACACTTATCGAATTAAGAAATGTCACTAACTGCTTGCTGCGTGTAGAGGAATGCACTTTCAAGGCAACACCTAAAACATGATCGTTCTCTTGTTTTGCTATGCAATCTCTAAATTTGGTATCGGTATTTTTTGGCTTGTATTTAATCTGCCTTGATGATTTAACCTCATACATTATGCTCTGAGAGATGTTGGTGGTAATTCGATGCACTGTACTTGATCTAGCCTCCAAGTCCATTGAGTCTACCTCAAAGCTTCCAATTATCCATCTTATCAGGTCAAAGAGGTGCTTTGGTATGTTCTCTTCATTTGTGAAGGATCCATTGAAAGGCACATCATCTTCCCTCGCTTTCAAGATGGCATTTCTCACTAATTTTGAGCAGTCCTGCACTTTTTGAGTAGCTGCTGCAAGACAGGTCGTTTCAACAGTTGCCTTTATGGCAGCATCCTTCGTTTTGGTTGAACAAACCATCTCACACTGTCTCCTTGATGGTCGACTGAACTCAGCTTCAGGGATTGCTTCTTTGATCTTTGCCTTGAGGGTTGATGGTGTGCTCTTTTCGTCAAACATTCCATGCTGCTGCATTACATCATCATAGGCGTTACAGATGTCTTTCATTGGCCGAATTTCTCCATTTTCAATTGAAGAATCGAACAAATTTAAAAACTGACCTTTTGCTTCCTGAAAATCCTCACTCCGATCTTCTTGGCATTTTTCTTCGTTTCTCTGCTGCCCCTCGATGCCTTTACCTTTTAAACATAACTTGATGTAGCAGTTGTTGTTGATATTTAACTCCAATGGCACTTGCACTATTCAGCGTCCCTGGCTGCAATTTAACCTTCCATAAGTCATTGCTACTCTTCTCTACTGTTTGAAGTATCCTTTCATTAACAGCGGGTGAACGCACCTTGTGGAGTTTCCCATGCACTTCATCTTCGCCACAGAAGAAACAAACTATTTCAGGATCCTGCTGGGGTTTTGATGACCTCATAATTCTTCCAGGCTTTGGTTGCTTTTCTTTTTCCTCTTTTTTAACGATTGAAGCCGGTCTGCCAGGTCGTATAGGCCACGTCGAAAGTTCGTTACCTTTTAGACAAATCTGTTTCTCGTACCGTTTCTTGGCCCTAAGAATTTTCTCTGGATGAACTGCGTCTTGGTAGCATTCCCTGTGCCAGGAGGCATTATTTCTTACAAGCTCTTCAGCAGTGATACTTCCTAGGCAATTTTTTAAGTTGGCAAAATCGTTATCGCAATAGCTTGCTCGCTCTGTGACAGCACGTACAAATTTTTCAAACAAATCAGGGTCTGGAGATTTTACTATGTTGCCTCCTGTTTGGCATCTCAGGCACAACTCAAAATCAATTTTTTTCCTTTTCGCCATTTAGAATATAAAATTAGTAGCGCGAGCAAAGCTCTCACATCCTTACTGCTTTAATTCTTCAAGACCCTGCCCTGTCTCAATTTTTTAGATTTACTAGATTTATGAACGCTTGTGCTATTGTTTAAAGCACTCTCAATTTGATCAAGATATTAACATTAACACCTTTGCCTGGAAACATATCTTGCTGTCACCCTCATGAAAAGAAATGAAACGAAAAAAGCAATGAAATGGAAAGTTAATCAAAAGAAATATACATGCTGTAAACAAGGCTGATTGAAAGCCAACGTTATATAAGGTGTCTGGGGTTAAACAATATTTTTAGCATATTCTGAACATAAACAAGAGAAATAGGTGCTTAAAACGATATTTTTCGCAAGCTATTCTTTAAAAAACTGTTTTCCGTAACAAACATTCAACGCACAGGTCATAATATACTATCTCTAAGAGCTATGACATTTAAAGATTACATTCTCTTTGTTGTTAAAGGACAATAGATTCATTGCGCATAGTTGATGTCATGACTCTGCAGCAACCGCAAGTACAAGCACAAAAAACTCGAAAAATACCCTCAAACGTAATCAAAAAAATTGGCACCAAAGTTTTTCTGTTTCTTGGCATGATAAAGAAGGTAGAAATGCATGTTGCCACAAATTTACTTTAAAAAAAACACTCAGGCCAATTTTGCAACATAGGGCTCTGCACTAGATGGCCCAGAGACCATTTTGCACAGTTGCGTAATTAATTTCTTCACGGCTGGTGCATTGTCTATTTCCCGCCAAATATTTTGCGCCAAATGTACGTAAATGACTCCACATGGACGCATGCCTGCTGTTTGAAACCTCAGGACGTCGGCTAAAACAAAAGCGCTTTTGAAATACTATCTCAATATTGGTAAAGGAACTAACAAAGGCCAGGTTGCCATGGTTTACAGCGTACAGGAGTCAAACAAACTCTACAACTTGTGGTAAGGTTTACTCATCAAACATCCTATCCTATGGATTTAGGATAAAAATTATGGTTAAAACTGACGAAATATTGGAATTAAAAGGCAGTTAGCAACCTTAAAATACGGATTTAGAATCACGATCACATGTGAACAAGTTGCCATTACTTGTGCTGGTCGTTTGGCTGGTATCGTAAAGAAATTATTGTCTGGGAGAGAAGAAAAAGATGACTGCAGCTGTTGCAGAGAAGACGAGACAGGATAGATTTTAAATATTGGGAAGTTTGAAAACAAGCAAGAGACATGTCAACCTTAGCTGTGCACAGTGCATTTTATAAGGAGCATTTAGGAAGCGAGAACTTAGAGAGGAAGTTTAAATCCAATCAAGTTTTTACGCCGAGAAGAGTCGATCGATGTACGATATCTGAGGACAAGTAAGCTTTTGTGTTTGGTGTAATGTATGTCGTCTGGGCTTGGTGGGTACTTGGTTTAGACATTCTATTTCTTTTATGGGGGTCTAGATGAGGAGATAATCAAAACAGTTAACTTAAAGAATGTCATCTTGCACAACTCTCAGATCGCTAAAAATTTAAGAAACTAGTAGTACTGGGAAAAAAATTTTTAAGAAACTATTTATTTTAGTCAAGGAAATCCTTAGCATATTTTTACTTTATTTTCAGTTGTTTCCTGTCTAATATTACTTGGAAGGTACTTGAGTAATTTCTAAACATTTTTGGAAAAGCTTCAAAAAACTTCGTTTTGAACTTTTCACGGTTAGGGCACAGGCAAAAACATAAAGATTGTTATGGAACTCGTAAGAAACTCGTAAGAATCTCTGAGTACTCAAAATCTGATAATTTTAAGAAACTTTAAGTACTGGCTCAAATCTCAAATTCTTAGTTTCTTATAAAAACATACGTGTATAAACATCAAGTAATCTAACATTTAAAAATTTGCGTTTGGATTGGAACACTTATCTTGCGCACTTTTGATATAACAGTTAACCAACTATAATTTTTGGCGATGATAGCACTTAACAGCATACAATCTGTTAAATAACACATAAAATTAAACTCCATCTAGACCCTCTTTTACGACAAACTACGATTCGTAGAAACTCATTCATAAGAAAAGAAACTACAATTCCAGAGAAAACTCAATCGGAAAACCTCGAAATTAGATGGATGCAGCAATTTTGTAAAACTAACAAAGTCAGCTCAATTCAGCTCAATTCAGGATTCCTGTCGATTCCTGCTTGAAAATGGGATTTGGAGAGTTTGCCCAATGAGTTTTTTCCGAGATTGTAGAAGTAGGATTGCCAACACTTTAAGAAACTCTAGTACTTTACTGTGTTTGAGAAGCAGTAAAGACACTTTTAGAAACTAAGATCAAGAAAAATCTTTTGCAGTCGTAAAAACTACACTATAATTCTTCCTCTCAAAAATTTTTTGGAACATTTATTACTATTATTACGAAAAATAGGGATTCTCGTGAGGAATTGAGAAAATTTTAGTACTTTGACTGGTCTTATACCATGCTGCTTGTAAAATGAAAAAACGGGAAAAACCTGCAGACTGCAGGATATGACGTCTGCCTGGGCCCACTGGGAGCTAGTGGGAGCTAGTTTTACGCAATGGTCATGTACGAAAAGTTACGCAATGCAGATATTCTTACACTGTCAGGGGCGGATCCAGACCGAAGTTGAAGGGGGGGCAACCTGCAGAGAGGGCGCCAAAAATACAATAGAACGAAAGCGCGCCGGAGGCGCGCGAAAATTTTTGGAACTCCAGTAACAGTAGCGCGAAAACTGCTACTCTAATAAATGACTTTGTTATCTCTGAAGAAAAGATACTAAATATCATAAGATCACTTAATCCTAATAAAGCGCATGGCTGGGATGAAATATCTGTTCGGATGATAAAACTTAGCGATAGTGCATTAGTTACTCCAATAAAGATAATATTCACTAACTGTCTAAGGCATGGGCTATTTCCCGAAATATGGAAATATGCAAATGTAGTCCCAGTCCATAAGAAGAACGAGAAAAATGTGAAAGGGAACTATCGTCCT
Source organism: Aurelia aurita (assembly GCA_004194415.1). Lineage (NCBI taxonomy): Eukaryota > Metazoa > Cnidaria > Scyphozoa > Semaeostomeae > Ulmaridae > Aurelia > Aurelia aurita. The sequence continues at coordinate 253,407 of REGM01000348.1, forward strand.
ATTTCTCTTCTACCAATTTTTGGGAAAATACTCGAAAAACTCATTTATGATTCTCTATACAAGCATCTTGTTTCGTGTAATGCACTAGACCCCAACCAGTCAGGTTTTCGTCCAGGAGACTCGACGGTCAACCAGTTACTCTCAATAACGCATACCATCTTTAAAGCCTTTGACTGTAATCCTCCTCNTTGGTTTTTCGTCTAAATAATGCCTTGATTTGTATGTTTCACCCCATATTCTAATCCAAACAGTTAAAAAAGAGTGCGGGTAGGGTCATGATGAGGGGCGCATTTCTCGCCAAAAGGGGGCGCCAAGTTGAGTTTTTATCGTGAAGGGGGGGCAGTTGCCCCCACTTGCCCCCCCCCTAAATCCGCCACTGTACACTGTAGTCAGGCTTATACTGGTTTATTGTAAACGGTTTACATCTGTCATCTTTGGGACCAAATGAAAAGTAAGCATTCCATTTTCTGATCTGATTTGACTGACAAATATTGCTATCAATTCTTCATTGCTGTCGTAGTAGTGGGGAGGACACCGCTGGCGTTTGCTAAACTAACTTTTCACAAAAAATTAACTTGCCAAGGCGACCCCCCTCCCCCGTGGGAGAACACGCTCGATCAAAAAGCATACACGATTTCTTTGACATAAAAAGGATTTTGGTAACATTCAGCAATTTCAATAAAAATATAAAAGATTTCCGTCGCAAGTGTGGGGGTTTGATATTGCAAGGGATGCATGCCTCAACTCGTTGAAATGGAATTGCACTTCAGGACTAACCCTTTTGAAATTCTTTGAATGGACCGACACTGCATTTACTGACAACCTAGCCTGCGTCACAGACAATAACTCCCTCTGGTTATGGTCTGTGACGCAGGCTACTGACAACCTTGAAAAGACGATTAATAACCCTAATCTACATGGGGGGGGCAAAAAAGGCCCCCCAAGTAAACTTCCTCTAATTGCTCTAAAACTACACGTGATAAAAGACTAGAACTTATATGACTTTTAATAAAATTTAATACTGTATCAAATAAACAATAGGTCATTGTCATATAATTGGTCACGTGACTATGCCATGCCCATATTAACGTGCCTCGTTAAAACGTGCATAACATTTCTCATAGACATCTGATTTCCATGAAATTGGTACCAATCAATTTGTCTTGAAGTCTACTTTCATTTGATATATAATGTTTTGTGTTTTGCTGACGTCAGCAAAATTTAAGATAAATGACGTCATACTTACATATGACGTAATATTTATGATAAACATATGAAATAATTAGTATGTTATGATTGAAATTGATCAATTAACAACTCAAGATCAATTTCCTTTAGATTATATGACTAAAACTTGGTCAAAAATGCCAATATGGCATCATTAAATTTGCTTGGGTATCATTTATGACTTTGATTGACAGTTTTTATAACAATAGAATTCAAAAAATTTAATTGTTGGCATTTTTCATCAAGAACAATCAATAGTCATCATATAGATAGCTTCAACGATGTTCATTGACAATTTTCCTCTGAAAAATTTAAGTTTTTAGGAGAAGAACCAAAATCAGCAACTTTCCATTGTTTTTGCGTTACCTAGCAACAGGTCACGTGGTTAATTAGCATATAATTCTATTTTTAGAATCATAATTGCTTGGTAATTATGTGTACCAATTTGCGTTGCCGTAGACATCACAGTTGCTGAGAAAATCTGGGGGGCCTTTTTAGCCCCCCCCCCCCCCATGAAAAAGTAGTACTCGATTTACCCATGTAGAATAGGGTTTTAATGATGGCCCGAAGGCCTCTTGAGGGCCGATAATTGTCTGTGGAAAGTATTTGTTTGCCAAACGAATGTGACGAGTGTATCCCACTCAAAGTAATTGTCAAACCCTTCACCTCTCAAAGATCTCCTTTATTGACACATCTTGTATTGCCAGTCGAATTTTAAATATTGCATTTCCTTTCAGCTTCAAAAGATACTTCAATGCCACTCCCAAAGTTCAGAAAACCCCATGGGGCAGGAGCATGAGTTATGGCGGCTTAGGCCCCGTCAGTTTGCCCGATGGACATAGACCGAAAGGGGAGCCGCCTTTACATGTCGAGAAAGGACACTTTCATTATGGTGCAGGAATCATGCCACACCCAAGGTGAGCACTATTGGATCAAGGAACAGTTTTATATTGAGCAAATGAAAGAATGCTCTTGTTTGAATTACTCGTGACTGTATACGATAAGCTTGAATGTATCAAGCTCTCTCTGGCCTACAAGGAAAAAATTTAGGCCAGGGCGTTCTAACGTTCTACAGATACAGGATTTACATTACGAATTTGCACTCTACCATGCTCGATTGCGTGGAGCATAGTAAATATCAAACAATTAAAATTATTATCTTAATTAAAATTGTTTATTTTTTTCACGTCTCTTGCAAGATATTTTAAATGTTTTGAGAACATCTTCATGTCGATCAAATTATATCAAAACAAACTTCGAAGTCCAGAAACTAGAGTTATCGATATTTCAAGTCTATTTCTTGAGCAATAGATTTTTTAGCTAATCTAGACAAAAGTCTGGATCAAGGGATATTTTTATACGCTTTTACTCGAAAGGTTCGGCTGAGCGGCGTCAGAGCTTTTATCGCTGTTGTGCACATTCAAAAAATCGTTAGATTTCTGCAAAATCTATAAAAGTATTGCTCGATCCAGACTCTTTTGTAGAATAGCTAAAAGGTGTATTTTCCGACAGTTTTATCCGAAGGCAGCATGCTTTATCTCGAAACGAAATAGCTACAATGGTTTAGTTATTTTGGTCGATCTTTTTATGGCTAAATGGTTTCAAGATGTTCTCGAAAATGCTCGATAACTTAAGTAGAAGTGCGAACAACATTTATCGGCATGAAAAGCTTACCCGATGACTTTTCACTGCCTTTCAAATGTGGACACTTTATTCTAAGCGCAAAGTACGATTCAATTTTTTATATTATCTTGTCTTGTTGGGATATTGTCAACCTTTTTTTTTTGCCTTACTGAATATTACCTTAATCTACCTCTCTTTTATGTAGTAAAATGACGGTGCAACAGTTTTATACACTTACTCCTTTGAGTAAAAGCAGAGTCAGGACAAATGATCAACTGTAAGTATCTCTAAAAATTCTTTAGTCTGGGTAAAAGTTGCAAATACTTCGTCAAAAATTTAATTGCTGGTAGGCCTAAAGATTAGCCTGCGTGCAGACTCGACTTGTTTACAAAAATTGAAATTGAGTTAAAATTGAAATTGAGTTAGACCAATTCGCAATTCGCAGAAAGGGACTGAGGAGAGCGCTGCCAATTCTGCCAGCCTTGGCAATAAAGTAGAAAGTCTTAGGAATCCCCTCATCTAAAGTGATGAGGGAACGGCTTGCGCCTCGGTCACATCTTGTGCATACTTGAGTTATTTTTTATTTATTTACACCTTCCAAGGGTTATACGCAGAGTTGCAAAAAGTCCTTGACCTTCCTCCAAACCTGGAATTCAAGGTGTCAACCTTCCTTTTAACTTTTTGTCAAAATAACGAAAAAAGAGCTTTTATACCAAGAAAAGTAATGATTTATCTTCCCGTGATATATCAGGACCGCTACGTGGCTTGAAAAACTATGGCCCAACCTTTAGAAAGAGAAATTCAAGAAATGGTTCACACTCCCACAAAAAAATAACTCAAAACAATTTTTGGATGATATTTTTCAATAATATCAATGACGGTGTGGCCAGCGTAAATTAACTGGATATTACTGAAATGAGGGGGTGTGGGGGTGGGGGCAAAGCCCCTAGGACAATTTTTGAAGACACGCTCTTTACTTTGACTTAGAATTCTCATTTTATCACACAACCTTCCTCAATCCTTTGCTTAAATCTTCCTCCAAACCAGGTTTGTAGGTTTGTGAGGTTTTTGCATCTCTGGTTATACGATACTTTTTTAGTATGGTAAGTGTTTTCTCTAGATTGTTTAGCCGTCTTGTCATCCTTTCGCCTATTTGTGAGCGTATTTTGAGCTAAAGTTATATCTATTCTTTCAGTATTCCAGGCCCCAATAAAGAAAACGTCGCTGATTCACGATCAGATAAGAAATTTCCTGCAGAGCACCCATACGCTTCACATTCATCAAGATTTGCACTATTCCCGCAATTCGACACTCCCACCGAAATGTACAAAGGCGAGCCGAATCATTTGTATCAGCCAACCCTTCCTCCTGAGACCCCTGCGTCTGCTCCCAGTGCTGAAATCGTCGGAAAAAGTAGAGGATCACCAGCAAGACACGAGAAAGTGCCGATTTCAAATAGTTCAGCTAAAAGTCCGCTGAGATGGCTTGATGGACCTACTTTCTATCAGGTAGGTCCAGTCTAAACTAGCTACACAATCTCTGTATGCTCCTTAGAAGTAATATGTCGCTATGAGCTCGCCATCAGCAACATCAAAAACATCGAAATTGAGGGACTAGTGTAGCTAGTCTAGGTCCAGTCTAGACTGATTATCATAAATACAAAGACAAAAGCTCTTTTTACCTGCTGAGTTCAAAATATTTCTTGAAAGTCGATAATTTCATGCTTTTAGGACTAAAAAGTTACAAGAGGAATCTCCTGCCTGCTTCCACAGCAGCTACTCCAAGTCTAATCAATCGAATCGAAAATCGAATCACTATTGTTCTTTATCAAATTTAGCAATTTGATTAGCGCCATAAGATCTTGCGACGAGGGCCTAAATAGCACCAAGTTTTTCTGTTTAACATTGTGACTCTCTACTGACCGTCCAATGCAATAAGAGTCATCATACGAGTCAAAGAACGCAGGGAAAGTAATATGGGACTCAGGTAGTAAGGCTAGTCTACATGCAGGTTTAACGCCTATGCTATTGCAAAAACTTTATTTTTTCATTTTTCTAGCTGCCAAAAGGACCAAAGAATGAGAGACAAACTTACTACCCATGTCCACCATCAACAGTGCGACCAGCAAGCGGCGCCGTTCTCAAAAGCACCGCAGTTTCACTCAAAACTGCTAGTACTCTCAATGGTGTCCAAAAGGCAATGTGGGTTTCTACTTATGACAATGATTACACTGGCAGAGCGACACCCAGCGATCCAAATGCTGTATTTGATATAAATAGCAATATCATACCGGTAAGTGACTTGGACTTGTTACAGTCGTCCCAATGCTTCCACACCATAGAACTACATTGCGTCACAAGTACCGAATGTTTCAGAAATGATTACCCGCGTTAACGTCTCTGCACAGAAAATTTAAAAATCGTTATCAGAACATTTTCAATAAACATCACTTTGGGCTTCAATTTAAACCTTGATGACAACCCCATGAAAATCGTTCAAGAACTCGCTTCTTGATCATCATTTGAATCTCGAAGATAGGTAATAGTCAAAACCTGAGACAAAAGGACTGAACAAGTAATACCGGGTGTCCCAGAAAAAACGCAACAGATTTGATCCGAGCTAGTGACAAGAGTTTAGGTCGAATCAATTCCTAATAATTTTTGAAGTAATCCTCGATAGTCAACTTGAAGGTTGATTGTATAGGCCAACAGCGCATTTGCAGTATAGGCCAAAACCTAAAAGCTCTGGTTTAGAGGTGGAGGCAAATTTGGACTTTCAAGATTAATATTTCAGCTCTCAATGCACCAATATCAAGAAACAAGGTATTTATCTTCAATCTAACTATCGAGGGCTACTTTAAAAATTATTAGGGATTTATTCGACCTAAACTCTTGTCGCTAGCCCGGATCAAATCTGTTGCGTTTTTTTTGGGACACTCGGTATTTAATCATTTATCCTCCAGGAAACTGAAATAAGCCAAAGTCTATAATTTTTGATGCAGCGGATACACTTTTGTCATGAGCAAAATTTGATCAATGTTTTTCATTCTATTTACGATCATCTCCAGAAACAGCTTCATAGCAAAATTGTGAATAATTAGAGAATTGTGTGACGATCCCCAGCGAACGCGTCAAAGAAGCTAGAAAGTAATGGCGAGACCTTTTTATAATTAACAGTGCCACGGTAGAATTGCATGGTAGCAGCATTAACTAATGCCTTTCCATTCAGACTGCATTTCATTTCTATGCATATGATTCGAATTCTTGTGAGTAAAAAATGTTTCTGTCCCCTTTCTTTTAGTACTCTAAGACTCTGTCATCTACGCCAATGATGGAATACAACGCAGTGACAAATATTACAAGCCCAGCATCAAGTAGACCTCCGAGTACAGCTCTCCTTGAATCGGATTTAACGGATAAAGCATTTCAAGAAACTTTCGAGAGCAAGAAAATTGACGAACCAACAACACCAAAATCAGTGCAATTTAATCGCAGTGTTACATTCTCTGATGGAATGAGCATACGAGAAATTCCATTGACCAGTGGCTCAGATGATATTCATTCTAGAGATGTTTTGAAGACTCCTTTCCCTGCATCAACCAGATTTAATACCGCTAGCAGTGATCCTTTGAGTGGCCTAACACACAAAGAAATACCCAGCACTGAAAGACTCACAAGTTCAGCACCAGTCTCGCAATCAATTAACCACATGCCATCACAGATGAAAGAGAGGCAAGCTCAAGGTGATCCAGCATGCCCCCTGAAATACTACAGGCCGCATACGGTTGGGACATACCGGTCAACAACTGAGTTGTTAAATGTACGTGATACTTGGTCGAAAAGTGCAGCGAGTAGACGGTTTCATCAAGAGTACCCGGAACCAACACCGGATCTACGCCGAAAGCCGGACTTGCGATTTACAGACAACGAGAGAAGACATTTTATCCCTGAAGCTAAGGATCATACATATGTTTTTCGTAACGCAGATCATTCATAGGTTTTGGTATCTAACAGAAAATAGACCTTTTAGCTCTTCTTCAAGAATCTGGATTGAACGACATAATGCTACAATTGATTCAAAGAGGTTCGAATAAGTGGCGTAAGAGGTTCTGTCCTCATGTCCTCATTGTGTTCATTGTAGAAATATATCGCTCGATCCAGGCGCTTTCGTATAATAATAGAAGCCCTATTTGAGCGGTCTGTTATAACAACTGAAGCATATTCTGTCATGTTTATCCAATATTCCAAAATTGCATGCATAGGTTTGATTGGACCAAGCAGAATAGGGATTTAGGGCTGATCAAAGACAATCATCGTGAAAACTTTGTCAGGATAAAGTTTCCTTGGCTTCTTTCAAAAAGCTACCTATAAATGTGGGGTATAGGCCTTTATGGGGGCAATAGGGTACAAGAGGCATTTTTGAAATATCTTAATTAAGCTCAACGAGCTAATTTATAAACAAATTGATTATCCAATTTGCAGGTTGTTACTGTAAAAGGCGAAACTTGATTTGGGACATTAAAAACATTGCATTTTTACTAGAAACAAGAGGTGTATTCATTTTACATGTAGGGTTTTGTACAGTTATAACCGCATAAAAATATTCTTCTACAGGAATCTTTTGTTTATTTTACAAATTATTACGGGCGTAATAAAAAATATACGAGGTGTCTCAGAAAAAGTACCGCCGTTTGAATTGCTGCACAGTAAAACTAAGAAATCATTATTAAAAAATACTTTCAATCAAAATACCCCATGAAAATCCGTCAAGTAGTCGCTGATTTATCATCAATTCAATCTAGCCTCACTGCATAAGACCCTTAACTTACGCTCATCTAATTGAATTGCTGTTGTTGTTGTCGCTGTAGTTGTAGCGATATCAGTTCAGTCAAGAGAGCGAAACTACGACATGTGTTGAGTCTAATTTCAATCCCCAAAATAGGTCCTAGCAAAAACCAGAGCATACACTGAAGTGACACCCTGACAATCCACAAGATACTAATTAAGGTATTGTTATTAAACAAAAATCTGGGATGTTCAACAAAGGAACCATTGACTCATTTTTTTTTCTTGAAACAAAAATTAAGTGTATCTTACAAGCAAAAATTGCATTTTTCAATGGGAGATAATGAAAATCAACTTGTAAATTTGATATAAAAAATATGTGTCACCATTCAGTTCTGCCCATTATTTCAGAAGCGGTTTGGGAGTCGTCGTATCCGTGATGAAGCAATTTTCATTCTCATTGATGCATTTTCTGGAACAGTGTTCGTTGTTGCTTCACCATAAGCTCTGGTTTCAACTATGGTCTACTTTTGAAGTTGAAGTCATGATAAATTGATGAGTTCCTGATCGATTTTCATGGGGTTTGTATCAAAGTCTAAGTTGAAGCCTCTATGTTACATTTATTGACAAACATTTTCGGTAACAGATCTTAGATTTGCTGTCCAGCGATGCAAACAGGAAGAATTTTTTCTGAGACACCTGTCATAGTTCTTACATAAGCTAAGCACCATGATCATTTTATGTAGATATATTTGAGAATATCACTTTCGTATCTTCAAATATTTAGTGGGTAGATTTCACGAGTTGTATATTTCTGTTTCTATTTTGCAAAACTCCTATTTTTAATTTCTTCGGCCTGTCCACAGGATAATGTTAGTTCAACTATCAGTTCAACTACTGCAGTGTGGATCCATAGTTTCATTTTCATTCATTTTATATTATGTAATTCTTTTATTATTCATTAAGTTTCCGCTATAGCCAAATTTGATTTTCAGACAGTCTGAAATTGCAACATGCCTGCAAAGGACCCTGGGTGACAATGGCTCTTTAAGTTAAGCCTAATTTTCACTGGGCGGAAAATCCCGCACATAGTGACATTGTTATGTCCAGCCATCTTATTGCTTGCCGCAAAGTGACGTCGCTCAAAGTAGAAACCCATTCCACTTTCCGGCGGAATCGTTCTTGCGAAAAATGCAATTTTTTGCTAGAGAATTAACCGCCTAAAGGCTTTACTCATGAGCAGTCCTCCATACACTTGTTGATTTTGTAAATTACAGAAAACATGAGGTCTTTTAGCTATTTTACAAGAGAGTCTGAACCGAGCGATATTTTCATACATTTGTATTTTAAAGGTTCCACTGAGTGGCGTTGGAGCCTCTATCACTACAGTGCACATTCGAAAATTCGACAAGTTTCTACAAAATGTATAAAACTACCGTTCGATCCACACTATTTTGCAAAGTATATCAAAGAAGCGGAATCAGTCCAACAAGACCAACACACTTGAATTTTTTGCCTTAATTTAGAAAATTATTTTCGTCGTTAAACAGCATCATGGCCCACATGGGAATATGATTCAGGTAGTAAGTATCATCGGACCATTGATAAAGGCTAATCTCCATTCATCGAATAGAATCACATGATTTAGGATACTCTGCTTTTTGCGATCGCTTGCTATCGATCACAGAGATGAAACATGGTGTTCTCAGACTGTACGCTTTGGGCGATCGGTCTAGCTAAAGGCTGATTTCCAGTCAGTGGAATTTTCCGAGCGGGCGGAATTTACACAATCAAAAGTCATTCAACCTTAAATTTCTATTCAATTGCAAAGCGACATTTTCTGTCGTAAACAAAAGAATTTCCGCCCGCTCGGAAAATTCCAATGACTGGAAACTGACCTTAAGGTACCTAAAAACGCACGCGCCGATGTTTTGACGATCGCAAAAAGTCGATCCACACCACTTCAATTAAGCGGCCTCGTTTTGGAAATTTTGCGAAATTTCTTCCTATTCTTTGCATGAAAATATTGAACCCGGATTCGGATTTAGCACCCAAACTTTACCCTAGCAACAGGTTCTCCAACTGCTAGCGCTTGTGATGCTCATTTTGTGACGATCTAAAGTTTGGAACTTTGCAAGAGATTTGACCGTGAAAATCGTTACACCCCGAGTCATTATTCACGGTCAAATCCCTTATTCATACAGACGACATGTCACGTGACTTGATCTTTTTTTTTTCTTCTTCTTCTCTCACGTCCTCATGGCGGTCAGACGCGAGTTCATCT
>REGM01000349.1:0-28734 GCA_004194415.1 Aurelia aurita
AAACCAAGACGAACCATCTAGAAATTAAAGAAACGGTAGGGCCTTGCATGCAATATTGCAAATTTTACTGTAAAATCCTATAAAATCGATTTCCTAGTGTACATTGAAATTATGCAGCATTGCAATTCTGTAATTCACAGATATGGATAATAGTGATATCCATGTAGCATCAATTCTCTCAGCTTGCATTTAAAATGTTCCATATGCCTAACAGGTAAATGCTCCCTGCAGAAATCCTTTTTTGATACCACATCATAGCACATAAATTGGTGGATTAGGAAACTCACTTTCAGTGCTGAATGTTTTCTATGGAAATCAGGAACGTCAGAGAGGGGCCCGGGGGGCACTATGCATATTTTGGGTATTGGGGACGTGCCATCGGGAAGGGTATCGATTTTTACGATTTTAGTATAAGGAACGGTAGCGATTTTCATGAGTTTGGTATAAAGAACCGGATCGATTTTCACGATTTTGGTATAAAGTAGTGCTCCCCCTGCGAAGGGGCCAACAGCCCCTCCTGCCCCTCTTGGAAATTGCCTAAATATGTTATTTTCTAATTTTTGTGCCCTCAAGTTTCCATTTTTCTCCCCTGAAAATGTGTCCTGGCGTCCCTGATGGAAATCAGAGCATTCCTTCAATGAATGGTCTTTCGCACATGGAATGTCTTCATGTTTCGTTAGTTTACAGTCAAACGACCTCAAGCGTTGCATGAGTTTTCAAACATCTGAAGTGTAAATTCGGAATTCAAATTGACGATTCGTTTTGAGTTTTGAGTACACAGATTAAACCGATAGTCAATGCGGTGAAAGTTTGGTTAGATCTTATTTGAAGACATAGATCTTCAGATTTCACTTCCGCATTCAACAAGAAACTTAAACATCAAAATGGAAATGCCTGTTGCAAATAAATCAGGCGGGGTTTACTTTCCAGGCAAACCCGTGCCTTATTACACGAGAAGGCAATTTGTAGATATGTGCAAGCAGGTACAAGGCAGGTCAGTCTCGGTTGCAAATATCGGCCTCGTTAGGCGTAACCCATGCAAGTTTAACCAAAATTATTAACCATGTTGCATTGCAGAGTATGGCACATTAAAACCATCCAAGACAGGTAGTCGTTGCCGTTCTAAGATGACCGACGATCTCCTAGAAGCGTGCGAAATTTTTAAATTGCAAAAGCCTAGCATTTATGAAGATGAGATCCAGCAACAATTACTTGATGATGGGATCTGTGAGATTGATTCACTACCAGCAAAGAGGCGATGCGCAAAAAGTTCGACTTCACTTGGCAGAAAGTAGCCCAGATTCCTAATGTCAAACAATCTCCAAATCTCAAACGTGATAATTAAATTTAGATTGGAAATAAAAGATGATCTCGTAAGTCTCATTGAGAAACTGTATTTACCTTTGAGATCACGTTTGGCACACGAAACAGAAATAGAAAACCACAATATGAAATTTGAGATCTAAATTTGCGCGCTGAACTACGAAGTTACACATCAGATGTTTGAAAGTTCATGCAACGCTTGAGGTCGTTTGACTGTAAAAGGCCATTCTGTACAGCCAAATGGTTGATTTTCATAAGAACTGTTCTTTCAACCCTATCTCCGTGTAATCAAGTCTGATAATATTGAGGTTCATTGACAACGATTGCAGACCAAAACGTCTGAAAACTTTGCTAAATTTTTGAAGATCTCTGCTGAATGTGCTGAATACACGTATTTTTTTATAAGAAACCAAGAATTTGAGCCAGTACTGAAAATTTTTAAATTAATCAGATTTGGAGTACTCAGAGTTTCTTTTGAGTTCCTCAAAGCTTCCATAAATATCCTAATGTTTAGTGCCCCTCGTGAACATTTCAAAACGAAGTTTTTGAAGGAAATGAATTATAAATATGCTAAGGATTCCTTTATTAATATAAATTGATAAATAGTTACAATCGTTTTCTTTAAAAACAAATACGTCTATCACACCTCCATGTACCCATACAGGTACTTTTTTATAAGAAACCGCTTATAAGAAACTCAACTCTCAGATCCCAAAAAGTTAAGAAACTCCAGTACTGGAAAAATATAACGTAAGAAACTATTTATTTTAATAGAGGAAATTCTTAGCATATCTTTACTTTATTTTCACTTGTTTCCTGTATCATATTATTCAGAAGGTACTTAAGTAATGTCTAGACATTGGAAAAAGGCTTCAAAAACTTTGGTTCGAAATGTTCACGAGAACACAAATAGTAAACATGAAGATTGTTATGGGACCTTTAAGAAACTCGTAAGAAACTCGGAAACTCTGAGTACTCAACATCTCATGATTTTAAGAAACTTTCACTACTGGCAGGCGCGGTCTGGCCCGGGTGGCAAAGTGGCGATTGCCACCCGGGCCCTCCGTTCTGTAATGTGGAGAAAAAATTACGGGCCCTTTGCTTTTCGCAAAACCGGAGAAGAAATTTGAATTGCTTGAAGAATCCTTCCAAAGTGAATGAATGACTATTTCGGAAATTTTAGAGAAATCTAAGCAATAGTACTTAAAAATTTCAGCTCGCTTCGCTCGCACTAATTGCCGACAATCCAACACAGATTGGATTTTGCCACCAAATTTCCTTTTATTCAGCATCGGAAGCATAGACCTGATATATACAGCGTGTTTCTTAACTTGGTAAAAATGTTATTATACAGTTGATTGGTTTCCTCAAAATTTCTGTATGTTCTTCTAAAATATCGTTCTCTCTCTATTTTAACAGTTGCAGAAAAACAACAACTGAATTCATTTTTATGCGATCTAAAGAGAAATCCTTTCCTCGAAAGCTAATTTTTTTCATTTTCATCGATTAATTAATCACCAACATTTTGATTTTCCAACAAACGTAAAGCTTCTGAAACCCCCAAAAAGTGTCAAAACCAACTAAACTCTTTTTCAAAAGTCCAGGCACTTGGCCTATTATTGATCCTTGCTAGCTATCATGAAGCCAACCTATCACAAATTAGACATCAATCGAAAGATCTTGAAGAGCGGAGTTTGAATTTGCAGAGGAATTTGAAGTTTGATTTGAAGTCGTACCTTTTATTTTTCACATTGCAGAGGCATCAATTTTATGTCATCTGAATACCTATTGCCTCCTGATTTCAAACCTGAAGACACCTGAATTTGAAAATAACCCGATATCTTGAAAAACTGTTCAGTTACTCTTGAGAGTTCGAGATAGCCGATGTCAGCAGTTGATTATTGTTCAATAAATTGTTTTCATTGCTAAAGAGCCTACAGTCAATCAAATGATTGTGGCACTTATCTTCTTCAAAATAAGGAACCTTTTAAAAAAGAAGAGTATTTTCCGACCATCTTAAGTTTTTATCCCTTGCTATCTAAAAATATTCCCCGGTAGTGAGCTTAGGGACCCTCATCTTGCTTGCGTTTGTGCTCAAACACAGCATGGTGACTATACCATTGGATGGGGGTGGCCCTGCCACCAGTGACGTAGCCACGGGGAGGGATGGGAGGCATTGGCCCCCACTTCTGTCAAAAGATGGTCCTCGAGATTCGTTCAAAAACGAGGGGAAAGTAGCTGGGTATAGGTAGGGTAGGGTGAGAATGTTCCAAGAAATGCTGGAAAGTGACTAGGAAAGTCATTCTAAGCCAAAGTAAAGGTTTGCATTTTACAAATTTTCCCAGACGTACTATCACAGAATTTTCAAGGCTTCCATTTCGGGGTCAAGCAAACATTGGATTGTGAGAAACGTTCCAAGACAAAGTATAAGGTCTTTGCGCAAACATTTTCCCAATGATGGTGATTTTAGAAAACTGTTACAAAATTGTCAAAGTTTCCAATTGATAAAGATGAGATGGAGATAGGGATTCTAAGCCAAAGAAAATGATGTTTAATCAAAAAATTTTCTAGGGATGCTAACTTTTAAACAAATTTCACAAATGGTCAAAAATTCTATATTAATATCGGCAAACATGGGATCGAGAGTACCCTGGGTACCAGACTCTCAAAAATATGAGAACCTCATTTTTTTTAGAGAGCCTGGTACCCAGGGTAGATCGAGAGAAGCGTTCTAAGCCAAAGTAGAGGGCGTGTCCTCGAAATTTTTCCTGGGGGCTTCGCATTTTATCACCCCCTGTTAATTTGTTCTGGCCACGCCGCTGCCTGCCACACCCTGAACCGGGCCCTTTGTAATTGTTAGCCACCCTGCAGTTTTTGTACCAGACCGCCCCTGACTACTGGCCCAAGTTCTTAATTTCTTATAAAAAATACGTGTAGACGAAATTTAATGATGAAAGCAAAGGAAAGTTCTCTGAAATAATTCTTTATGAATTGTATTTCTGTTTTGCTAATTTTGCTAATTTCTGTCTTGAAATCAGTTAAGAAGATTCAGAGGAGTCTTGTAAGAAAAAGACTGTGTTGTGCTAGATTTTTTGTGGTGGCTTTTTTTCCTTCAGTGAGTTTGGCTTTTTTGCTGTATATTATTGGACAATAGATCATTTGGCAAGGTTTGTCCCCAAAACTGGTTGTTTTCGCGCTGTCAGCACTGGGATTTTTCCTGCTCAATGTCGAGGAACAACTAAAATCGTAATAATCTAAGAAAAGTTTTGGCTTATTCTTTCTTCAAATCATAGGACAAAATATTTTCCAAGTTGTTTGGCTTTTTTCGGTAAATTCATGGACAATATTGAAATAATTGCTCAACACTGGGTGGGATCCAGCAAATACTAAGGACAGAGGTAACACCAATTAATTCAAAACACGTATTTCACAATTACAAAATACAAAAACTGGGTGGGATTTCAGAAAACTTGGGACAGAGGTCACAACAGTGCACCCAAAACTCGGTAAAAAATTGGCTTTTCCTGGAAATTTCAAGGACATACGTTACGTCATACGGATGTCAAAAGCCTTAAGATGTGGAGGAAATTAACCGAACAGCTTCAGAAATTCTACTAGAACACCTGATATTTTATCCCGACCACCTATGTCCCAAAAGTTGGCTTTTTCTGGGGTTTCTTCCACAAACCTAGGCAAAAACCAGGTTGGTTTATTTTTGTTCCCAGGACAACTCAGGTTATTCCCTTTAATTTACAATACACTGGTTGCTCTTCAATGAAGCATGTCTCGAAAATTAGTTTCATAGACTGTGGCTACAAAATATATGTAAATGGTTCAATTCAATTCATTTTTCAACATACTTTAGAACGGCAAAACATTGTGAGTAATAACGCACCAAAACTATGAGAAATTTTACAAATCTATATGATAGGTTTCGCAGTATGATTTTTGAAAGAAGAAATATATCCTTTGGCTACAAGCCTTCATTTTGTTGTCAATTCTGACAAAGAGAAACATCGTGACACTTGACCTAAAAATTTACGGGAGTGTACCTCTGAGATATTGAAATTTTCACCCAGTGTGGGAGCAATTTCTTTTAAATTGACTACCCTGTCTGGGAGCAAACTGGCAAAAAACAATAGCAAAATTGCAAATTCCTTGTCAAAATCCTGTACGAGATCATACGAGATCAATTATTTCAAAACTATACACTCCTCTGGGAGCACTTTTGTGAAAAAAGATACCCTGTTTGGGAGCAAAATTGCTAAAAACGATACCCTGTCCAGCGGCACATACCGGGTACAAAAATTATCGAAGTGCCCCCCCCCGGGATCGTACTTCTGTGACTGATTCTTGATTAATTTCTTCAATTTTCATACCTAGAAAAACAGGGAACCCGAGAAAGTTAAACTGTTGATGAAGACATATGTTATGTCTCAATTTAGCTATTGCTCGCTAATTTGGAAGTTTCACGATAAAAATTTGAATAATAAGATAAATAGAATACGGGAAAGGGCCTTAAGAATCGCATACAAGGACAATGTTTCTAGTTTTGAAAATTTACTGGGAATGGATCATTCGATAACCGTTCATCAGAGGAACCTGCAGTTGCTCATGGTAGAGATCTATAAAACAATGTTAATCTAAATCCTAGTTTTATGAAGCAAATTTTCGAGGAAAAAAAAANTTAAATCATATTTGAACATGTCAACCATTACTTAATGTATTTGTCAATATTATCGTTTTAGTTTTGATATCCAGGGAGCAGTGGCCTTTCAAAAGGGGATTGTTTTTTCTGACTCACCCGGAATGAAGCTGACAATCTTGATCTGCTTCAAAGAAAAGTGAACAAAGAATTGAAAAAAGTGAGAATGTGGCTTGATATTAACAAATTGTCATTGAATATTGATAAGACTAATTTTATTATTTGTAAGTCTCCCCAGCATTCTTACTCTGCAATTCTCAATATCAAAATTGGAAACCTTCCTATAAAAAAGATTTGTTTTGTCAAATTTCTTGGTGTTCTCTTGGACGATAATCTATCATGGAAGTATCACTTGACAGAACTTTCTAAGAGGCTGGCTAGAACTTGTGTGTGGTATGTTTTTCAAAGTAAGACACTTCTTACCCATAATTGTTTTAATCTGTCTCTACAATTCTTTATTTTCACCTTTCCTGCAATATTGAATCTTAGTTTGGGGTCTTACATTTGAAATTTATATAAAAATCAGTGTTCTTATTACAGAAAAGAGTTATAAAGGCAATTGCATTTGAACATTCTACTTCACATTCTACTCCTATCTGCTCTGATTTAAAGATCTTAAAGCTGCATGATCTCTTTATCGACTGCTTGCTCTTATCAAAGAGGAAGTTTACATTTTGAAATTTAAAAGAGAGTTACTACTTCCAGCTAAATATCTTGTTTTTAGGTATGGTGCGAGAGTAATGCTTACAGTTGGATTATCAGTTCTCGTTGTGGCTACCCTGGGAGCCAGAGCCTCATTTATTTCTATTATTTTATTTTCTATTTTTTGGCTCTGGTACCCAGAGGGTACATTGTGGCATGCACTACATATCTTGCATTGGGTAACGAGTACCCGTTGCTCCAAACCTCTAGTAAGATAAATTTTTCTTTTGAATACCGTCAGAGCCTGTTCACAAGGAGACCGTTTTCCCCCTTCACAAAGAAACTCGCTCAATCGGGGTAATATTCATTGGCCTTTTGTGTGAGAAAGAAACGTTTCCTCTGCAATCCAGGTTATAAAACGATAGTGCTTTGTCTCTGGCACCAAAAGATTAACGATAAAAAAGGGTCTGGCCTGCTTTGCTGCTTTTCCAGGGAAACCTGTTCGCATGGGAAATATTTCTCCTCCTAGGAGGGATCCTGGTATTGCTCAAGCGAGATCTCGGCTCGACTAGCAGGGAAAACGTTTTCTCGTGTGAATGCTTGTGCTTTTTTATGTAGTAAAAATACATAGGGCCAAATATTGGCATCAGGATTCCCGTTTCACCTGCAAAAATGCCGGGGAAACTTTCTCCATATGAACAGGCCTTGATAGCCTGGCTGTAAAGTAACAGAGATTGTAATCAGCATGTAAAGGAGAAAGGGTATATTTCGTACAAATACCATTTGTCACTTTTGGTCACTTTGCAGTTGGCAAAGACAGGGAGTTCTGCTACCAAATACTTATGATACAGATTCTCCACAATAGGCCGAAAATCCTTGATCAAATTTTCCTGCACGTTAGTAGAACAGCTACTAAAATCAAATTCTATCAGTCTATCTCATTGCTCAAACATCATATACTATGTGCATGAAAAGGCTCCTGCATGATTGTATGTACTCAGCTTGCCGGGAAACTTCGATACACTTCTGGAGAAAAGTGACACCGTAACGATCCATATTAAAAATCTCCAAAAATTGATGCTAGAAATTTATAAGTCAATGAGCCATCTTAATCCATCATACATTTGGCATCTTCATGAAAGAAAAGAGGTCCAATATGATCTCAGAACTAAGCATCTCTGTAAGTTACCGGTCACGAGAACGACAAAATTTGGCATGGAGTCGCTCTCATTCAGAGGAGGCCTAATGTGGAACTCTCTTTGCGATGAAATAAAGGAGCTACCAACAGTTGCAAGATTTAAAAGAAAGATAAAAGCCTGGACGGGTGAAAAATGTAATTGTAGAATCTGTAAGTAGCCTGTTCATAAGTTATGTAGCTTGTAAATATTGTATAATTTTCTCTATTTTTGTATACCGTATTATAAATAGTTGGTATCAATTAGTTTCTTAGAACTATGTTACACCAACTTTAAATAAAGATAATTTGATTTGATTTGATTTGATTTGATTTGATTTGATTTGATTTGATTTGATAGCTTTAGTTACTTCGCTTTCTTATATTTTATCACGCTGTATTCTAAGGAAATTTGATGAAGGATTTTATATCTGTTTTGGAGGGTTTTGAGGTGAAGCATTTTATAGTCGTCTATAATTTCAAAACCAAATGAGTATGACCAATTTGACAAAGTAAATTTTTTCATCAAAGTTGGAGTGTTACCTACCCATCTATTTTCCGTTTATAGGAATCGGCTTTCAAACGTCTAAACGTTTTTCTGATTCATCCTGCATTATATTGCATCGCAATTTCAATGGTCTATAAAGCCCAATCTCCATTAAAGCGAATCGCAGCGATCGCCAGCGATCGACGACTTGTGAGCATGCGCAGTCCATATGCTGGTCGCCGCGGTTCGCCCAGTAGTTCAACTTGGTTGAACTTTTCAGCGATCGCCAGCGATCGCCAGCGATTCGCTTTAATGGAGATTGGGCTTAATGTATTACTCTTTTTGAACACTTCCTAGTTTTAAACGAGGCTACCTGCAATCTTCCGGAGTTCTCTCGTTTTCAGAACACATGCATGTCGAGCTGCATTTTTTCAAGGAGTTTACCTTTTTAGGAGACTTTGAGACTTCAGAAATTCACTTTGTAACATCATTTTTGCAGAAAGATTCATCGCAGGAAATGTCACAAAACTTATTGTAACTCATGGTTGCTCACCGAAGTACCTATGGTGCTTGACAACACCAAGAATCTATTTGCCACAATTTTTGAGTGGTAAACTTTTATTGTTTGTTGGATATTCATTTTGTTATCCAAGCACGAAATCGATATATTCAAAACTAAGTAGACCAGGAAAACAGGTATATATAGTTAACATTCCAGCATTTCATTGTCATTTCATCATTGACTAACTTAGAATAGCTTTCTATATGTATATACCTATTAATCAAAATATTAATCTACCGAAAATTGACTTTTTAAATATTTCATTTAATACCGGAGTCTGAATTTAGCATGCAGTTTTCGTAAGAGGTATAAAGATTAATTTAGCATGCGCAGCAGGCGTTGGTTCGAATGCTTGAAAAGTGGAAAACAAGCTAAGACAATGGAGACAATATTGGCGCAATCCTGATGGACTTATCCAAAGCGTTCGATTGCATATGACCTCCTTTTAGCAAAATTAGATTCTTATCGATTCAGCCGTGAAGCACTGTGTCTCGTTAATAGATTTTTTGAAAATAGACACCAGAGAGTTAAGATTAATGAGTCATTTAGTACCTACAAACAACTGTCCCTCGGAGTTCCACAAGGATCAGTTCTTGGTCCTCTGTTCTTTAAAATCGATATAAATGATTTGTTGATCTCAATACAGGGTACAGATATTTGCAATTACGCCCATGATACGACCATATATGCATGCGATAAGAATCTTGATAATGTAATTGCAAGGTTGGAGAATGATTCAAGTACAATGATTGAATGGTTCGCTGATAACTTTATGAAATTAAATAAAGATAAATGCAGGGGCGGATTGGGATGGTAATTCCTTACCGGGAAAATAGTCGTTGAGGGCCCTAAACGTTGTTTTCAAGCCCGCAAAAACTACCATGTTTGAAAAGGGACTTTAGAGGATATCCAGTGGTTTAGCCAGAGGTCCGCCTTCATAGGGAAAAACGCATTAATATGAGTCTCCGTACAAAGGTTTCTCGCGCAATTTGGTTTTTGAAATATTCCAGGAAACTTTTACCTCAAAACACGTTAAGGAAGGTCACTGGCAGGGCTGGAAAATGCCCGGCAGCGGCGCTGCCAGGAAATTTTTGATGAAATTGACTCGCAGGAAATTTGTCATTATTTCGCAGGAAATTTCTGGCATATTCTCAGGAATGATAATATGGAGTTTCTTTCCTGTTTCTATTTCTCCTTTGCCAACTATATTTTCGTAATACTTTCTGTTTGAATGGCGTCTTTTGCTAGCTATCAGATGACCCAATAAAATGTGGAACTTTTGAAAACCACCAATATTTGACTGTATAACCGATCTTTAAGTTTTCTTTTTGTGTAAACGTATTTTTTCTATAAGAAACTAAGAATTTGAGCTAGTACTGAAAGTTTTTTAAATTATCAGATTTTGAGTACTCAGGGTTTCTTACGAGTTCCATGACAATCTTCATGTTTGCTGACTTTACCCTCGTGAACATTTCAAAACGAAGTTGTTTGAAGCCTTTCGAATGTTTGGACATTACTCAAGCACCTTCTGAGTAATAAGATACATAAAACAAATGAAAATGAAGTAAAAATAAGCTAAAGATTTCCTTGAATAAAATAAATAGTTGCTCACATACTTTCTTCCCGATCCTGGAGTTTCTTAACTTTTTAGCGATCTGAGAGTTTCGTTTCTTATAAAGAGTTACTTATGAAAAAAATTAGTGAATTTGTATCAAAGACCAAATATATTCAATAGATAGCCATTTTATTCTCTTGTAAAAGACAAGACAAAATTACGGCATGAAAAAGCATGTTTTGGGCAATATTATTCTACAAAATATTGTATTTTTAGCCAAAGAGCTATTTCTTGCGATTTCATATGAAGTTTCAAGTCTTACATAATACGAGAACTTCGTTAAGGAGATAGAAAACCAATTTATGTGGTATAGCGAGATAAAAATTCGATTTGATAACCATTTTATGCAGTGGCGTGGCCACGGGGAGGGATGGGATGGGGGCATTCCCCCCCCCACTTCTGTCAAAAGATGGTCCTCGAGATTCGTTCAAAAACGAGGAGAAAGTAGCTGGGTATAGGTAGGGTAGGGTAAGAATTTTCCAAGAAATGCTGGAAAATGACTACGAGAGTCATTCTAAACCAAAGTAAAGGTTTGCATTTTAAAAATTTTCCCAGACGTACTATCACAGAATTCTTAAGGCTTCCATTTCGGGGTCAAGCAAACATTGGATTGTGAGAAACGCTCTACGACAAAGTATAAGGACTTTGCGCAAAAATTTTCCCAAAGATGGTGATTCTTAGATAACTGTTACAAAATTGTCAAAGTTTCCAATTGGTAAAGATGGGATGGAGATAGGGATTCTAAGCCAAAGAAAATGATGTTAAATCAAAAATTTTCCTGGGGATGCTAACTTTTAAACAAATTTCACAAAATGGTCAAAAATTCTATATTAATATCGGCAAACATGGAATCGAGAGAAGCGTTAGCCAAAGTAGAGGGCGTGTCCTCAAACAAATTTCCTGGGGGCTTCGCCCCCAGACCCCCGCATTTTGTTACCCCACAGCTATTTTGTTCTGGCCACGCCGCTTATTTTATATGATTTCAACGCCATTTATAGACTTTGGAATATGTCCAAAATTTATTTGGTCCTTGTCACAAATGTGCATAAAGAAGTTTTCAAGATAAGTAGTATATTCAAATTTTGCTGATTTTTCAAAAAGTTTCACTTTATTGGGTCACCCAGTATTACTATTAAAACCCCCCTGCACTTCCTAGTTAATCAGTCTGATAAGCAGTTTTTCAATTAGGAATGTAATTATTACGTTAGAATTGTTAAAAGGTACATGGAAAGCTATTACTTTGTTAGTATGAAAGTTAATTTTGGATCGAATTTAGGGATGATCGAAGAAATGTTATATGTGCATCTTATAAATCCTATTTGCAGGAATGTTGGCTAGGTTTCGCAGGAAATCTTAATTTTTTATTTTTGCTGCCAGGAAGAAAAACCATTTTTCTAGCCCTGGTCACTGGTCGAAATTCTAAAATCTTATCCTATTAAGATATGTTCCTTAAACTAATGTCCCTAGGCAATATCAACATGCTGATTTCAAATTTGAAGTCTATTTTTAGATTAGATAATTAATTTCCATGGCAACTAAAGAACTATGGGATTTGAGTAGTATCATTCAGTGAGCATTAATATTTGCAGCTGGAGGCTCAGGCTCTGATATCAGTATATAAAATTAATGCATAGGACCAGAGGAGTGATGTTGGGTTGTTGGTTTTCTAAAATGTATTGTTTGCATTAAAATATCTCGAAACTTGTCAAAATTACCTTTCCACAAGATTTTCTCCTGAAATGCCTTGGTCATAAATGTACAGAAGTATACACGATTCAAAAATAAATCCTTTTACATCACTCTACAGGCCAGTAGTTTAAAAATGATGTATAATCATTGCCCTTTGCTACCTGTTTAGTCAAAAAAGTTAGTTCACTAAGCATTCGCGCGGCGCGAAAAACACATTTTGAGAAAAATGAGTTTGAAATTTGACATTGTGTTACTCTCCTTCGCGAGGTTTCTTTATATGTTCCGCAGTTCCGTGATCCGCAGTTCCGTGGTCCGTGATTCCGTGACATTGTGTTGAAAGTTGACTGAATTTTCAAGAATGAGCAATGAGGCTAGAAAACCATATTCACAACCAACTCATATCAATAGTTTCTTTATTTTACAGTAATCTAAGGTATTTTATTTACTTAAATAGTTATGCGGAGGAGATAGCGAAAGAAAGAAAGGAAAGAAAACGAATGGGAAGGCAACCCCCTATGTCTTCCTATTGCGATTTTTCTCATGATGCTCGTAACAAAGTCTAATGGGCTACAGGGATACAAGGGAGTCGTGAAGACGGGGAACATGATAAACAATATAAATTTTATCGGGCAGCCCCCCAGATTTTATCTTCCCCTACGCTTATGGATGTAGGAGAAACTTGACTAGGAAGAACCTTTGATTAGGACTTTCTGTATTCGTTGATATGTTCCTCTGCTCACTTTAGTCTGAACTGACGATTTGAAAAGTAAAGGTCAAGCCAAATGTTATACAGCTGAGCTGTGAAAAAATAATAAAACTGAAACTGAATGATGGCCTAGAAACTTTGCAAAAAATTGTTAAGTCCAGCCTTGTGACTCTGCGCATGCCTGCACCAGGCTGAGGCCATGTGACTACGAGGAAAATATGGTGGAATGACGTCATGTGATTTGGGAGACTATGATCTAGTGCCTACCATGATGGATTTAAACTAAAAGATGGCGGTAAAGCTGAATAGAGAGCTGTGGCTGGTGGAGAGCATCTTTCACCATCGAAGCAAGGCCGTACATAGCGGGGGGCAGGGGGGGCAGTTGCCCCCCCAGGAATTTTCAAAGTATAGTTTTTTATAATTTAAAAGATTTATCTTATCCGCATTCTGAAGTCGTGGAGATATTCAAAATGTCCAGCAACGTATAATATGCCGGAAGATATCACTTAATAGCTGCGGGGTGTCGAAATCTCGAAAATTTTCTCTTTTTCCCAGCATGCTTTGCTTTCCGTGAAAAGGCGTATTGTTGAGATTCAGGAAGGTGTTTTCATCTAAAAGTTTTGCTTTTAACAATGTAAAGGAGGGCGTTTCCATCTAAAAACAGTGTTTTAACAGTGCATAGGAGGGTGTGGCCCAAGGGAAAAATGGCGTGGACCAAAAAATTTTCCCGCGCCTTCGGCGCGGAAAGGCCCCTCCGGGGCTTTGCCCCCCCACTGAAAATTTCCTGTGTACGGCCTTGCATCAAAGCGAAGTAATCCGTTGCCATATATGATTGTTCTCCCCCGTCAAAGATGTTTATTGGGAAGAAAGAACCTTCATTTTATTATCGCAACGAAGAGTGGGCTCCGCGTCAGAGGGAGTTACGAGATTTTCGCAACGACAGCAGAGGGCAGCAGAGTACTGCAATCATCAATGAACAAGTCGCCGGAGATGGGTGGAAGCTGATGGGTGGAAGCTGGCGAAGGGGAAGTCTCGTCACTGAAACACGTTGCTAAAATCAAGTTGTTGATTACTTATCTAAGAAAAGAACTTTATTTGCTGAAAAATAAACGTTCATAGAATATATCCAGAGGAGACTTTGCTAGCCTACTGGAAGATGAGATGAACAGGTGATATGGATTTAGGCCCAACCAGATGAATAGGCAGGCTGGCCGGTCAGATTTCGAAGAAGGACTTCGTTGAATTATGAAACAATACTTGATCCAAAGTTACGTTATCCAACGTAACTTGGATAACGTAACGTAACTTGGATTACGTCTTACCATGACGGGGCAGTTGGTTTTTTTGCACTAATTTTATACGGGGTAAGCAGATTTTTTTGCAAGAATCTTTCTTCTCCACCGGCCATGTAATATTATAAATTGTGCACTGTCCCTTAGTTTTGAGAAATTAGTGAGCTTTCTTTTTAAGATTTTCTTTGCGTCTTGTCTCCAAATAAGGGCATCTGAAGGTCACGTGGTGAAACAATCGATATTGAAAATTTTAAAATTTGGTAGCCAATTAAATTTGAGCAAAAGTCAAAGAGATGCAGGTTCATACCTACACCAGCGGCGGAGATATTTGAGAATGTTTGGTGGGGTGGGGGGGAAAGCGCCCCCCGGTCCAAATAGGGTTAATGAGAATTGACGAGAGTTATATTTTTGGAATTCTATTGTTATTAAAATTGTCAATCAAAGTTATGCATGATACCCTAGCAAATTCGCAGATGCCATATTGGCATTTTAAACCAACTTTTAGTGATATATACCAAAGGAAATTGATCTTGAATTGTTAATTGATCAATTTCGATCATAATATACCAATTATTCCGTATGTTTATCATGAAAATGACGTCAAATATTTCTTAAATTTGTCGATGTCAGCAAATCACAAACATTTTTATATCAAATGAAAGTAAACTTTAAGGCAAATTGATTGGTACCAATTTCATTGAAATAAGACGTCTATGAGAAATCGCATGCAAGTTTTAATGATTTTCTTTGAGAGCTGTCTCCAAATATGGGCATGTCATAGTCATATGACCAATTATATGACAACTGATCTATTGCTTATTTGATACAGTATGAAATTTTATCAAAAGTCAAACAGGCTTTCAGTCTTTTATTGTTTTTAGTTGGTAACTCTGCTTTGTTCTATTGAGCACGGAAAGCCAGTTTTCACAAATCTTTCCCTCTACAAATATATTAATTACTCGGGAGACTACCCACTGCTAAATTTGCCCAGGTCAGAGGGGACGAAGAATTATTGGCCACCTGGACTCGAAGAGACTGCAACCCTTATCTTACCACTCACTCCTTGTCTTATGCCGGGTGACACACAGAAAAAAGTGAAATTTTCCAAACAAATTGTGAAGATTTGATTTTATTACCAATCGTAAAACTTTCTGTATCTGCTTTTGTGTCAAGGACGAACACAATTTTAGACATACTGCAAATTCTTTAAATTGCTTTGAATTTGTGGGGAGTTGTGCTTCTACTAGGTACCTAGTTTTGACACATACTTAAAAATTAAAAGAAAATATTTTCAAATCGAATTCTTATCCCGCACCACTACGTAAATTGGTTGACTATGTCCTCGATGAAGCTCTTATGTCATGGAAGACTCGAAATGTCATATGAAATCACACAATGTAGCTGTTGGGTAAAAAACGATATTTTGTAAAAATATCGCTCAAAGTTTTCATTCTGTAATTTTAATCATCTCTTTCTAAAAAGAACACAATAGCGACCAGATATAAAATTAATTTAGTCCTTGGCAATTAAAGGTCGGTGATATTATCAAATATTAGTGATTTTTCAAAGATTTTCATTTTTCGCTGGGTCGCCAGGTATGATTTCGTGGAATAATATTGATTGAAAAGATGGCCGGAGTACAAAGCCGCTTTGCCTTACCCCGAAATCGAGATTATATCCACCGTGTGGCTCAAAACTGTACACACGTTTGAAAAATTCTAATACCAATCATTTTGACCAAATTAATCTAAAAATATTTTTATGTTAACCCTAGATGGCTAAATCAAATTTTAGTATTTTCTTCCCATTGTTGGTAACTTGGTTCTTGAGCTATAAATCAGCAAACGTAAAATTTCCTCTCAGGACCAAACTAGAAAACATTTGGAGAGCCCCTGGTAGTAGAGCAAACCATATCAGGGAGGGCAGAAGTATGTCGGTCGTCAACATCCAAATCAAATATGCCTTGTGATTCTAATTTATTAGAAACCAAGAAAATTAAGAAATCAATAATTAAGAGAATCCTCTACTTTAACTTCAAATCAACATTTTTAACTTTAGAAGTGACTAATTTACTCCAGTAAAGGTAGTGATACAATTTCTCAAGAAAGTCTTTGTTTTACTTTCTCTTCGCTTTCTTTCAATTAAATTTGTCTAAAAGTCACCAATAAACCAGGCGGAGAAAGGGGTATCGTCCCCCGAAGGCGAAATTTATGAGATTTGGTTAATCTTGGGACGCTGATTCAATTTGTTTCGACAACTTCGATGAAACAGACACAGAGATGTACACTTTTATGATATCTTTAGAAAGCTACACTTTAGCTGAAGTGTATGCTCCTATACGTGCAATACCGCTCAGCAATAAATTCTATTCAACTTATGATTATAAATTGAATGTAATATTGAAATATCCTTTGAATCTTCGGATTAACTTTTGAAACCACTCCAGAAGTTCAAGACTTAGTTGCAAAACTCCCAAGAAAAAGTTGCAAATCTATACCACATCAAGAATTTGTGATCGTAATATTCCTTTTGTAGCTTTAACCGCCACATGAGAACGGGCGCTGGTCCTTTATTTCACTAATAACGATCAAAAGGGAATCGAAATAGCACTGTCGGGTACTACGAGTCTACTCTGAACTGATCTGAACTGCCTTCATTGGTAAGTGGTCCTAAGTATCTATATGAAAGGAGATTGATTTTCTTATAAATGTTGAATCTAAAAATGAAAGTGAGNCCTAAGTATCTATATGAAAGGGGATTGATTTTCTTATAAATGTTGAATCTAAAAATGAAAGTGAGACTAGAAAGAGACAACTATGGCCAAAAAAGTTACAGTAACAATTTATTTATCCACAGGCTCTATCTTTTGTTATTTTTAGTTATTCTAAACAGCAGTTGGTACGTTCTAAGACAATTAAAAGGAGAAATTGTTCGATTGCTTGAAAACGAGACTTTCAAAATCAAAACGAGGCTGAAAGCCCCCGGATTTGCCCGTATAACATCGATTTTCAAAATCAGCGCCCCAATATTGACCAAATCCATCCTATCTCATAACTTTCGCCTTCAGGGGACGATACCCCCTTTCTCCGCCTGCTCTACAAGGATGGTTGTCATATCTTGTGTGGGGAGGGGACCAAAAATGCCCCCAAGTACCAATAGGGGTAAGCATGGCTAGGCCAGATCATTACCTCAATGGATGACCTCCTGGAAACACCTAGCATTGTAGGTACAACAACTTGCCAAGGTGACGATGATTGCTACAATACTATCGAGCGCTGACTGTATGGCTGCACGAGTCAGTAGTAAACTCCCCAGTTAGTATAGAAAACAAAACAAAAGCGGAATGACTGAGCTGAGGGGGTTATGGGATTGTTACGATCCTTAATATATGTACTCCTAGAATGGTGCGCTATATAAGTTAAGAACAATGACTTTACTTCACTTGCAATCTATTTTAATAATTTTACGCCTACGCTTCTGGCCAAAATAATCCAGCCACCCTGAATAGACCTTAACAATACATTTTTATTCTAATCCAGTGCGAGTGTTTGGCTGGTTTGTCAATCTCCGTTTGAATAGGTCACTTTTTCATGTAGATTCTGAATATCGATGTTGTTTTGTGAAAGTATTCACCATTTACTTATGGCGTAGCGACTACGTTTATAGGAAACTTGCGGATACTACGGAGTGAGTCAAAAAAAGCGCGCGGCGTTTGAACAAATACTGCTCCCTGAATATCAAAGCAATAATATTGAAAACAAGGATTGTTTCATAGCAGATACCTTCAGATAGATTTAGAATTTACCCGGTTTTAATCAGTCATGTTTAACCGTTATTAGACCCCTGAAAGAGCAAGAAACGCTAAAGCATGGCAGCCTTCGATATTCTCAGCAATTTGTTGTAGTTGAGTTAATAGGCAATTATTTTACATTTCATTGTTCTGACTTTGATCATGTGACCACAGTAATACGGTATTTGGAGAGTGGTCAACACGTCCATAGTTTTTGTCTCGCTTGACCAAATGATCTCAAACATGCACCATTCGATTGATTTTGATGAGTGCTTTCATTTGATATATATTTCTTCATATTTACTGACATCAGCAAAATTTAATATCTATGACGTCATTCACATTTATGACGTAATTGTTCTAATTAAGAAGTGTAAAATATAAATAAATTGCATCTAATTTGCTTCATCTTGATTATTTTAATTATTTTGAGTCCATATTTACTAGAAAAAGGGACAAAAACTGCGAAGATAATCAGCACATGATGAAACAAAAGGATAATTTAAAGCTAATTATGCTAAAACTAGAAAATGAAAAATATTATAAAGTATGTATTTTCAATCTATGATATGTTTCCTACTATTTGCCGCAATTTTTGGAGAATATCGGTCAAGTAATTAATTAACCCTAATTCACAAGGGGCCCCCAAACCAAACTTTGTTACATTGCGCCCAAACGACAAAAGGTATAACAACCACCTTAGTGACTTTTAATGAAATTTAGTTGCCAATTATGTGAATTTCAACTACTGGTTGGAGGAAGGACTAAATTCGAAGCTGTGAATACAAGGCGAATAATAAAATGGGCAGAAAAGACACGAGTAAGTGAGATTATATCATTTTTTTAACATTAATTATTTTAATGATCATCCATGCATCCTATGGCGCGTGGTGAAATANCAATTTTGGAGAATATCGGTCAAGTAATTAATTAACCCTAATTCACAAGGGGCCCCCAAACCAAACTTTGTTACATTGCGCCCAAACGACAAAAGGTATGACAACCACCTTAGTGACTTTTAATGAAATTTAGTTGCCAATTATGTGAATTTTAACTACTGGATGGAGGAAGGACTAAATTCGAAGCTGTGAATACAAGGCGAATAATAAAATGGGCAGAAAAGACACGAGTAAGTGAGATTATATCATTTTTTTAACATTAATGATTTTAATGATCATCCACGCATCCTATGGCGCGTGGTGAAATAGGGTTAAAATATCACTAGAGATCGGCGTTACATCTCTGTAACGTTACATAACATTATAATCCGGAATATTTAAGAAGGGGCTTTAAGAGGGAGGAGGGAGGGTAAGGAATGTATCTCAGTATTTTTATTTAAATTTGGTATATATAATTATTTAAAAAAAGTAGATTAAATATTCGAAATAGATTAGTTTCTTTTAGTGATAATTAGAAACTATTGTATTTAATTGTTCGAATTCAAATAAGATTATACATCGAATTTCACCACTTGGAATATTTTTCTATGTTCAAATATTTTTCGGGAACGCTAAAAATAAGATATAGCTTCCAGAATTTCACATGTTACGTGAATTATATCAAGGAATAACATCAAACTATTTGTTTTGGTAAGATTTCAAAGCGTTGACGACTCATAGCTATTTGCTACCACGGAGGGTAAAGGGCCTACCTTCATCTGCAGAGTAGCGTAGTGTAGAGTAGCTACAATAACAACAACAGAGCAGTAGCATTGGATTGAATAGCGTTTGGTTTCATAGCGGCAAGCGGCAGAAAGAGCCGACAAGTGGAGATCAGATCTGAACATTAACCTTCCATATCATACCCGATAGGGCCTCTTGTGGTTCAATCTGATATAGATTAACAAAATATTCGATTTCGTTCCTAGAATTGATTAGAAGGAATTTTTACATTGTATCAGTTGCCACGTAATTATAAAGCACTAACCTTTGCCAGAAAAAAGTCTCTTACCAATCTTATAGTTGGGAAGCGAATTAAATAGAGTCACCTAAGTCTATTTTTAGCCAAAGATCAGCGAAACCAAATTTCGGGAAGTTCTTTGGTTGAGAGCAAAATCAAGCATTGAAATACAAAACGTCCTCAAAATTAAGAAAAAATCCGTCAGGCAACAGAGTGGGTTTTTATCTAATCAATTTCATAGTTTTTAAGGCATTATTTTTCAAACAGTGGATACACTTTTTAACAACTCCGTTAGGGGGGGGGGAGGGGTCGAAATATTTCTTTCCTTCTGTGTAAAATTATAGGGTGGCTTAACCAAGTTTCCAGAAGACTACGGATACAAGGATGCAGTCTTCACCATTGCAAGCTGAAAGCAATTCAATCATCATTTCTAGTTTTTCCAGGGATTTCTGTTACCCTTCCAGTAAACATTTCCATAAAAACAAGGCCTTTTTTTCAAAACAAACTACTACTCATGGGGAAATACTTCAATCATGGGCTTTTTAAAGTACATTAAAACTTCCTTTGCTCCAATGAACTGACACGTAAACATCTATACTTAAAGGAAAATTCCGGGGTTGGTATAATTGATGATAAAATGAAAGATTATGCTGTTATGAATGGTGTATCGTACTTTTTTCCACTATTTTTCCTCTCTTCTGCAAAATTACGCATTTAAAAAGCGACCATTGCTCAGTGACGTCATAAAAAGTGACCAATGCTAAGTGACGTCATCTCAAATCCCTCTGGGAACGAGGTTGCCTTATTGTTTTCTCGCCTCTGAATTGTGACTAGCCTCCTTATCGTGTACTCGTGGACAAAATAGAGACCGACGAAGGGATATTTGGCCTAAATTTCCAAGGTGTTTATTGACTTGACAACTGAAACACAAGTCTAAATGTGGAAAAAAGTTTGTCATTTGATTCAGGGGATGATAAGTTTGTTTTCTAACATAAATTTTACAAACCCCGGAATTGTCCTTTAAATCAGATGTGACCACACGTGTAAGCTGATGGTGTCCTGGGTGAAATAATTATGCTAAAAATTGACGGTGCAAACCATCAGTTATATTTAAGGTTAGATGCTGGCCCAGAAATCAGGGGATCGTCAGCTGCATTCCCAGTGCTGGCTAATGTTTGCCATAGTGAATTTTTTGAAAAAGATCTATGCTTACACCAAATATATTACGGCATTACGAATGAATAAATTTTGTTCGTACTTCCATTAATATAAATCATAACATTACAATGCTACAGCCAAAGGCAACGATTGAAATAATAAATAATATGAACTTTTTGGATATGTTTCTACTCTAAATGCTTGCTTAATTGAACGATGTAATACAGATAGAATAAATCGAATTCAGGCTTACTAATTAAGAGAAATCTCGCAGAAATCTCAATCAATTACTTGACAAATAAAAACGTTTCTGCGCTTAGAAATACAGTAACGAAGAATTAACCAATTCCAATGATTCAAAAGTTACTTCATGCCGGAGAAGCTAAACTTACTGTATGCAAACATTCATTTAACGACAATCGATCATGCTATTCAAAAGGCACGGGCACTTTAATCTAGAATTTATTTTTGACAAAGCTTGAAGGAGTCATAACGATCAAGCCCCACCTTTAAGGCGAATTCACACTTGAGGCGATTGTTTGTGGTCCGATGGGCACGAACAGCAAAGTTTAATCAATCCAAATGTGTCGCATTGCCGCGCAACATTGTAATCTAGAATGCATCAACAACGACGCTCCAAGTGTTAATTCAGCTTTAGTGATGCATTAGCGAGGAAAATATCCTCACCTACTCCATAACAGACATAAATAAGCCATGCCTTTATCAATAATCAATGTTCTTTCCTAAAAATACTCTAGAGTAGTTTCTCTTTGCTTTGTGTCTGAAAGTGAAGTCATTTTCGTTCTAAAGTTTAGAGCATTCGGGTCAAATGCACTTTGGCGGACACAGCTTCCAAGGAAAAACAGAGGTTGAATTGAATTATATTGTAAGAACTGATTGCTGATTGGCTTTCTAAACGATAGCAATAGAAAATCTATCATCTGATTGGATAATGCACAATTCTAACGTGATTCGACTGATTCGCACGTCAAAATGACCTAAACATGGCCTAAAACTGCAGCAGGAACCGGTGATCGATATATTCTTTCAGTTTAACATTTTTGGGGGCTATATTTCAGTAACTATATTTCAATCTAAGTACTGATGCATTTTCCACCGAAAAATCAATACAAAATTCAAACACGGGGAAATGTTAAAAGTGTGTCCGCTAAAGTGCAAACTAGCCCAGCTTTCATAACTGATATTTTTGCGAAGTAAGCACTATTTTTTGCAACAAAACCAGTTTCTAATTATTTGCATCTACATCTATTAATTCTAATAATCTCTCCTCGTTTTTTCGATGAATATTTTTGTTTTTAATTGACCCAAAGTTAATGTTAGCCAAAAATGATTTTCAAAGAGATGATATCTTTCTTGACTCACACCGTATATGTTTAGATACGAAGAAAGTGCTTTTTTAAAAGCAATCTCCTAATGTATTTCACAGTGTCGGCTTTTTTCTACAGTAGCTAACTGAAATATCATAAATTCTAAAATCCAGAGAGAAAAAAGCAACAAATAACGACTACTTGTTTGGCATATGGTGTTCTTCCCAAGCTACGACCAGAATCTATATGAGATTCGTCATTTTTAAGAAGCCGACAAAGAAAAGCGATCAAGGAAATTAGCTGGCGACTTAGGGCTTTTAGCCGAAACTTTTAGGTGACTCAGGGCTTTGTTGAGGTAAAAATAAGGAAAGGTAGCTTTAATAACATCAACTGGCGGAAAAATATTGTTGCGACATATAGCAAACATTCTTTACTATAGAAAGTTTTAAATTTTGCGGTGAAAAAATGGACAGAAATTCACAAAGATTAAGCATCGACGCTATGATAATATGCAGAATAATTGGGAAATCCATTATTTGTCCACTCTGTCCCTTTTACTAGATAGCTATATCAGAAAGGAACCTTTTTATCAAAGAAAGATTTAATGAAAATGTACAATAGAGCAAAACTGCAACTTTTAGCAACAACAGTTGTCGTCGCGAACCTTTACCTACAAATAAGCTTTTTGAGCAAAAAAGGTCAGTATCTTCTGTACACTAGGACAAAGCTGCTATGCTAGCTAGCAGTAATTTGGTGATTGAAAAAAATACTTAAAACATTTTTCAAAGAATAGCGACAAAATCAAATTTCAATGATTCTGTTGGTGTTTTGCTAATCGCTTTGAACTCACGAAACAGAGAATGATCTGTCTAAAAAAGTTGGCACACAATTTGCATTCTTGGTACATTATCATTAACGGCATTTGCATTACAGTGTGTTAGCTAACTATAGGAATTCTTGTGGAAGGATACTGCAAACAGGTCATGCATTTCGTAGCAAACTCAGTACATCTTTAACAGAAAATTAGTTATTAAAAATGTGTGGGAATTTATGGAGGACGCCCCGTGAGAATCGAAGTAAGAATCTTTGTAAGTGTATAGAAAATTCTAGTGCAACTTGAAAGATGTGGTCCATTTTCTAGCAAATTCAGCAGAATTATTAAAAATATGCCACAGTTTCTGGAGGACGCCCCTTAGTAAGAATAAAATTAACAGCAACATCTTTGAGAGTATATAGAGAATACCACTGCAACTTTCTTGAACACACAGTGCGTTTGCAGGCACATTTCACAAATTTTTAATGAAAATAAAGCTAAAGGTATTAACATTGTGTAAGAGTAACTAATTGGCCTAAAGATAAAAGAAATCGTTAAAAATAGATACGTAGCTGTCAGTCCAGAAGATAGCAAGATTTGCAACATATATGTGTCACTAATAAACAGAATTTACCACACAAGCATCACTTTTTATCTTCGTTAAAAATGCTCAACGATGAAATCAGTTTCAAATTATTCAGATATTTCCCTCTTCGACGAGTTTGTTTAATAACTTTGTAATGATAGTCATTTCCCCTTTGTAGCTGCCATTGGATGTGAACAACTTATCGAGGAAATCTCCATTTTTGAAAAAACCAAAAATGAGCGTAATTCTCTTCTGAGACTTTTCCCGCAGATGCCTTTCAACTACCTTTTGCAGGGTGTCTTCTAACCCTTGCACTTGAGAAGAGAAAAAGTCTCTATCGTAGGTGAAATCGACCTCGTGGAAACTTATAGCCGTCATGATAACATTATGGAATTTCTGTTGAAATTGTTCCAAGAGTTTTAGCTCCTGGGCATTGAACTGATCATTACGTATCAAAATTCCGATTTTCACGACAATTTTCACCACATACTTGACGAGTTTCTCTGCATCTTTCTTGTTGCCATATTCAAGCTTGGCTACTTTGTGAAGATGATCTAGTAGCTCTGCTGTCGTGTCATCAACCAGCGTTTTCGCAATACCTTTCGTCGACATCTTGCTGGCAACTTTCTTTTGCACTCGCAAGCTGAGACTCTTTGAGTTGAAGTTTGCTCCTGGGTCACTTTCCGCCACTGTAGGCAAAGAAGGTAAGGAAATATTAAAGATCTGGTTCGGGGCATAAACAAGCTAAGATGGGAGCCTCGAGAAGCCCCCCGAAAAGGGCTTACGATTGCATGCTCAGTGGGGATTTATTTGACATATGTAAAATTCAAATTAACTTGCCCGTTACGAACAAGATGAGAAACAAGAGCAATGACGCGCATGCAGTATTGCGACGCAAGGTTAATTCGCTCACAACAAACTGAAACCAGGGCTGAAACAAAGGGTTGAAACAACAGGGTCAGCAATTCTTATTCCCAACAAGATCACACATATAAAACCAGGTGTTAAAGTGAATAAAGATGAATTTGGCTCAGGAGATTGGTAACTGCTGCAGCTATGCCATAACTTGCTTATATCATGATTGTTAATGCGCAAAGCCTACATACCGATATGACTTTACATTCAATTCAATTCAATTCAACTTTTTCATAGAACACAGGGCTAAATGCTACTACAGGTATAATAAATAAAAAGACCTGTATCGTATTCGACCAAAGGAAAGCAAAGCGTATCTAGCTTTGGCCGTTAACTTAAAATGTTGTAAATTAGAGCAATAAAATATGAGTATATATNACGCGCATGCAGTATTGCGACGCAAGGTTAATTCGCTCACAACAAACTGAAACCAGGGCTGAAACAAAGGGTTGAAACAACAGGGTCAGCAATTCTTATTCCCAACAAGATCACACATATAAAACCAGGTGTTAAAGTGAATAAAGATGAATTTGGCTCAGGAGATTGGTAACTGCTGCAGCTATGCCATAACTTGCTTATATCATGATTGTTAATGCGCAAAGCCTACATACCGATATGACTTTACATTCAATTCAATTCAATTCAACTTTTTCATAGAACACAGGGCTAAATGCTACTACAGGTATAATAAATAAAAAGACCTGTATCGTATTCGACCAAAGGAAAGCAAAGCGTATCTAGCTTTGGCCGTTAACTTAAAATGTTGTAAATTAGAGCAATAAAATATGAGTATATATCAAATATTACATTGTCGAAATAGAAGTACATAGATAAAAGATCAGTTGTTCATACAATTATAATTCTGATGTAAGGTTTTTACGCTTGTTAGTATGTCGCTATTTTAAACGCTTTATAGCTTGTAGTAACCTGTTTAATTGTTGTTATGTTTTCATCGATTTTGGCAAATTGTTCCATAATCGTGCACCCTTGTTCCATAATCGTGCACCCTTGTAGTAGAAGTTTTATCCTGCCAGATTTTACAAACGAAACATAATGTGATAAAGTATTCCATTTAGCAAACTATTTAGTATTATGTAAAAAACAGCAGGTGTAAACTTTGTGCTACTCTCTCTGTCAATTTATGAGAATTTATTCAGAAGACTCTCATCTCAAATTTTATACACAAAACGTGAATATTTTAATTGCACAGCTTTTGCGACTGTGTACCAGCGGGAAACAAACAATATTGAATTGATTCTGCAACATCCAATATCAGACAACATTGGCTCAAATAGAACGAAAACAGTCGAAGAAACGAGCTCTTTACAATTCTAAGATCGAATTAAGGCTCATTGCAAGACAAAATTGCGTATTGCTATTTGAATAAAACACTGCTACGTGGTGGGTAAACAAAGAAATGCCCTGTTTTGCAAATTGTAAAATTAGTATAAACGCAAGGAAATGCACAGTAACTAAGAAAAAGCAAGTCTTTCTGATAGAAACAATGAAACAGTTACTGCTTCAAATACAGAGAAAAATGACTTTTTTGATGTAATATGGAACCAGTACTGTTTAAATCTACAGTAAGGTTTCGTCTATTTGGAATTAAATCGAGTTTGCTTAAGGGATAACTACTCTGTATAAATTATTAATAAATCAATATCTGAAAAGAACACACAGTATTGTCTTATTGGATCAGCACATAAATGTTTTTTGGGATGAGCATATGAACTGTATGAGAACTAAAGTCTCTCGAGCCTTCGGGTTTTTGAAGTATGCAAAGAAATTTCAGCCCGAGGAAACGCTAAATAAAACGAACAGAGAAATTGTTGAGTCCTACTTTCGTTATTCTGTATGGAGATGCTGTGGGTAAACTCAAAATGAGACGGCCAAAAGTAACATAATCGTGCTGCCAGAATTGTTATAAATAGCAGCTATGATGTTTCAGCAGCTTGGCTGATAAAGAGGCTGAAATGACCAAGAATTTCTGGCATTATTCAAAACGAAACGGCGACTATAACGTACAAGTCAATAACTAGTCTTGCACCAGAATGTCTGTCTAAGCTGCTTATAAAAAACTCAATGAACGCAGCTCACAATACACGGAGACTAAGAAACACCGAAACTGACTTGTGTTGTGTGTTCCTCTTTTGAAAACGTCTATTGGGCAGAAATCTGTTTCATTTCGTGGGCTTAAGCAGCGAAACCAATTAAGCTTTGGTATCAAGCATGCACCTCTCTTCTTGATTTAAAAAAAGTTAAAAAAGACTTTGGAGAAAGATTGATTGTACTTTTAGCTTGATTTAGTTACGTTTACTTTTGTTAGGTACACTTTTGGGTATATCTATTGCTATTTAACCCTAGACTGATTACATGAGTCTCAGTTTTCCGCATTGAATTGAATGATAGTTATGGCTTCAAACTGAGACTCATGACAATACAGCTTCAAAACAGAGACTAATTAGGCCTAATCCGTCGCATTTAGGGCGCATCCAATCAACTCTCGACTTTCTAGGTTAGACCACGTGCCTATTCTTAGCGTTTGATTGGCTGATTAGATCAAAGTTCGATTTTTCGAAGCTAAGCGACGTTCGAAGTGACGTTCGAAGTGACGTTCGACTTTTCTTTCGACGTTCGAAGGATAGAAGACGTTCGATTTTTCTTCAGATTTTAGTCTCTGTTTAGAATCAGTTTGGTCGTGAGTCCTTGTATGAGAGAAAATAAAAACATCAGATTGAAAAAAATTGAACGAATACAAGGAATCACGTCGTCAGTCTAATTTAACCCTATCCAGACTGGGATTTCTCAGCTACTAAAAGACTAAGGAGGGGCTGATTCAGCCCCCCACCTTAATAAATTAGAACTGACTACAGATAAAATCGTTGTATTGTTGTATATTCGATGACGTCAACGATTTTCTTAGTTTTTGAGCCAACAAATAGCAAAAATTAGTACGTGTACTCATTTGTCTCTGAATTTTGCTTCAAAAGGGATAACACTTATTTTTGCATCATTTTGCAGACAAAAGACTAAATTTGCATAGAAACATGCCTCTGTACTAAAATAATGAATTTTGCAAACTTATAATTATTACCTAAATTCATTATAACAGTGACGTCATTAGTTACGTCATATCTTCATTTTCTCTTATTGAGTTCTAGTTATGGCAAAAATTTGGTTCCGTTATATTACTTCTGTCAAAATTGATCTTAGTTTGAAATTATAAAGGTTTGACAGTGAAAACATAGGATTTCAAAACTACCGTCTCAGAAAATAGTTATACTTCCAAAACGAAATGAGATATTTTGATCAAATTTGGGGTAAAGATGCTAAATATATATTTAGGAAAATTCACGAAAACTAAAAAGGTCAGGATCTAACCGAAAAAATATCAGGGGAAACTGGGAGGGAGCGGGCTGAATTGCCCCCAGTCTGGATAGCGTTCATTTATACTCTTAGACAACATATTTTGTAAATTAACTTTTTACACGGTCCCCTGTAAAGTAGTCTCTATAGACAGACAGGGCTACCGTGGTTATGGTTGTCAATAGAAGGCAGTGCAATAAATGAAGAGATGTAAGCTGCCTGGAACAATAGCAATTCGGTTGGCGTTAGGCGAAGGTGACTGCGGGTTGTATAGCTCCTGGAGCTGGGATCACAGAAAGTAGCTGAAACGCTAATTGAGTTCTTGATGGTGTATTTTTGATAGATCTCTCCAAAGCCTTCGACTGTTTAAATCACAAGCTACTATTAGCAAAATTGCTTGCGAATGGGTTTAGTAGAAGTACCCTCGAACTTACTCACGGCTATCTTAAGGGTCAAAATCAATGGCTACTTTAGCACATGGAGAGTAACTAACTTAGGTGTGCCACAAGGTTCAGCCTTAGGGCCCCTTCTTTTCAATATCTATATTAATGATATACTTTTTTGGGTGAATGGAACCGGAATATGCAACTACGCAGATGATACTACCATATACTCATGCGAGTCTAAGGTTAAAAATGTTATACAGAGGCTAGAGCAAGATGCAAACCAACTAACAGCATGGT
>REGM01000349.1:37500-57730 GCA_004194415.1 Aurelia aurita
GGACCAACTTCATTTGGTCAAGGGAGCGAAATAAAATGCACATTTTAAAGAGGGAGTACGAAACTAGTTCGAGGAAAATCCTGTTAATTTCTACTCTTTGATAGACCATCTTACTTTACGTCGAGGAATAATATAATCATGGAAGCTGCTGAGGAGATACAACGCCGTTTGCTGACTGACTTATCTTAAGCAACATTTCATTATAGTACTGACATATGTATATAATAGGTAGGGGGCTAAGAATACTTTCTTCAATATTGGAGGGGGCACCGAAATGTTCAGGTAAATCAGAGAGGAGGGACGATGACGAAAATTCCATCAAATGTTTGAAAATATCTTCCACCCCGTCCCCGCCAACAAATAATGACCCATCCCTTACTTAAGTGTTTTTAATATAAGTGTTAATGCACCAGCCTTCCATTTACACATGGGAAGTAAAGACAGCAAGAAAGGCAGCACACGAGTTTAGCCTCTGAAACACGTTCTAACCCCCTGAAATTGCGTCTTTTTGTCAATCCTAAACTTTACAAAAGGGCTGTGGATGTTTTTCCGACAAAAATGATTCCCAAAAATATGACAATTTTAATTGGAATTGCAAATGCGACCAATCTTTTAATCTCTATGTCACTGTTTGGGTTGTCTTAAGTTGGAGTCTGATCGGACCATCGTATCCTTGCGCTCTTATTGGTACCTAAAGACGTTGATGATAGCGCTCGTCATTTGTTGGCCTTGATGGGCAATACTTTGTTCTCATTGAATAGGCAGCCGAAGGGTAGTGAAAATTGAGGGGAAAACAAACAACGCGGAAGTGTCTTTATGTTATATAATTATGGTTTTAGAAACATAAATATAGGTATGAAACTACCTAAATACAGTTTGCCATACAACACACAGAGGATCTCGTCAATTCATTGGCTCAAAGTCCAGTGACCCAAACAATATATAGATTGTCTGCAAGCCCTTGTAATAAAGGAAATTTTCGGCAGGGAAAAAATAGTTTTGGCCAGATTATACCTAGAAATCTAAGTTGGCCTTTCGGACGTACCTGAGTGCAACGCTGGTGGCGAATCAACGAATAAATCTACAGTACCCTTCAAACTGGTTTACCCTTTTAGGGCCACGCGGTATGTAAATATGGACTCAATAACCTGCAGGAAATCCGATATTAAAGAGTTTATTCAGTGTCCAACAAACATTATTCAAGCGTCTTGTTTATATTATGCTGATATTATTTGATATGAAATTAAAAAATTCATGAGATGATTTTCAATAAAATGCGAACAACTATTCTTTATACCTGCCTGAAGAGAAGGAACAATTTCTCAGAGCAACCTCGAATCTATATCAAAATCAAATTTGAATGCATGATTTTTTTACATCACCATAAACAACTAATACACACAAAGGATTACACTCAGCGGGAAAATACGCAAAGTCAACTATGACCTGCTAGCTTTGAGCAAAAATCTCTTTTAGGCAAAGATACGTCACTAAGCATATTTCTTACTGGAAGCGTATTTCTTGCCGCCGAGCAACCTATATTTGGGCAGCAGTAAGAAAAGCCTCCAGGCTGAATTTTGAAATATAACCTGATTCGTTGTTTCCAAAATTTACGTACTTGAATCTAGCTATTCGCTCAAACTACGACTTGTACATAGCCTTACCGTTCAAACACCGGGACAAATGGCCCAATTGTTGAGGCGGCAATAATTCTCGATGACATGTTTCGATAAAAGCAGTAAAGAAGCTCGAGGTTATTCTCAAGTATTTTGCGAAGCAGTCTCATAGCCGCGTAAAAAAAATGGAGGAAGGAGTATCATCATTGCTATCAAAGATTAATCAAACGAATAGTCCCCTACACCTACAAAATAAATCCAATAGTTGAAAGATTTTCAGAGAGTTGTTCTGTCTCAATTAGTCAAACGCATAGTCCCCTACGCCTACACAATAAATCCAATAGTTGAAAGATTTTCAGAGAGTTGTTCTTTCTTAAGGTTACTGCCCTGGTTAATATGACCAAAAGTATCATTTTCAATTGTTTCCTTTTATCAATAATGCAGGGTCGAAGCTACAATTTGAAATCCTCCCAGTCAATATCTAAGCACTGGA
This sequence comes from Aurelia aurita, assembly GCA_004194415.1. Taxonomy (NCBI): domain Eukaryota; kingdom Metazoa; phylum Cnidaria; class Scyphozoa; order Semaeostomeae; family Ulmaridae; genus Aurelia; species Aurelia aurita. The sequence goes on from REGM01000349.1 coordinate 39,610, forward strand.
AGTAATGATAATTCTTAATTAAAGATAAGAAACTAAAAGTTACAGCAGAGATTTGTTCCTAAATAGGAAGGGATTAACGATAATCACTTGACCTTCAAGATGAAATGATTGCGTGTTAATCCACCTGTGGGATATCAACTTTCGCAACTTTGCCGCGGTATTTCGATTTATTGACATTAGTACTTAGTCACACGCTTCATGTTGCTAATGGGCTTGACCCGGTGTATTTTGTGGTCTGATCAGCATTGCAAGTCACGTTCTTAAGAGCCTTTACTAAAAGCCAGCTTTCTCGAAACTGAAAAATCCTCTAGTAGTAGGTAATAAGTTTCTATTTAGGACCCGCAGGACCAATCAAATGATGAGAAATTTGGCACAGTGGGAGATAATGCATGTAGCTACCAAAGAGTGTCTGCGTTTTTTTGACACTGCACTGGTCTGGATTTTAGACCGAACAAAACTGCCGTGAGGGCTAAGAAACTTGATGCAATTATTGCGGAAGCTATAGCTTGACAATTGGATATTATATCCAAATTATCAGACACAATTTGGTAAGCAAGGAAACGATCTATCGGCTTAAGTTATTTTCGTGATTCTACGGTCTTGCTGGGGGTCCTAAATAGCCTTTGAAGGAAGGGTATTTTAAAATCATGATAACTTTGATAAATGATTTACTGACGCTTTTCTCAACTGGATTTCCACATAAGGGTATTCCTAATAAAACTACGCATCGAATGATGTATGGGTTCGCTATCATCCACGCACAGCACGGCCCCTCAGAGGAAAACACTTAAATTACTGCCGTGAGGGTGGGCAGTAACCTTAATTAATCAAAGGAATAGTCCCCTACGCCTACAAAATAAATAACAATAGTTTTTCTTTTTGTGCCCAAACATAAGACAATCTTTGCTTCAATTCTTTGGTAGAGAAATAGGATATTTATTTGTCATGGTTTAGCAACTCACACATGCATATGTATCCAATCGACGATTACGCTAAAGATGTCGTCAAGGAATGTTTTACCACGATCCTTTGCGTCTCAAAGAACGTCGATTGATTTGATTGGCTGATTCACTATGGGACGCAAAGGATCCTGGTTAAAAATTCCCCTTCGCAAAATTTAGCCCAATCGTCTATTGTGGGCCTATTTTAGGAATCTGACAAGTTTTACTAAAATCACTCGCAAGTACGGAACGGAAAGACCGATTTCAACCAAATAAATTGTCATATGTAAGTTAGCCTTTTTTATGCAATCTGGTTTCACAGAAACGAATTTGCGATGTAACATGCAGCCATATAAATTTGCGAACGCCCAGTGTTTTCTGGCTGAACTGGTACAAGATCTGGGGAACGCAAACTGTTGATCCAAACAGACTACTGCATTCTTCAAAATTTCATAACAAGTATGCATAAGTTGTAAGCAAAATTATTTGGATTGATACCGGGTGTCCCACAAAAAGAACACTGGTTTGGTCGACCCTAGCGATGAGAATTTAGCGTGGATCAAACCGAAATTTTTTTTAAAACATACCTCCATAATCAACTTGAACATGGATACCTTGTTTGTTGAGAGTGGTGCTTTGAGAGTTGAAATATTAATCTTTAAAGGACAAATTTTCCTCTACCTCCAAACCAGAGCTTTGGTATTTTGGCCCAAGCAAATTCTTGCAGCACAGCGAATAAGCCAACAATAGACTTGAAGAAATTTGAAACAAGCGGAGAAAAAATTAAAAACTGCACAACAGATACGTTTAACAAAATATGATTTACGGGACACTTATACGTGACACTTATCATCAAGGGAGCTCCGAAGTAAACTTCATTCATTTTAATATCAACAATTTATTTCAAGGAGTTTACTTTCGAGTTCCTTTGATGATAAGTGTCACGTAAATTACATTTTGCAAAACGCAGCTGTTGTGCAGTTCTCAATTTTTCTCCTCTTGTTTCAAATTTGTTCAAGCCTATTGTTGACTTATTCGATGTGCTTCAAGAATTTGCTTAGGCCAAAACGCGAAAGCTCTGATTTAGAGGTTGAGGCAAATTTGTCCTTTGAAGATTAATATTTCAACTCTCAAAGCACCAATGTCAACAAACAAGGTATCCATGTTCCAGTTGACTATGGAGGTATGTTTTAAAAATGTTTCGGATTGATTCACGCTAAATTCTCATCGCTAGGGTCGACCAAATCTATATACTTTTTGGGACACCCTGTAGTCCTAATATTATCTTACTTTTACCGACGCACCCGCCACAAATTAAACTATAATATGTGTAGGATGAACCATAACAATACAAGCCTTGTTTCAGCGATGGTTCGCTGGGAAGAAATGCTCTGATAAAATGATACCAATCTACCCTGGATTTCGATTAAACCACCAGGAAGAAAATTATTTGAGCCTCTTCAAGATGACAGAAGGTTTTCGCACTTTGATATGTCTTACATAAAATGTGAGCAAATTTCTTTTGTCGAATAATTCAGAATTTGAATAGAAATCTGTAAGAAGGATGTTATGCCTCCATATGAAGGAAAATATGCAGAAAATTTCCAACAAGAAACGTTTTCATTCCCATCAAAACAGGAAAGCCTTCAATCACCACAACACATGGCATGTCAACCGGGCAGATGTTCAACAGTTAGAAGGAAATCAATGAAACTTCTCTATTGTCGACAACATTTAATTATTTTGCACGCCTATTCTATTGCAACCCACTTCAAAGACAGCATAGCCGTCAAATATTTAAAACAGCTGATGTAAATGGGCATTACATCTTTCTTTGGATTGAATGTCTCGAAAGGAATTTTAGGTGCTGTACTATAATTATACGGTATGCTGTTTGAAATCTTTATTTTTTCAGAATTACAGTCATTTTTTTTCAAGGATGTAAGCGAAGTTTTAAAAAATGTAAATGGGCTGATTTACACCAGCTTTATCAAAAATTTGACGCCGATGCTTTCAAAGACATACGATAAACCATAGATCGTTTGGCTTCTCTGCAAAGGAGACTGGAGGCCACTGGAACTATGTATCTTAGACATATCTAGTATGATCCCGAGAACCTAAAATATCCCTTATCACAATTTAACTAGCCATACAAAGGGTTCTGATGGGGTATACTAGGATCTGGAATTTGCCAAAAATGACACTCTGAGAATGGATTTTTTGTGCAGGGACCTGATGAACTGGGATTTCTCAGCTTGCATGACTTTATGACGTTTTATCTGTTATTTACAAGCAAAATTAACATCTCATTGACGTTGGATACAAATTCCAAACATCAAATGGGAATTTCATCATTTCATTGCATCGTTCCATATTCCGTGTTCTAAAGACAGCCCACAAAATATGATTGGGAGAATATAATTCTGGACCCCCCTTCACGACCCTCCATACAGGGTGGAAGGACGATTTCTGACCCATGAATGGTTCTTTTGCGAACCAAATTTATTTATTTATTTCGTAATAAAATTATTAGGTGACGTTCCCGGAAGATAGTAAAATTATGCTTTAAAATTTTTAATTGAATTTTGATGCTGCAGCTCACTCAAACGGAAATTAACTTCCTATGCGGTTAGCTGTTGGTAAACCAGAATTTAACGGCAACGTCATATCGTTTAAAGTAAATCAACGGGGTTAAAAGGCAACTTAGCTAGGGGGACTGGGTCCATGTAAATAGAACCTATTGTATTTGATGTTTTCGATCGATGAAAACAATAGGAACATAAGTGGCGAGTGCCGTTCTTTTGTGCTATGTTTAGACAAGATCGCTATATCNGAACATAAGTGGCGCGTGCCGTTCTTTTGTGCTATGTTTAGACAAGATCGCTATATCTCCGTTCATTTACTTTAAGTTTGTCGTCCATGATTCCACCGGGTATCCCAAAAAAGTTTCTCTGTTTGAGCAGCTGCAGAGAACAACCATTGTCTCGTTTTGAGCATTTTAAACGGCAGTCTTTCGTATAAAGGCTAACTTGGATTTTTTGCGAATTGAAAGACCTCCAAAATATGGATTTTCTGAAAACCTCCAGCTCGAGAAACCCTTGAAAAGGGAAAATCTAGAGATAAAGGCATAAAGGAATGTTCCATGTTTTCATTGTAGGTGTGAAGATCATACAAACGCTCGTCAGTTTCACTGACTGGTATTCAAACACGGCAATGTGCAAAGTGCGGAACACTGGACCTTGTCTTTGAAAGATTATTGTTTCCGGAAACACCAAGGCACAATCGTGTTTTTAAAGTCACAACATACTAATATTATCTTTAAAGGGCTATTTTTGTTAGTTCAAGCTCCGTACTGTTGGAATTTGTTTAAAAGCTCGATTTCTGTGGACTTTGAGCTGCAGGTTTAACTACCTTATTGATAAATTTTTGTTATCTCTTTCTTCAACTTTTCAGGTATTACGTTTTTCAGGAAACTATCGGTAGAAAATCACTACGCGCAGATACAGAAATGAACTAAATACTCAGATCTAAGTTGGGCATTGTGTAATAAAATCCTGTTTGAATTGTTATCAACTAATACGCACTTTTACTCTAATGACAGCTCAAATTGGGAAACTTTTTTTGGGATACCCGGTACTTCAGCAGATGCTCTTATGATTATTGATATAAATGGATGATTTACAGGTCATTATAAATACTATTTAAAAACTAATATTTTTGCAAAATATCAGTCTTCAAAAATTTGAAATATTTAAAAATGAAACTGAGTTATGAGTATGAAATATATTACCTTGAAATTGAAAAAAAAGTCAAAATTAGGTATCATTTGTACTACTTGACTTAAATATGAAATTAAATACCAAACGAATTGATATCCTGTGTTTCTGTTCTACTGCTTTTCATTGCTATTTTTTCCAAGGCCATAGGTGTTGTGGCGAAGTGGTGTAAGTGTAATCCTCTCTGATTTTGCGCCAGAACAGTCAGGCGGACAGGGTTCGATCCCAGGTAGAGCCAGTGGTGTAGAGCTGGATCGATATCTAGGGGGGCTCAGTTAGCAGGCCTGTCGGAACGAAATTTATAATGGGGGGCTGCGAGCGGAGCGACAATTGCGGGTCGGGGGGCTGGCCCCCTGGAAATGTTTTTGAGACCTCGCCCTTTACATCGCTGAAAAATGCCCCGACATTCATACTTTCTAAATTTTGGTTGTGAGTTGCAAAGTTTTCTCAAACAGAACATGTAATTTAATTGATGAATATATGAGGACATTTAGATATCTAATTGATGAAGATCATGATTGACAAGGCTTGAGACATTTTGCTAATTAATGATATAAATAATTTTCGCTCTAAGTATTGCATCGTTTTTGAGGTGGAAAATGCTATTCTTGTTATACAGTACTGTTTTTAAATAAGAAATCGCTTATGAGAACAAAGATATGTGCAGTATTTCAACAGAAAATTATATTTTTTTCAAATAACTAGGGGGGCTAAAGCCCCCAAAATCCCCCACAAAATAACTAGGGGAACTGAGCCCCCCTGAGCCCCCCAGCTCTACAGCACTGGGTTGAGCCCCACCATTTGAGCGTCATGACAAGGGGTCGTGGACTCGATTAGGTCTTCTCTACTTCTGCCATCCCAGCCCTTGGCGCTAAAAAACGCAACTTCACCTTCACCAAGGCCAGGGGTCAGAAACTTTTCGTCCACCATGTAGTTTTAACAATAGTTGTAACATGAAGACTTTAATGAGTATAAATATACATGAGTATAAATAGGTTAATATATTTTTCAAAAGTTTGTATCCGTGAGGATACAAAATACTAACCAAATTGTAAAAAGCAACTAGACTTATTACGATGAGCCCCGGGAATTGCTCATCAAAACGAGACTTGCACCAAACCGAGACCGCTCATACTGGGACTCATAATATTTCAGTACTTGTTTGGACTGGCGGGAACGATGTTTGAGCCCCTGTCGAAACGACGCTCCCATACAACGCCATCAATGCTGCCTACACTTATACATCGTCGTAGTTTCGCTCCTTGCCTGAACTGATACATCGCTACAACAACTACAACCAATCTATGCCATTGGAATTCAAATACAAATTCGATTAACTGATGTTGACCAACGGTAACTCGAAGCTCTAAGCAGAGTTTCGAGGAGCTTGGTGCGACAGAACGAAGTCATACGGAGAATAATACCATGAAAACAGTCGAAGACAAGGTCAAACTTTGTAAGTAGGTACTCTTTTGTTGCTTTTTGCCAAGCATTAACTGATTTTTTGTGAATTTTTCAAATCGGTATTTTTCTGGCTAGGCCCATATCGAAACGAGGCAGATGTAGCAATAGACTTTTTCACAGAAGTCTGGGACGGCGCGCTACTTTTCTGGAAGATGGCGGATTAGCTGCGAGAGGGAATCCTCTTCTAGATGCAAACGCTAAAATGCAATAGACCATTTTGACATTTAGAAAAGGGTCTGGGGAGAGCAATATTTTTCTGGTAAATGGCAGACACAAAGAAATAGAAATAGCTCCGTGGCAGCCATTTACCAGAAAAATATTGCTCTCCCCAGACCCTTTTTCTAAATGTCAAAATGGTCTATTGCAATGGGCGAAGTAATGCAACAAAATTCGAATTTAACTCCAGTTACTGTGCACTTAGAGGACGAAAAATATTTACAACATGACAATAAAGAGTTACCAATCACATTAAAGGGAATCGACATAGTTAAAAGCTGGCCCGAGCCAAGTTCAAAATATAGTCTATTGTATTTGATACTGTTGGCACGTGCCGTTCCCTTTGAGCCTCGTAAAAAAGAGAGACTTTAGCGTGAAAATATTCGCCATTATAAATGCATTCGTCTTTTCGTTCTCTGCTCTGTTTCTCAAAATCGAAGAAGAAGAAAGTGGTGTTTATTTTGAAATTTTACAAGTCACACTGTTTGCCAATAAACGCAGGGGCAGAAATTGAAGCAACTGTGTGTTCTTGGATAACTTGATTCAGTAAGGCTTGCCCTGGTAGCTTCAGCATTGGGAAGAAATATAAACAATCGTTTGGTTCTAAAAATACACGACAGTTCCTATTCCTGCAGTCAATAGGCAATACGCTCTATTCATAAACAAAAATCCACAAACATTTATTTGACCGAGGCTCTCATCATCAATAATCATAAAATCCAACTTCGCTGAAACAACTCGAAGGACTAAACAGTTCCTTGTAAATTATGTTGAACATCACTTTAATGTGATCAGTAATTCTTTTTTTCACGTTGCAAGCATTTCTGAGTCTCTAAGTGTCCAGAACCTGGAGTTGAATGCGATTTTTCGCCCACAACTTCGCCCATTGCAACTCCAGCTCAGTATTTGCATCGCCAAGAGGATTTCCACTAGCAGCGTATCCGCCATCTTCTAGAAAAGTAGCGCGTCGTCCCAGACCTCTGTGAAAAGGTCTATTCTCAACATTATGAGTTTTATTAAGAGTCATCGTTTGAGCGTCCATCAGTCTATCAATAGCAATAACTACGACTCTGTAATCAGTCTACCAAGTAACGCAACTCGGCGAATAATCATATCGAACAAAAAATCCACAAAATACGTCACTAATGTTGAATAATTCAAGAAGAGATGTCATGGTATAATTTTAAGCAACGATCTGACCACATGAATATGGTTCTCGAATTTTGCCTAAATAGATAGCTTTATAGAAAACTTACTTTTTTAACAATATGAAAGGCTGTGAGCCCAATAGATCCTTTATTTAACTGAATCCAAAGGGGCGTATGAAACTGCCCAACTACTGTTCAATAATTAAAAAAGAAGCGTTCATGAAATCACTTTTAAGCAAGGATGTCATTATCTTTAAATTCTTCTCACATTCTAGGAAAATAGTTAGATTGCCTCAATACTTACATTGAAAGCTATCCAATCCAAAGGTCTTTAGCCTACGAGATCTCTTTTGAACTGAATGAGAAAGTAATCTACGAGGCAGGTTTCAAAATGCTCAATTAATGTTCAATAATTTACAACAAGACAATCAGAGCTGCAGATGTCTGAAGTTTGAAGACAAAGAATAAACTTGTCCCAGCAAAACAGAGTTGACATCACAAATTATCATTTAAAATAAAGAAAATGGTTGATAAAATCTTTTCTTTAAACTATGTTGAACGTCTTTTGTTAATTAGCAGGTTCTTCAAGATTTCGTTAGTTTTATGGAGATTGTCCAGTGAAACGACCAGAGAATTCAATGAACTGCTAATTTTGAACATTAAACTTATCCAAAGGTAAAATACCATGCACGAGAATTATTATAGAAAACAGAGGTTTTAAAACAAGAAGAAATATATTGCATTTTGTCGGGAAATAGCCTAGTTGATTCAAAGGAACATTTAACGGAGAACTGTACCTACTACAGGGCGAGTAGAAAAATTAACCCTGTTTGAAAGGCTAATGTTCCCTTGGTCAAAGCAATGATATTGGGAAATGTTTTGTTTAATAGCGGATATGTTGAATGAGATATATATAAATTGATGTTGCTCACATCGGCAACTTCTTTCCGGAGTTAGGGAACATTTTTTTAAAGAAAGCCTACTCGAAAATCTTACAAAACGGCTTAAAATAGTGATTGAATTTCGTCAGCTTTCCTGTCCTACATTAGAACTCTCGAACAACTTTAATATCTTAGCGTTAAGAAAATTTTGGAAATTTTAGCAATTTTATATCCAGAAATTAAGCGCAAAGTTGTTACAAGCGGGCGGAAAGAAACTCAGCCTGTTGAAATTAACATTTGTATCAATAACACAACAATTTCAGCTGATTTACAGTTCCAATGTCATTTGAAAGTAATTCCGAGAGGCACAAAATATTTTCCTGAAATTTTAATAGTAGGAAAATTAATTAAATTGAATCAATCTCCTAACTCTTAATTTGAAGCCAATAAAAATATGTTTTGTTGGAACTTTCTTGCATGAAGGAGAAAATGAGAACTTTATATCAGAATTAAGATCTCAAAGAAAGTAAAATCCCACTCAGCGAGAGGATTTAGAATTTTCAAACTTCTTGCAAAAGAAAATTTAACATGCTTGGATATTTTTCTTGATGACAGTTCAAAGATTGCAAACTCTTTTCTGACTCAACAAGTATTAAAGCAATTCATCCAGGACGATACCACAACAAGCATCATAAAACAAAATCCAGAAGCCTGCAGTTGCTTTGTTTGGAATTACAACAAGCCATACAAAACTTTCAAGACAAAATGATTCGGCACCAGGTATTATTCTGAATTTATCAAAACATAACATTTCAAGCCTGTAATTGTTTTCAAGTGACAACGAGAATCGTTCATAACGTATCTATTTTGCAAATGTCGCTTTTTAAATATATGAGCAATTACCTAAGGTGTATATATAATATATAAATAATTTTTACAATCACGAATTAGCTTCCAGGACAGCTGACATTCATATCAAAATACTTTGACCAGCGCGAGGCATCCTGCAAGCCATCCCACATTGTAGCAGTAGATTATACCGAAAACCTTTGCAAAACGACGATAAAACGTGCTCACAATTTCTATTCTACAATAAACATCCACGCAAATGAATATTTTTGAGTACCGAACGCATCAATCATGTAAAAGGTTTACCGTCTTGGCCTTCAGCTATTTCTTGTTCTTGCGTCTTTCCTGATTCAAGAAAGATAGATGACTTTAACAGCACGGCTAGCTCACACGATTTTCAAAATAAACAGCACATTATAGATCTGGAGAAAATTTCCCCTTCTTTAATAATTGATAAGTGTTCAGCCTTAAATGCAATGTTTGTAGTTTGTACTCGTAGAGTTGAGAACGAGGACAATTAAGTTAGCAGCTTTTAACGCAATCTTCTCACTCATATTCCAAAGACATTGAATTTCACATTTCCCAAATTAAACTGATGCAAATTGACTATAACTGCCGCTAACAGTCCCTGGTCTACTCTAAACGTGAATCACCCTCACAAGTCCTATCTTTCCCAAACTCACATTTACTTATCCTTAATAATCATCATTTACCGTAACTAACCAAAAACATTTTTTTTAGACTTCAACCTAATAATGTGACGCTTAACGAGCTCAGATTTAAAACATCCGTTGCTAAACTTCGCTCTGGTCCTTTTTTGGCTACTTCTTAAGGATGCTCGTGCTCTAGAACTCGATTCATGAACAAAAAGCAGCTTAATTCCGTAAGGGAATTCCATTGTGTTTAAAAATGCAGGCTATAGGGTGTCGGAGGTTGTAATCAGACGGCAGAACGTCGTCACAAGAACCGCCAGTCAAACCATTGTTTTCCCATTTCAAGAATAAGAAAAGAAGACAAATGTAATACACAAAACACCAACTAAAATGAAGCAGAAGGGTCTATAAACGGGATGCATTTCAAGTATACAAAAACAAGGCAACTTCTTGGCACATGTTGCATTGTAAACGTGCTGTCCGAAAACCACCGCCAGTGCCTGAAAACCACCGCCAAGCTCATCGGCAAAACGTCGACAGCCAAAACCAAACATGCAAAGTCGAATCTAAAAAACTTTGACGAAATATGAAAAAAAGGCTGTTCTTTCACTTGCTGATTATAGTTTTTGTCTGCAATTTAATTTTTCTTATGCAAAAATCCTGTTTTCCTTAAACGCAGTCTGTTCCCTATTGTTCAAAGTTTCTTTTCATGGCCATGAAATCCATGCATCAATGAGTCTCTATGACCTTGGTGTCTTTGCATCAAGCAAATAAGCTCACACGTATGGNCGCAGTCTGTTCCCTATTGTTCAAAGTTTCTTTTCATGGCCATGAAATCCATGCATCAGCGAGTCTCTATGACCTTGGTGTCTTTGCATCAAGCAAATAAGCTCACACGTATGGAATATTCAATAGAGATCTTTATCGATTTTATTTTCATTCATCAAAGGGACAGACTGTCTTTAACTGTCCGATTACCACCGCCGGCACCTTATACGTAGACGTTTAACCGAATGTGTTTTTCTTGAGAATCTATATCTATTTTTATTACATATTGAGAATGAGCTTATGAGAATATATATATATCTCTACATCTATATATGATGCATATACAATATCTCTATATGATGTATGTAGATATATATATCTACAACATATCATTTCATGAAACAGTTGATACCCTTTCGCATACATGGATGGGCATCATTAATTAGTGGTCTATACAGAGGTCGCTATTTCTTCTTAAAAAATCTCTTGAACTCATAAATCAATTTCAGGCAGTTCTCCTCCCAATGTACTTTACCTTCTTACTGTTTTGAATGCTAGTTGTATACCTTGCTATTCAATTAACTCCTAGTATATACCATTTTACACAGAAACAGGTGGTATTGCTGACCAATTCTATCAGAGAAAAGTTATTTCCTAACGACGCTCAGGTACTCGAGTGCTGAATTGCAGGCAATCATGTTCTGTATGTACCCTCTACTGTTATTGAATGCAGGTTATATACCTTGTTATTTAATTAACTCATAGTATACACCATTTCACATATAAACAGCTGGATGTTGTTAATTTACAGCAAGAACGATTCTATTAAAGACATTTATTTCCTAATGACGCTCTAGCACTTTACTACTGAACTGCAGGCACACTCTGCTGTTCTTGAATGCAGGTTATATACCTTTATATACCATGTCACATATAAACAGCTGGATGTTGTTAATTTATAGTAAGACCGATTCTATTAAAACACTTATTTACTAAAGACGCTCTAGCACTTGACTACTGAACTGCAGGCAACACTCTACTGTTTTTGAATGCAGGTTATCTACCTTTTTATTTAATTAACTCGTAGTAAATACCGTTTCACATATAAACAGGTAGATGTTGTTAATTCACAGTAAGGCAAATTCTATTAACAAGCTTCTATTCCTGATGACAATTTAGCAGTTAGTAAATGAATTTAAGGCTGGAGGTAACTATGTTCCTTTTCTGCACTCTAGTGTGTTGTTGAATACTTGATCAATTTTTGCTCGCAGAATTGGCTACTTCCAGATGACCCTCTTGCACTCGACTGAAGAATCTCAGGCGGTCCTGTCTCGTATACACATTCTGCTGTACTTTAAATTCAACTTATACAAAATCTCATTTAATTACGCCATTGGTATCGGTTTGCAAACAAACAGATGAAACTTATTGATCATTGATCATAGTATTACTCACATCATTCCTAACTATTTTCTTCCACTAGATTAACTGATTGGGGAAATTATTTTCTGTCTATACTCTCTACTGTACTTGCAATGCAGGCTATACTCATATTATTCGATGAAGTTATTTATGCACTTTTGCATAGAGCCGGGTGGAAAGAATTGATCAATATCTAACTCACTGAGTTTCCTATTGCTTAACGACCCTCTTGTACTCACGCATAGCTGCATTGCAAGGAATTCTGTTCTGCATGTACACTCTACTTTTGTTGAAACAAATGATGTACTGTATAGCTAACTATGTTATCAAGCTATCTCTAGCCTTCTTCTAATAGTGAAGAAGCAGATGTTCTCAGTTCAATGAGATATCTTCCATTCAGTAACTCCTATTTGCTAACGACCTTCCAGCAGTCGATAAATGAGTCGCAGACTGTTCTGTGCCGTCTATACATTATCTAGTTGTTAAATCGCAAGTTATATGCAATACAGTATAAAAACAGCTTATACCGTTTGACAGTCAAACAGGTCGATGCTGTGTGTTGATCAGCGTAAAGTAAGAATCCTGCTTTAAGATGATATTTCATAGCGATGCTCTTGCACTCAATGCACTAATTTCAGCCAATTCTGATCCCTATGTACACTAATGCAGGTTACTATACCATTAAATATGATTAAGACATCTATACCTTTTAATGGAGAAACAGGTCGACGCTGCATGCTGATCAGTGTAAAGTGAAGATTCCTTTTTTAAACTTCTCCTTACTAGCGATGCTCTTGCACTCGGTGAACTAATTTCAGCTAATTCTGTTCCCTGTGTACACTAATGCAGGTTACTATACCATTAAATATGATTAAGACATCTATACCTTTTAATGGAGAAACAGGTCGACGCTGCATGCTGATCAGTGTAAAGTGAAGATTCCTTTTTTAAACTTCTCCTTACTAGCGATGCTCTTGCACTCGGTTAACTAATTTCAGCCAATTCTGATCCCTATGTACACTAATGCAGGTTACTATACCATTAAATATGATTAAGTCATCTATACCTTTTAATGGAGAAACAGGTCGATGCTGTGTGTTGATCAGTGCAAAGTGGAGAACCGTTTTTTAAGATTCTCCTTACTAGCGATGCTCTTGCACTCGGTGAACTAATTTCAGCTAATTCTGTTCCGTATGCAAAACATACTCTTAAAATGCTGGTTATTATGCCATCAAATTTAATCAATTCTTTTAAGAACGTTTCACAGAGAAACAGGTGGATTTTGTCACAACATGTACAATGCAGACTTGTTAAACGAAAATCGCTAAACAACAGTTACTTCCTCACAACGCACACAAAAAGTACACCATCAGGCTTTTACTCTTTCATCCCAATTTTCGCAAGTAATCTCAACTACCTTAACAAAACCTAGTTACACAAATGTAAACAACATTCAAAGTGGGACTCATACTATGATATAAGCACATGTGATAAAAGAAGTGCTTCAAATGTACAGACATAACCTGTTGAGACCATAATCAAGAGCTTATCAAATGGTGTCTTGTTTAGAGATATTGCAAAAACTAGGCAGAAAGGGTCGATAAGCGGAATTTCCTCCGATAAGCAGATTTTCCTTAGATCCACGATTTTTCCGAAGAGCGAATGATTTGCTTGGTCTTTCGATCAGCGGAAATTTAATTGATAGGCGAAATGAAATTGGGAAATGCAAATTGCGTGCAAATCCATTTCAGGGGGGAATGGACTTCGAGAACAGATTGAGCATCAAATTTCAGTGGGGGCTACCATTGTTCCGCATAATTCCACCGTTGCATATCCCAAACAGTTGACGTTTTCGTTTCCCGTAGCAGTGTTTGTTTGGGGATAAAAAAAATCAATTTTAAAAGTAAACAAAGCTCTTTACCAATTAGTGTGTAAAGGAAATTCCTTAGATCAGGCCTCTAAAAGAGACCATGCATGCACATTAATTCTCTAATGCAAGGATAAACCGTCCGTCTGAGGAAAATTTGCACATCGAAGGACAAGGTCCTTGCTGCTATGGCAGTGGGGTCTATAGTTCAAAGTTGCCAATAGGGCACTTACGCACTAACAATTTTTGCCTGATCCTCAGAACGAACCCCGCAAATTTAGTCTAGTCTTTGTGTGAGCATTATTGGCGTGTATGAAATTTGAGGAAACACCATTCAAACGAAAACAAATTTACTACCGGGTGACCCAAAAAAACTCCACAAGCTAGATCGCGCCTAACTTCCTAAATACAACTGTTATAAACAAAAAGCTTGTTTCAGCATTTAGTTGCAAGCCTCAGCTATCTTGTGTGATGTTGCTCGGTCAGTTTAAGGATTGACTACCCTCCAAAAAAAATGGTTTCCAAAATAAGTTGATTCTTTCATTTCACAGTCAAAATTAATTCATTTCGACTATCAACTTTTTTCCAGTCCTTAAACTTTCATCCAGGAAACAGGGAATAGGTTCCAAAGTGTACAAAGAGCAAGTACACCATTGCAAACTTACCCCATCTATTATCTGGAAACAATAAAATTTCCCGACCAAAACCAGGTATGAAAGTGTACGAACCCTCAAAAGAAAGCGAATCCAGTGCTCGAATCACTAAATTGGTTTTGGCTTGTATTAGAATTTGATATTTTGTGTTATTGTTATTAAATATGAACGTTTTCCCGAATCTGAATCTTGTTTTAAATGTGAATGAGAATCTTTTTCTGGAGAAATTAAAGTAAATTACAGGGTCTAGCTAAACTAGGCCGTGCGGTCATCTTTTCTTTCAACTGGAAGGAAGTTTGTCTGCTGGTTAGATAATTTAATATACATAATCGTGCATTCTTAAAAAAAAAATTGGTACGGAGAAAATTGTCCATGTAGATTATGCCGCATTTTTATACCGAATTTGGGCTTTTTATGATAAATAGTTTTAGATATCTGCTTTTTACTTTATACTTTTGATGACATGTAAATATTTTATCCATTTTTCTCTTTTGTAATATTTGTATTTTAAAGTTTTTAAAGTTGCAATTAATTAGCTATATAATTTAGCTATTGTATTACAGTAATCCAACGTTAAATAAAATGATAATAATAATTCTTGATTGCAGTGGTATCCAGAAGGTATAATTTCTTTTCAGCGAAGATTTTATTAGTCTTGTATTCTATTGGAGCGAAAATTCTTCGCCGCCATTGCGAACTAACTCACGAAGGAAATGAATGGGTATTCCCCTGGGGTCCGGTGAGTTTGGGTCCGGTCTAACTGGTCCTGAATCTGGTTATTCCGTTATACCAGAGAACTTGAAAGATTAACAACAAAGGTAGGGGAATCAATTTGACACAACAAGGTGTGCAAAAAGAGGCGGAAGAGACGGAATAGGCTACAAGAACGTACAAGAAGATACAATTATTTCTCAAAGAATTCAAACAACCAGTGAATGATGCTTTGTATACAGTCTAGTGTTCTTAAGCCCTGGCCAAACAAACAAACAAACAAACATTGTTCCCAAACATTCGACATTTGGTTGCCAAACAATGTTTCCTGGCGCAAGTAAACAATGTTTGTCAAATCTCAGTTGTTCGGCAATCATCCATTCCCTTTTATATATTTGGGAAAGGTTCTTGAACGAATGAAATTTTCTAGTAAATCATAAGTGGCAGATTTTCGAAAGCAAAAAAACGAAGTCGAAGATCCTTCACCATACTTTCAAACATTTTTAATCAGATTCGAATACCCGCTTTCAAATAGCTAAAGGTCTAGTTTGAGGAGTTTTTGCAACCACGGTGGTAAATCCAATTTCAAGGCATTGTTTCAGCAACCCCAAAGCAAATCCAACAACTTTTGCCTGAAAACATCTGTCTCAGTATATTCCACTGTTTCCTTGCAAATTTGCTAACAATACAACTGCGAGGTTTTCTTCCTCTACTGATCTGACATGTCTCCCCATTTCTGTCCTTCCATGTCGTTGAGTCTTTGTCTCGTCAATAAAACTACCTAATTTCTAATCTCTATTCCAGATAGGTACACGATGTTGTAGCATGATACCAAAGTACACGACCCCCTGGAAGATCCGCCCAATTCTATTTTAGATCTTAGTTTTGTTTTCATTCATTAAAACAAGTGTATTGGGATTTTATTAGAGTACTGTGATTTCCCTTTTTAATAGGTGAAGGGTGTTATCGTGTCTAACTAATAATTATAATAATAATGATGATGATGATGATGATGATGAAATTAGCTTTAAAGGGAATCTAAGCATATAGAAGTGGCTGAAGCCACTTGCGGTCAAATTCTAGCCTATCAGACATGTGTATTTCCTGTTGACATAGACCAGTTACCCAAATATGGTTGGGCACGTGTCACGGTCTATTGTCTTTGCACGGCTATTTTTATCAAAAGCTTGTATATGCTTAGATTCCCTTAAGTTCCCCTCTTGTACTACCGGGTGCGCCAGAAAAAGTATCCACTTTTGACAGGCAAAAATACATCGTACATTGGGTCGATTTTGACGATCGATGATTTAATCTTCATTCAAAACCCAAATAGATTTTTGTAGATTTTTTGGCGGCCCGCTGGCAGAGCAATAAGCAATTCCTTGAAAATTACGAAATAGCCTAATTCGATCGAAAAACATTGATAAACATTTCGTGAAGGCTGGACTTGAAAGGACAATAAGAAAATCATTACGTTATATCAACACAGACACTTCTTTTAAATTATGAAAAGCAACTGCTTCTGAAATTCAAAAAAGTAATACTAAACGATTGAACAGG
Source organism: Aurelia aurita (assembly GCA_004194415.1). Lineage (NCBI taxonomy): Eukaryota > Metazoa > Cnidaria > Scyphozoa > Semaeostomeae > Ulmaridae > Aurelia > Aurelia aurita. The sequence continues at coordinate 56,519 of REGM01000349.1, forward strand.
GATGGAGCGACCGCTCGTGCAGCTGCTCATAACTAATCAAATCTAAACTTAATTTAATTAAAATTCGATCAGTTTAGATTTTTTCCAGACAAAGAATTTTTGAGAAATCACTTATAACGCGAGAAGAAGGCGGCTGAAAAATCCACTTTTGACAGCCCAAGCTAAATCGTACACTAGGCCAGTAGACCATTACGGAAAAGATGGCATCAATAGGCATTTGACCAAGATGAATTGTGTTTAGTGATCGAATTTCTATAGAATCATACTCGATACCATTATAGAACCCAATGCATCTTCGTCAAATGACCCGATGCAATGTTTTCCGCAATCATCTATTGGCCTAGTCATTGCCTGTCAAAAGTGTCAGAGCTTTTAGAGTAAATCCGACGAGTAATTGCTACCTTATATGGTACAAGAAAGTCAAATTGGAGATTGCTTCACAACCAGAGCCTTTTCATTTTGGTATATCAATTTCACAATTGGAGTTTTGAGTGTCAAGATGATTTCTTGTTCACAACAACACGCAGAAAAGCGCTGTATGGCTACTGGCTCAATGCATGTACACCATGTACAGGGAAGCTTGTACAAACGAAGTTTATGAGGGACAGTATATTTTCGGAACTTGATGTGAATAGTATACTTGATAAACACATATATGACAATGCTTTGAGCTTTTATGTTGCACATTTCATTTCTAGAATTATATGATCTTTTTAATTATTTCCTATGTACAATACTGTGAACTGATTAATCATAAGCTCCTTCGCTAAGACCCCATTTCGAGGGGGGGGGGGGGTAACCCCTATGGGGAGTTTGGTATACATGTGCCTTTGAGAATCCGGAGGGTGGACCCATAACCAGGGCAAGATTTTGAAAACATAACCCCATAACTAGGGCGTTATCTTGAAAACATACCCCATAAAACATACCCCATAAAATTCTTTACTAAGGGAATATCCCTGCCCAGTCTGCAGAGCGTGGCATGTGCACACACAAGATTTTTTCAAAGGAAGGTTTGACCAAATGCACACCAAAATCGAAGGCTGCACACACATATTTCTTGAAACCATTAAATTTTAGGGCACAATATCACAAGCTAACCCATAACCCGGGCGAAACTTCACAGAACATGACCCATAAACCGGGCAAAATATCGCAAACTAACCCATAACCCGGGCAGGCACATGTATACCAAACTCCCCATAGGAGTTA
>REGM01000349.1:75959-95691 GCA_004194415.1 Aurelia aurita
ATTATTATTATTATTATTATTATTATTATTATTATTATTATTATTATTATTATTATTATTATTATTATTATTATTATTATTATTATTATTATTATTATTATTATTATGATTATTATTATTATTATTATTGTTCAATGTTCACACGGCGTTGATGTTGACTGCCGGTTAACTACTGGATATCAGGCCAAGTCCCTTGGCTTTAGGTATTCAGTACTTTTCTTAGAATCTTTGCAGTTCCTAACAGGCAAGCTTTCTGTAAAAGTTCTGTGCTGCATTTGTTCTGTGCTGCTGTGCTGCTGTGCTGCTGTGTAGAAGTTCTGTGCTGCTGTGCTGTTCTGTGCTCATGTGTGCAAACTAAGATCAATTATTATTATTATTATTGTTGTTATTATTATTATTATTATTATTATTATTATTATTATTATTATTATTATTATTATTATTATTATTATTATCATTGTTATTATTATTATTATTATTATTATTTAAACTAAAACCATCATCAAAAACAAACAGAAAATAAAATAGAAAGACACAACTGTTTGAGTATAAAAACGTTTCGATATAAAATCTTCGTCAGTTTAACTAAAACTGGGACAGCCGAGCGAGTATAAATACGAAAAAACCTAATTTACATTACAATACTGTTTACAAAAATTTACTTAAAATAACAGTGGATACAACAAAATTAAACCAAAGGAAATAACATGATACAATAAGACTACCGAGAAAAACATCAACTCGATGACCCTCCAAGGATTTATAAGACAATAGAATATTGGGAACCCGTTCCGAAAAATAGAAATCCTTACAAAGTTTAATTCCCCCTTTCCCTTCCTTTCCCCTTTCCAATTGATACCCTTGGGACTGGAAGCTCTACTCTCATCCCATTGGAGCCTAGAACTACTGAGAAAAACATCCACTCAATGACCCTCCAAGGATTTGCAAAACGGCTAAAAACTATTTCAGCCACTGCTAAATCCCGGATGGCAAGATAGGGGATTCCACCCTACCACCATGTGTAAACAACACATAGTCAAAGATTGGAGTGCCCCGCCCAAGTAGACCCAGACTCCTAAGTGTAATGGCAGAATTCATGCCGATCCACAAGCAAACATATCGAGCTCAATATCTGCTGCCCTCTCGTTTAGGCCTGCAGGCGCGAAAGTTCCAAGTTTGTATTGCCAAAATAACTCCTTTCTTCGAAGTGAGTAAACATCCTCTGCTTTATCGATAATTTTGATAGTAATCGAAAAGTTGCCCCCGTGTTGTTCATCGAAAAAATGGCTAAAAAAGCCAGCTTGTGGGACAGGTTTCCCTGTCCCAAGACTGCCCTCGGTATGTTTGCGTGCGTACGCCCTAAAATACGATTTGTAAACATTAAACCTTGCCTAAACTTATTTTTTGTGCTGCCTATGTACTTTTTATTGCAACAGCTACATTGCAACATATAAACCACACTTTCTGTGTTGCAATGCAAGGGCCCAAAAAATATTTTGAATGTCCTAGAATCATCTGCATTTTTTTTAAAGTGTCCCCCTCCTGTATCAGCACGCGCCATAGGATGCGTGGATAATCATTAAAATTATTCATGTTAAAAAATGATATTATCTCACTTACTCGTGTCTTTTCTGCCCATTTTATTATTCGCCTTGTATTCACAGCTTCGAATTTAGGCCTTCCTCCATTTTGTCGCACGCTTATGCTGCTACAACAACAACAACCTAGATGCGCCACCGCAGCGAATGGAGGAGAAAGGGAGAGAGAGAGAGAAAAGAGAATGGGTAAGAAGACGGAAGACTGGGGACAATAGATTCTATTGTTTTGCTTCACGGCCCCTTTCGACAGACGTTTGAAACATTACATCACTTTAAAGCACAGGGTAACAACGGATAAAAACAGAACAGCAGGCCGACGATCAGGGGGGGTTGGATTTATAAATTGCATGAAAAGATGGCGGCAAAAGAAGACGAAATCATCAGAGGACATACTGTAGCCATTTTCTGCGATCTGTTGTTTAAAAACTTTATTTTTAGGTGATGTAACCCCCGCTTCATTTATGAATCAAATGGTCAGTTCAGTTGTCTTCGGAGCAAGCTCTTTGCAGTTTACTGACAGGCCAGTTTTAGGCCAAGAGGTGTGACCGATCGACAAATGAAGGAGGAACAATATTTGGCATGTTTGTCAAAGAAGAAGACCGAGGAAGAGTTTAATTAGCTGTAAAATGGAAGGTAGAGAAGAGTCACCCACCGATGAAGCAAGAGCAGAAGAAGGAAAGGAAGGAATCATGGCAGTTTTTTAGGCCTAGAGGCCTACGTTACCCTAACTAGCAGGGCCCAACGAATGAATGGGGGCAATCAAAGTCATCCGTCACTCGGACATTCACATCTAATTTGATTTCCATGAAGGTACAGATAAGGCATATTGATGTATTTGCAAACATGCTTCTCGAGACTGATTTTTCAATGGCATTATTATATTATGGATGGCAAAGCTTAAATCAGAACAGCATTTACATCCTTGTTGTGCTGCCTGGTTGTGTGTTACAACAGCACATCAGTAGGCCAAGACAATTGATAGCAAATATTGGATGGTGACTTTAGAAATATTTCTTGCTCTAGAAATTTTTCAACTATTTTTGATAAAATGCCCTATTACCGTTATGAAAACATTCTGATAATGTTTCACAATTACCTTGTGTTTCAGNTTTGTGAAGGGGGGGGGGCAACTTTTTTCCCCATAAATCTGATCGTATCGATTCCAAGGCAGGTTGTTTTTGCCTTCGGTAGTTGTAGTTTATCAGAACACCTTAGATTGTAAGGCAGTTCTTTTTCTTCGAAAATTGTCTTCATGAAGCTAGGATTTAGATTAGATTTTGTTTTGTAGATCTCCACCATCAGCAACTGCAGGTTCCTCTGATGAACGGTTACCGAATTATCCATGTCCAATAAGTTTTCAAAACTAGAAACATTGTCCTTGTATACGATTCATCGTGAAACATCCAAGTCAGCGAGCAATAGCTAAATTGGGACATAACGAATGTCTTCATCAACAGTTTTAGCTTCTCGGGCTCCATGAAAACCGAAATACGAGTAAGAGCATGAAGCTTCTGACTAGCTTTTTTACAACAAAGTGATTTCAACAAAGTTGTTATTTCAACAATGACCATTTCGTTTCATTGGTCGTAAACGATTTGCTTGATCATGTCCCTTCAGAAAGCATAAAAATCATCAACCGCATTTGCTGGGGATGTCAAAGATTTTCAGCCTTGACTCATCAATTATTGAAACTACAAGAAAATACAACTATCCAATTCAAATATTGAGAATTGAAATTTTTTGATACATTTTGGAAGAACAACTATTTTCTTAGATGATAGTTTTGAAATTTTATGTTTTTTGCGGTCAAAAATTTATGATTTCAAACTAAGATCAATTTTGACAGAAGTAATATAACGGCCTTGATATAATTTCCCTGAACGCTCTTGTCAAAGATCGAGAACTGTGGAAGCAACTATCTCATGTTATTGCGCATTCTGCCGCAGGCGGAGATAGCGGTTAAGGATGAATATAACGGAACAAAATTTTCGCCATAGCTGAAAGATTTTCGCCATAGATCAATAAGAGAAACTGAAAAAATAATTCCTTTTTTTATCCTAAGATATGACGTAACTGATGACGTTATTTGTATAATGAATTTAGGTAATAATTATAAGTTTACAAAATTCATTATTTGAGAACAAAGTCATGTTTTTATGCAAACTTGGAGTTTTATCTGCAAAATAATGCAAAAATGAGTATGTTATCCCTTTTGAAACAAAATTCAGAGACAAATGAGTACAAGTGCTAATTTTTGCTATTTGTTGGCTCAAAACAAAGAAAATCGTTGACCTCATCGAATATACAACAATTAGAGAAAAGTAAATTGCATATTCGGATTCTCCATATAAAATTACATCAGAGGACGTAATTCCCAAGCTTTTATCTCTAGTCAGTTCTGATTTATTAACCCTACTTCACATGGGATGGAGGGTTTTGGCCGCCCCCCCCCCCACGAGACTTTGCTACATTGCGCCTAAACAACACAAGGTATGGCAACCAAACCTTAGTGACTTCTAATGAAATTTAGTTGCCAATTATAATCTTAATACTTCATTGCTCTAGATTTGATCACATGACCACAATAGCACATATTTGGGGAATGGTCGACAAAAAGAGCTTAAAACGCGCATAACTTTCCTCTTCTTGTCTGATTGACTTGTAACATATATCATTCGATCGACCATAATGAGATCTTTCATTTGATATATAAATTTTCCATACTTGCTGACATCAGTAAAATTTAGTATTTTAGTTGCTGAAAGAGCCCAGTCTGGATCATACACGGCTCGTCTGGATAGGGTTAGGTTAAATATTGTTTGTACTCTTGATGAATTTTACCATGCTAGGGTGTGTTTTAAAAAGCCTATCAAAAACTGTAACAATGCAAAGTTACATTGCAACAACAACAAGCGACTAATTTGATTAAAGATGTGAATTAACATTTGACTAATTGCATTATCTGTTCAGTCATAGCTTTCAAGCCCCAGTCAGCAATGCAAACATTTCACTGAATATCACCCAAAATTTGTTGGCTGTTTTTTAGTTGTGTGGCTTCAGGGTTTTAGAAACCAATTGGTAAGGAAATAGTTACCATATTATACTTCTTCGAATAAATAAAGCTGGCTTCCCTGGTGTTACTACTGTTGAAAAAAGCGGTTTCAGGTCATTAAAAGTTGTAAATATTGTAAAAAGCTGCCTTCTGAGCATGTTCGAACAAGGGCGATATGAATTGCATTCCATTCTTCAAATCCCTCCAAATCACAAAAAACTGTGTGACCGCTGTGGAGGAGGCAGAGGAAAGTGGGAGAGAGAAGCGGCGGCAGACAAGATAAAGCTGTGGGAAAAAGTCTGCAGAGGCTAAACGATAGGCCACAAAAATAGGACAGCATGTCATGTTTATGAAATGAGCATTTATTTTCCAGGGTGAGTGAACAAAGATCAAAATGTTTTAAAGCCTGCAGTTTGCTACCTATTCATAAGATCTGGTTATCATTGCGCAGGGAACATGCCAACTTAGATAACAAAATTTACTTGGTTTAAATTGGTGGTATTGTTCCCTAGTTATGAGCGATTTTGTAAAATTGTTCAATCTCAGAATCCTTCCAAACAGGCATAACACCCTTGATCAAATTTGCTAAAATTCCAGCATGACAATACTGAAAATTATCTGAAAAACCGCTAAAAGGAATTCCCAAGTGCAAAGAATTGTAGGGCTGGCTATGTATCTAGCTATGTATCTATACAACTGGCTGCCTAGGCAGTGAGATAGCCCGACTAAGCTTCATTTCCATGGCTGTGGAGCCTAAATGCTGGAAAGTTTGATCCAGAAGTTTAGGCCTGTTTTGAAGGATTCTGGGTAATACGCCAATATATCAAATCTTGAAATCCCTAACCCTAACCCTGACCCTAAACCGAACGCTAACCTTAACCCTTAGTTTAGTGCGAAGCGAACAAATGTGGGATGAGGTGGTGGTCAAACTGTGCCAACAACATCCAACATCTGAATCTTTTTAATTGGGATCAAAATTCATTTATCAACGTCTAACAAATGCTGGTTCACTGAACAAGCTGCTAAAATGGTGCCATAATCTCACATAACATCAATGATTGGCAATTTTCAGTGACATATTGGCACTGTTTGGCAGGGGCTTTTACGTAGAAACACAAACGCTGCATCATTACAATACTAAGCGAATTTTAGGAGTGAAAATGCACTAAAATACACACAAAATATCATGAGATAAACAACTTTCTAACTCAAAATCTATATTATTTACAAACAAAAACAATTCGTTCAGTTAATTTGTGTATCACGATCAACAATAACACTATCACATACATTAAGACTCTTGGCTAACAGTGATCCTTGGCGTGCTTACATGGTAGCAAATCGACACGAGGAGCTAGCGAGAATCGAATTTTTGTATGTCAAATATTTTGCCGCACAGCCGCAAAGGATCGGCGTTAACAAAGAACTTTTGAGGCTAATTTGCAGTCAGTGGAATTTCCCGCCCGGGTGAGGGAGATGTTTGTTGTTTGATATTCCGTTCGCCAATTTCCAGTACTTTAGACTACGTTCACACGATACTGGCACAATTTGAAAACGGTGAAAAATGTGACGGATACAATATCAATATTGCGTGTCTTTTTTTATAACTCTCTAAATAATATAAATGTCTCATTAATAAATTCATACAACGAAAAATAAATACTACAGTAGATGATTTTGAATATGGATGTTCAAAGCACTGGGTGAGCCAGAATAAAGCTTCCAGTTTCAAAAATTCCTCCCACGGCCTCCCGTTCACACGAAAACGGCACAATTTTTGCCGGCAGATTTTGGAAACGGTAGATTTTGGAAGCGAAACTCTAACCGGCACATTTTGAAAACAGCATCGTGTGAACACTCGAAAACGATGAAAACGGAACATTTTTCGACGCTTTCAAAACGAGGCTGATCGATTGTTAAGGTGTAGGTACATTTCTTTGGCATCAAATTCTTAGGGAGATTGTAACAAGTTTGTTACCATCAACTTTCCAACCGCTTTCAAAGTGTGCCGGTATCGTGTGAACGCTAGCTAAATTTTGCTACCGTCACATTTTTCACCGTTTTCAAAATGTGCCGGCATCGTGTGAACGTAGTCTTAGCTGAGCATGAGTACTACAACTAGGGACCACAGCTTCCCATGATCGTTCATTTGAAAGTTTTCGTACTGTACCGAGATAACAGGTCGGTCGATCCTGAATTGATAAAAAATTTTCAAGAAAAGATGAAAACGTTTTCTACCTGTTCGTTTACCCATAGCGGAATCTGCCAATGTTTAAAACTAAAATATGCGAAGTCAAACTGCAATAATTTGCAAGATCAGTCCATGCGTAGATTCTATTGCCTGGAAATTAGCCTTAATGCTCTTATTTTCCTAGCTTTATAACAATTACCATTTCTTTGATTCTAATAAAAGTTCTTTATCTACAATTTTTATTCAATCTCCTGAATAATGATCAGATATAAATTTGATATTGCGTGTCTTTTTTGATAACTCTCTAAATAATATAAATGTCTCATTAATAAATTCATACAACAAAAAATAAATACTACAGTAGATGATTTTGAATATGGATGTTCAAAGCACTGGGTGAGCCAGAATAAAGCTCCCAGTTTCAAAAATTCATATCACAAAGAGTACTTGATGGATTTGAACGATTCAAATTTTACTTAAATGCTGAGAGACTGACGTATTTTTGAGATTTTTGTGATGTTTTTATAAGCGCTGACAATATAGTTAAATTTGACTTTAGGTAAATTTTTTGTTGCGTGATGCCTGAAAAGGGGCATAAAACGCTTGATGAATTCGTAAGGAGTCTCCTCACAAAGCGATTTTCAAACAAATACTGAAGTTTTTCAATCCATTGGCAATTAATGTGCAGATTATTTCTCTCACCCATGAAAAATTGTACTTTCTTTATTGTTCTGTGCTAGGAGTTTCTTAATGATTAGATCAAATGTTTTAGGCCCTTTTTATACATTTCGAAACCAAGAAATTGTCTTAACGTCGAATTTACTATATTTACAGTGCTCATAAAAACGCGAGAAACATTGCAAAAATACTTCAATCTCTTGGCTATCAAGTAGAATTGAAGTCATTCCAATCCATTAAGTACTCTTCTTGGTGCTATGAATTTTCAACAGCGGGACCCTTTTTCTGGCTCACCCAGTAGTTGTAGAAGAGAATGATGTATAAATCATGCTACGTTAGAGCCTAAATCAAACTATAGGGATTTAATAGTATCCTCGGTGAGTCGATTTTTTCTCAAAGCAGTATATCATTTTTCAAGATTCTAGTAAATTTCCGCAAAATTATGGAAAATCTCATGCAAACACTAGTTAACCTTATTGATGTCTCAATGAGAATCCTGCCGGTAAACTACCAGAAATTTGGCGGAGATTTTCGGCGAAATTAACACTTTTACCGGCGGTATTACGCCAGAATACCAGATGGTCGCCAGAATTCCAGCGGGATAAAGCCACTTTACTGCTGGGATTCCCGCCAGATTTCAGATTTTATGCAGCCGAGTGGAATTCCGGTAGAACATTCTGTGGTATTACCCCAATTTTTCTCTCTTGAGACCTTTGAAAACTTATGGTGAAGGCTTTTTGTGCAATAGTGAAGTAAAGGGGAAGTAAAATTATCAATAGCTTGTTCAATCCGCAATAATATTGCATTCTGCATTCTGCAATTTGTTTTTAATCTCTTTCAAATTACTTAGTGAAATCGGGTCTAAACTTGAAGAACAATTTTGACTTTTCAAAAGACTATAACTCGTGAAAGATCAAGATAATACCGGGCGCACTGAGCGCACCAAAAAATATCCCACTTAACTCTCTACTGAGTGAAAATACTCTGAGAGTAACACATGATAGCAGATACCTTTGAATTGTAAACAGGATAGATATCAGCAGCAGCTATCTGTGGAAAGTTTGAAATAAGAGATCCTATTCTAAGATATAACAAAACTAAAGCTTTCATGGCGTTGTAATCTTATTTGAACCTGTGTCTTTCGGCTGTTTGTTCTGTCCTCTATGACAGATATATTTGATTTGAAATACGATACTTGATCTTGTGCATATAGTTCAAGAGTAATTTTGCTGCTGGAAATGATCCAATTTTATAGCTCTGTTACCAGGCAACCTCGCAATGTAGATATCTTGCGAAGAACAGCATTGAGCTCGACACTCAGTGTACCCTAGAAGGCAAAGGTAAACATCACATTCATTAACGAGAATCTAAGCATATTAGTCCAGGAAATAAGTGCCGTATTTTGCCACAATCGTGCACTTTTGGATACCAGCATGAAACTTGGCACACATATAGAACTAGGTCAGCCGATCAATTTTTGATATAGAAGCAACTTCAAAAATGGCCAGTTATCATGGTAACCAGTTGACAAAGTTTTCCTTGAAAGGCTCTTGGTTACTTCAATTTTAAAGTTGTGTTTTTGAATGTTAGATGGTGTCGGGAATATTTTATGCCTGAAATTGATTAAGTGATGAGAGACAATTTTTTCAAATGAACTGGAAGCCAGCGCGCATAGTTGTGGCGATCCAGCGAGAAAAACCATGGCCCAAGTTCATTCATGACTGAAAAATACAAGGAAAAGTTGCATTCCGGGAATGATCGTACAAGCAGCATGATTGTTTCTTCTAATTCCATCACAATAATCCAAAAGAGAAACATTGCACTTTGTGTTTTACAAAGATCACACCATGCAGCAAAGGACAAATGACTCTCTGGCTTGCGTTCCTCTTAGTATTTCATGAATTCGTCTTCTCGCAGCTTTGCTAAGGTTACCTGATGCGCATGCCTTGTCCGCTTTACACGAGAAGCTTGCAAGCAAAAATCCGTCTTTCCTGAATAATATATATCTGCAATTGTGAGCGCATCTGTTCATCCGCACTTCTATATCCAATGGCTCTTATTCTTCTCAATGAAATGACCAATGTTTTCAATTAAATGACGTTTACAATATGTGCAGAACAGTGAAATTATCTATTTCAAGAACATTTGAATAAAATTTCATCTATAGCTATCAAATTCGAAGATAAAAGATGGACCCTAGAACAGAGTGTCTTCCTTTCACTTGTTCTTAGTTTCCATTATAGTTAGTTTAAAGAATATATTTGTTGCCATGGTAACCCTACCATCTTACAAAATATCCTGAAATGTTGAAGATGCATCAAGGCTGTATTATATTGACTTTTTTCCGGAATAAGGTTATCGAATGTATGAAAATCAAAGTGAAAATGCCCATTTCGTCACAAAGATTGCGGTTTCCATGGCAACCATGCCTTCTAAAACGGTTGAAAAAATTGTCTCTCATCACTTAATCAATTTCAGGCATAAAATATTCTCGACACCATCTAACATTCAAAAACACAACTTTAAAATTGAAGTAACCAAGAGCCTTTCAAGGAAAACTTTGTCAACTGGTTACCATGACAACTGGCCATTTTTTAAGTTGCTTCTATATCAAAAATTGATCGGCTGACCAAGTTCTGTATGTGTGCCAAGTTTCATGCTGGTATCCAAAAGCGAATGATTTTTTCACTTATTTCCTGGACTATATGAACACGACTCACAGTTACTTCGCTTGGGGATCCAAGTTTATCAACGATTTATTCGAAATAGCATACCAAAATATGAACTTATAAACGCCGGATTTGCAATTCCTATATTTAACTCTGCAAAATATGAAAAACATTCATCGCATGTATTTTTTTTCATAAAAAATTGCTTATCAGAAACTGTAGGTTCAATTTTTTAACAATTAAGAAACCCTGCTACCTGGACAGCATAGGTTCCAAATCTTTAAAAAGGTCGGTGTAAAATTCTGTGACCTATTTCTTTGAATGGAATGGCTTGAAAGAAACTTTAGCTACTTTGTAATAATTCTACCATTGGGCTTTTCAGAAATCTTCAATATTTTCAGAATTAGAGTGGCTTTCTTCTTTTTTAAGAATTCAAGAAAAATTTTGAAGAAAACCTAAAACCATCGTAATTTCTAAACTTTTTGAGGAAACATCGAATAATTTCTCAGAAAAACATAGTTTATGAACGTCTACAATATGCTATCAAGCAAAAGTTTTTCACTCTTCTGGTTTGCGATTTAGAAATTTGATGACGTCACATCCTCAAATGAGTTGAAATATGAAATACGCTGTAATTTCGAAAATATTCAAGATTTCTGAAAAGTCCAACGGCAGAGTTATAGCAAAGTAGCTAAAGTTTCTTTCAAGCCATTTGATTCAAAGAAATAGGTCACTGAATTTTACACCGACCTTTTTACGCCAATTTAAAGATTTGGAACCTATGCTTACCTGGACTAGAAAAGGTGAGAAATGTTCTTAATGTGCAGTTTCAATTTTCCCAAGTCGCGCAAAAAATGTTCCGACACTTCGCATTATTGACAAATGTTTTTGATATTGTTTTAAGTGCGACTTCTTCTAATAATTGTTTCCAGATTTTTCTAGGTACTTTTGAAGCCCTTTTCACAAAGAAAAATTGATTCTACCTTCAGAGCATTAAAGATTTCAGAAACTCGTAAGAAACTTTTGGCAGCAAAGATGGCCTAGAATAAAAAAAACTGCCTCCCAAACCCCAGACCTAAAAATGCCTTGACCAAAGGCTCTCGACTTTCACTCGAGTCTTCCTCGATTTTGCGGTAGCCTCGATTTCGTGTTTTAGTTTCTGTTTCTCCCGTGCTGAAGCCTTCAAATTTCTTGCTGTTCTTAAATCAGTATGAAGCTCAGAACAAGAAAACGTAAGGCCGTTGCTGCCCTGATTTTGATTGTAATCTTTTTTATATACATTGTGTTAAAAACTTACAAGAGATATTACTTACTATGCTTGCCTTGCGGCGGCTGCGGCACCGCGCAGACCTGCCGTCGTATCAAGCAATTGTTTGGGAAGGAAATGTATTTCTGATGGTGGCTTGGGAATGCAAGGAAAGTATCAATAAAGTTATGGAATATAATGAATAATTTGATGATCATATTCTGCTATACAGTTTGGTAACCACTTCCAATTACTGCAAGCCTTTTTAAAAGTGTATTTTAACTTGAGCGAAAAAATGTCTGCTTGAACTAAAAATAAAAAGTTGAAAGAAAATTAAACTTTCAAAGAACAGGTTGTTTCACAAGGCAAATCCTTTATCTGATGTACGCAAGCACCGGATGAGCTTAACCCGTTGATATCAGTAGGCCAGTTACAGGACATGCCACCTCAAATATTGAAACTGTTACCCTGAAAAGCATCCTACTTTACAACGAACACTACAAGGACGATACACCTGGGAGCAAAAGACTATTTCTTCCTCGAGGCCATTACATGAAATAAACCAGAACTACAGACGAAATACAGGACAATTACAACAAAATGAAAGAAAATTTACTAAAAGAGGACTAGATGGTGGCATATAACAAAGCGGATTTGATTTTGATTTCTTTCAACAGGGTTAAATACATTCAGTAACATTTAAGTAACTGTCTTAAGGAACTTTTTATATCTTGATTATTTTCAGAATTAAAGCATTTTTATTTTTCATTGAAAGAATTCATGACAAGTTTTGAAAAAAAATACAATCATCGTAAATGCTACATTTATAGAGCAAAGACAGTACAATCTTCAAGAAGACCATAGTTGAAGAAGGTCTACAATATGGCGGTTAGCAAAAATCTATCGCTTTTCCGGTTTACGATTTAGCAATTTGATGACGTCACAACCACAAAACTGGTTAAAACACAAAAGTGCTATATGTTTGAAAATAATCAAGATATCAAAAATTCCAATGAGAAATTATGTGTTGTTAAGTGAAGACAAAGAGCTTGAGTTTTGGAAAAAGAGACGGGCTTTCGCGTAGAGATAGCTCTGAGATCAGCTGCATATTTACGTCAATTGAATATTATGTGTGGGTAGTAGGGGGGTTTCAAGACCGTAAAATCACAAAATAGTTTAGAAAAACAGAAAAAAGTTTGTAAATTCAGCTAAAATTTTACTTTTAATTTTCCACATTTTGCCTATATTTTTCCTTCGTTCTATGTGTAAGACGATTGCCTCGTTATCTATTCGCAACCCAAAAACACTTCACGAGCTAGATCGCACTTAGCTTTTTGAAATCAAAAGCCATTGTCACATGCTTTGCATTGACCAAGCAACATCTGAAAAATTAGCTGGGCTTTCGAAATAAATGCTGATGGAAACGGTTTGTTGATAACATTTGGTCTCAGTAAGCAAGTTGCGATGTAGCTCGTGAAAGTTTTTTTAGGTCATCCGGGTAAAGAAATGCGTTAAATCTGATGGTAAAAGAACAAGTTATTGGATTGACCTCTTCCAGGGTCGGTGCCAGCCCTGAAAAAGTGGGGTGGAAAAGGGATAGAATTGATTGCCAGAAGGTATACCTGATGTTTTTTACATCGTTTTTGCTTAAGAATAAATACCATCTGAGAAAAATGGGGTGGATATGTCCACCCCAGTCCACCCCCTGGTGCCGCCCTTGACCTCTTCCCAAAAGTATATCGAATTCTATTTTTTTCGTCGATACATCCTAAATGTCGATATATCCTAATTTTGTAACAATTTGAACTCTCAGATCTAGTTTAATAAAGAAATTTGCAAACCACTGAGAGAGAAAGGAACAGTAAAATTGCCATTCTTATGACCAAAAACCATGAATCTTTTTGGTCTAAAATGGCTAAAAACCCGGCGAGGTCACTTCTTTATCAATATGTATCTTATGTGACTTCCCAAAAGCTCTGAGAAAGGGTATATAGGTCGAGAGATATTTGAATTAAAAACTGGATCTATCGCGTTTGGTCTTGAAAACGAACACTGCATCCAGGTCTGAATCGATCTTTTATCGCTTCGCAGAAATTCAAATAAAAAAAGGATTGCTTCCTCTTTGGATTGCTCCATTAAAATAGTCGTATTCTTATTCAGATTTCTGAAAATTAATTAATATTTTCATAATATAATAGAGCATCAAAGGCTAATAGTTTGACGGAATTTTTGTTAAACTTTACTTCACATTTAAAGTTAGAAAGAATAAGTTTTTAGTTTCCTGAATCTGATTGTGGAGTGATTCTCACACCTCTGCGTCCATAGTATTTCTAATCTATCTCTCAACAGCAGTGATGTCAGTGCTATGTTGTAATCTTATGTTATAATAAATTGATCCAAATATTTCTGTCAAGAAAGTTGTCCTGCATGTCCGATTTTGATTTTACTTGCTAGAGAATCACATCTGAGCATAATCTTGAAAGCCTGTCAGCCTTGAAAATAATTCTTACAGTAAAATAAAATTTATGCGATGACAGTTATTTAGTTGAGATGCTGAAATTTCTAAAAAGCCTAGCAATACCAATCATTCAAATAAATGAATCAGTTTCAATCAGGTTATATTAATCGAGAAGTATACGCCCGTAATTATTTTTGGGCAAATTGAGAAATAGTACTTTAGCTAAACCCTGATTTCAGAAGAAACTAATGAACAAAAAAATTATGAGAATAATTTCAAAAATTAAGTTGAAGCATCAGTAAGATGGTGAAATTAAAATTTCCTAAATTGGTTTCATATCTTATCTTTTGCAATTTTTTGAACAGTGGATACATTTCTCTGACTCACGCGGCATTCAAAATTTCATCTTGGGGCATCTTTTGGTATTATGGGGTTAAGCCATCTGCATTTCAAGAAAGGTACTAATAAATCCCTGCAGCAAAGGAAATGGGTATCCATGAGATATCCATAAATATGTGAAACTCTGCATTACTCTATACTTAAGATGCCCCCCCCCCCCATAATCTCGCAGACGGTTTTGAAACAATAATACAGCCCTAGTATTATACACCACAAAGACTAGCTATCTTACCTGGTAAGCTGATAGTAGAACGTTTCTGTACCTTGAAACCAGTCGTTTGTGGTCATCCGTAGATGTCTTGTAAAAAGAAAAAAAAGTCGAATGTCGATATATGAAAATTTCTTGATAATCAATGCTTTGATCGCAAAAACTGAACGTTTATCGTAAGAATCAGTCAAAATCCAAGACTACAAGATAAATTATAGTTTTCATTTGCAAGCACTACTTCAGCTTATCCTTGATCATTAAATCATCTACTTTTGAAAGTTTTCAAAATTTAAAGAAGTTTGGTGCTTCTTACGGTTTTTATTTTTTGCTTCATTTCAGTAGACTAGAGATGAAGATATATATGAGGGGATGCGTCACCGTTTCATGGAAATGCTCGCAAAATTAAGGATTTTAAGAAATGTTGCTGATGTTAACTTGAAATCTATTTGGACAATAGTAAAGCTTTCTAGTATTTAACAATCTCAAATTTTCTGCATGTGCTAAAATGTCTATTTTTTGAAAGATTGCCGAGAAATGGAATTGATAGCAAACAGTTTCGCAGAATTAAGTTTAAGCCTCAGTTAGAAGAAGGATTATCAACAAAAGCTTACTTACCAAATAATGTTGCTCAACAAAAGTTATCTTGCTTCGCATGGATTCAATTTCTATTTGTTTTTTTATACTTTCATTCTCAATTTTTTCTCTGGATCTTTCGTTCTCTTTCTTTGCATGATCTTCTTGCTGATGCTATAAATTAAAGATAAATCTGCCATTAGAAAACAATAGCATGAATATCAATAAGCGATTACACACAAAGCCGGAGTGAAGATATTTTATAATTGAAAATTTTCAAAATCTGGAAGCAGTTATGAAGGCTACATGAATCAAAGAAAAACGATTGCTTAAAGCAGCGACTTAGTGACTGTAGGAAGTAATAGGAGCTGTGCTATTTTGCTATGTGGTATGGGGATAGCACTCTCTGCAACCTCGTCCCCAGGGCCTTTGTCATATTGGGGCAACGCCCTGGCTAGGAGGTTGTACTCGTGGCACAGGTTGTGGCATTTTTTAGCAGTGGCGTAGCCAGGGTGCTGTCGTTGGGGGGGCAAAATTGCGAGCGAAGCGAGCAAAATTTGGGGGTCCGGGGGCTTGCCCCCGGAATTTTTTTGGGGGCCACGCCCTTCAGAACCTTGGAAAACACCCCTTTTTGGAGACACCATCCTAATATGAGAAGGAGAAGAGTCCTCATCATGATGGGCTATTTGGCGAGAAAAACTTCGATAATCAGGACAAGGTGTGGAGACATTCATAATCTTCCAGGGGCGAAGCTAAAGAAAATTATTGGGGGGTGCAGACCCTCAACTTGCCGATAAAAATGGGGTTCCTCGCAGGGGCGGATCCAGCCTGAAGTTGAACGGGGGTGGCCCGAACTGCAGACCCAGCCCGAACCAACAGAGAGGGCACCGAAAGTGAGAAGTCTTTGCAAGTCTGGTGTGGAAACTTACTGAATAACGCCAGAATTGTATGTTTTTCGCCACATTCTGATAGAAACAGTTCAACGAGTGCGTTAGTGCAGGCCCGTAGGAGTATTTTAGCGATTAGGTGGGCATCGTCTCGCGCCGAAGGCGCTATAAAAGCGGGGGCCTGGGGGCTCAGCCCCCAGAAAAAATTTTAAGGCCACGCCCTTTACTTTGGCTTAGAACGTCTCTCCTGACTCCATGTTGGCGATTGCTAAAATTGAAAGTTAAACAACGTTTGTAGCAAAGTTTCTATAAATTAGCACCTACAGGAAAATTTTTAAGGGGCACACTCTTTACTTTGGCTTAGAAAGCCTTTTTCGATTCAAAATTTTGCCATTGCTGAAATGGAAACTTGGAAAATTTTGAAAAATTCGTACCACACCAAATCTATAAATTCTTGATTAACCGACAAACTAAAAGTTGGGGGGGTGCCGCACATTTAGTGCTGTAATAATTGGAAAGTTTGATAACGAAAAACATTTGTGTGCGTAACGTCGAGGATAGTAAATCGAATACGAGCGAAGCGAGGAAAAGCTCAGTCAATAATTCTGACATTGTTTGCTAACATAAGTAAATCAATTACTTCTAAGAACATAGAACTCTTCGAAAAATGTAAGTTCCTAGCAGAAGCAGAATGATAAAGCTGTCACTGAATGACATTTCTCTTGCAGGATTATTAATTTTGCCAGAAATTTCATTGACCACCCCTGAGGTGCCGATTTTATTGCAGATTTGGGCTTTTCTCAGACACCAACTTTTTGACCATTGGGGGGGCGACCGCCCCCCCTTGCCCCCCTGGCTACGCTACTGTTTTTTAGCGCACCTTATTCATGTGAAGTTCCACATTTACGACAGTTTTTTATCATTCACCGATTTATTGACAACAATTTGAGAATAATCTGATTTGCTAAATATTTTTGAATTTTCTGTCAAAATTGCCTTGCTTAAGTTGTCCCTCCAGAAGCAATGGTAGGATAACTCATCACTAACTTTCAATTGGAGGTGTAATACAAGATTTCCAACAAACCCAACCCAAATACAACCGAAATTTTTCAGAAAATGATATTGATTTTACTCATTCTACGCATACCATCAGAAAGCACAATCAGTCTTCTTTCTAATGAATTGCAGTTTTGATACATTTATGGAACTAATTATGATTTAATTGAAATTTTAGAAAAAGTGTTCACTACCAACTGTCTTAGGAGAAAACATACAAAGAAACCATCAAATGTATTTGTTAAAAAAGATAAATCAGTTCTCACAAAGATAGGTGTATGCTTATGTAAATGTCCTAGCATTTATTTCCATATAAAATAGGCCATACTTATCAAAACGTCAATTAAATGATAAATAATTCCATCAGTGCATCCAAACTGCATGGCATTAAAAAGAAGATAGGTTGTGCTTTATTGAAGTATGCATTATATCAATTAAAATATCATTATTTTCCAGGTTCTAATTTTGAGGTTCAACTGTAATTGTAAGAAAGTTAAACAAAATAAAAAAAGGAATCATTCTGAGGCAAAATTTGTCGAGCCCTAAGCTTTGAATGATTATATTAATGGCGGCAGATCAGTTATCATGTAGGAGCATAGTGTTATTAAATCTACATAATTATTTTCATAAACGATAGGAGCGATGTACTTTTTATTTCTCCATGAAGCTGAAAAAGAGATTCAGCAAAGCTTATCAGGAGTACAAGAGACATAAATATTACATGTGAGAGTTTTAAGATAGCTTGCAAATTTTATGATTAGTTGCAAAAATGAATTTTAGTGATTTCTGAACATCGGAGCCTTTTTCTTCAGGCGAGCCGGTAGGTACAAAGATAAAAACATGATATTATTAGAACTGGGCGGCTCAAGCAATGATTCGACCCACAGATTTAATAATTAATTCATGTGACCTGGACTTTATGTGATTTCCATTCAAGAAAACATCTTTCGTCGCTGAAATTCGTGAACAATTTTTTAAAATAATGGAATCACGTTGCTAGTGGGAAGATAGAACTGGGAATGGTTCTTACTATTGGGCTTCAATAAGGATTTGTACAGTGTTTTAGCTAATTTTCTCTTTGTTATACAGACTGATAACACTCAATATATGTAGCACGAGGTCACATAATAAGAAGATATGACGTTTGAAATTCTTCTCAAGCAAGATCATATTTTAGTAGCACTTAGTATCATCACAGAAAACATTCAAGATTCAACATTGGTGGCAAACCTCGTTCGTCCCTAAATATATAAATATTCTTTTAGTTATAGCAAAAATACATAATTTGTTTCACTCCTTCCATTGGGCTAAATTTTGCTAAGGACTTGTTAAAACTATCAAAACCCAAACGCTCATCATTTCAAAGGATAGTGTTCCCTAAATACCATAGCTGTAATATCGGCAAAGGTCTTGATTTGTAGCTAAGATGTTCAATAGGATTTTTGAAATTTACCTGGCTTAAATCGGATATTTTTGCGAAGTTATAGGATATTTCCTGGAGGAAGCCCCTTCAGGAAACTTTCAAAAACGGCCAAAAAACTTGATCAAACTTCCTTGATAATTTACCTCATAGGGATGACTTCAATAAGCTTTGGCACCTGTTATTCTCTTGGGAGAATGGAAAAGCCTTCCCTACAAGCATTACAAAAATATCCCGGAGTATTTCATCCTCCCCAGAAGAAAACAGGTCATATCATTATTGGCAGCAGACAATATAAGACAATAACACGAGGAAATAACTCATGTTATTGTTATTGCTGTGAGGCTGAGGCAGGACAACAACGAAATTTGATCATATTCGATCAGATGGAAATTTGATTATAAGCGGGGATGGCTCAATGGTAGCGCGCTTGACTCTGCTACGTAGAGTGAGGAGAGTCGCCCACTCTCTGTAATTCCAGGCTAAAGGAATCGCGAGGTATTAATGGAAAATTAATGGAAAAGCTATAGCCACCTCCAAAGAGGTGAAACTACTTGGTGTCACAATTGACTCAAAATTGAACTTCAAAAGCCACGTAAAAGCTCTATGCGTTAAAGCCAGTCGAAAAGTGAGTGCATTTGCTAGGGTCGCTAACTATCTAGATCTCCAAAAAGCAAAATTATTGTACCAATCTTTCGTTGCATCAACTTTCAAGTATTGCCCGTTAATTTGGCTTTTTTGCGGAAAAACATCAAATGACAACATAGATAGAGTACACAAAAGAGCTCTTAGGGTGCTACTTGACGATCATGAATCGACATTTGAAGTTTTACTGGCAAAGAACAATGAAGCAACTATTCACATCCAAAACCTTCGTGTGCTTATGATTGAGATATATAAAACACTTAACTGTACTAATCCGTCCTTCATGCAGGAGTGTTTTATCAGAAAGGAAACCAAATATGACCTAAGGACAAAAGATTTATTGCAAATTCCTGCAACAAAAAGTATCATGTTTGGCATTGATTCTATCAAGTTTCGAGGAAGCCTCTTATGGAACAGCATACCTGATTTAATAAAGAGTGCTTCATCAGCTGCTATATTTAAGACCAACATCAAAAATTGGAGTGGAGACAAATGCAATTGCAAGATTTGTAGATAATGATTATTAGCATTTTATATTATATTGTATCATAGGTTTCTTTTCTTGTAAAAATTGTAAATAGTTGGTGTAAATTAGTTCCCATTAGTTAATGTAGAACTAGAACTTAACCAACTTAAAATAAATTGATATTAT
>REGM01000349.1:106708-124083 GCA_004194415.1 Aurelia aurita
ACCGGCTTTAGAAAAATTGCCTTCTTTTGGTACCCGGCGCAAGAAAAAAGAAGGGAAAACGTCACCCGGAAAGGAGTGGCACACCCCGTCAGCAAAAAATACTAAGTACCCCCCCCCCCCCCGCCGGGTTAATATGCAAATGCTGTCAATTCACTAGCTAGTGCCATGAAAGTGTGCGCAATGAAAAATTGGGTACAATGAAACTTCATTGTTGCACACATCAAGGTGCAAGGCTACTGCAAGATCGATTACTCTGCTCTAACCAAATTTTTGAGGATTTTATCAACTTTAAAAAATATTTTCATGATTTCCATGGAAGCTAAAATATCTTAGATGCTTGATAATGTGCACACATAAAAGTATGCCTGAGAGTTGAAAGAATAAATTTTCTACAGTCACAAGATGCGAATTTTGCTCTTTATAATGGCTCCAAATAAAAAATCGTGGATATATGCCATGTTCAGCTGCCTCAAACCATATTGTCCCAAATAATAAATGTCATGGAAAACATGATGCTGGCTGTCTACCTTTAGTTCTCGTTGTGAGGCAATTCTAGAGATCTAACGAGCATGGGTAGTCTTTCAATTTTAATCATGAAGCAGGCGATGTTAAAAAAAGTGAGTTATGTAGCTGTATATATCATACACAACTTTTAATCTTGGTTGAATGGAATTTTTTACTGTAACATCCTGGGTATAAGATCCTGCTGCATCACATGCATCGCTAAATTTTGGAGCTAAAATGAATGGTTTCTAAACGGTTGCCCTTTGTGCTTGATCTATCACAGCTAATGTATCACTTGGATGTATCGACATCGACAGAGCAGTAAAAGTTTTGCACAGTTCAAATTGCTTCACGATAGAAAATGCCCAAACATAAAACGACAGGAAAAGTTTCAAATTTAATGGGTTAAAAAGGCGCTTGTTACCATTCCTAGGTGATATTGATAGGGTAGGTTTTTGTGCTTAGTTTCGTAGTTTTCTTGAGCCGTGTGTTACTCGTTAGTGCTCGTGAACAAACTGTATTTCAAGAAAACGACAGTTTGTTCCACTTTTGGTGCCATTTAGAGACACTTGGTGACATATTTTCAAACATCGATACCAAATTGAATTCAGCGTCCTAAAATCGTGCTTTCTGCAAAGTTTAATGTAATTTTAAATACTTTGCATTTTCGGTCCAATGTTGCATGTGCATTTGTTGTTTGTTCCACTTTTATAGCCAAGAGAGACAAAAGAGACAAATCTTTCACAAAGTATCAGCAGATCAAATTTCAGTGGAGTGGAATTGTATATTCTACCATTTTTCGTGTAATATGAGTATTTTCAATATTCAGTTCCATTTTGCAGAAGTATTTGCTTGTGCAATTTCCAGTGTTTTTTATTATTTGTCCCATTTAGCCAATGTGTATTATCTTTGTTCCACGTTTAGAGCCACATAGCGACACAGAGTCACAAAACGGTCAAAGTGGCGGCGGATTCGAATTCAGCGTCCCGTGCTTGAATGTTCTGCAAAGTTTCGCTCAATTTTTAGAATTTTTGATCATCGGTCTCAACATCTCAACTTGACATTGTACTTGCTATTTGTTCCACTTCTAGAGCCACATGGAGACGTATGGTGACAAAATTTGCAAAAAGCGATAGTAGACTCGAATTTAAAGCCCTGTGCTTGTCTTTTCTGCAAGGTTTCGCTAAATTTTGAGAACTTTTGATAATTAAGTCTCATTTTGGAAGTGCATCTCCTTTGTGTTCCACCTTTAGAGCCACATAGAGACAAATGGTGACAGCATTTTCAAAAAGTGACTGCAGCTTCGAATTCAGGGACGTAAAATTGTGTCTACTACAAATGTTCCCGTAATTTTGAGCCATTTTGATGATCGGTCTCAATTGGAAAATTGTGTTTGCTATTTGCTCCACTTTTAGAGCCACATAGAGACAAATAGTGACAACAGTATCAAAAAGTGACGGCAGATTCGAATCTAGGGACGTCAAATTATGTTTAATACAAATTTCCCCTTAATTTTGAGCCATTTTGAGGATCGTTCTCAATTGGACAGTGTATTTGCTATTTGTTCCACTTTTAGAGCCATACAGAGACAAACTGTGACAGAATTTTCAAAAGTGACAGCAGATTCGAATTCAGGGACGTTACATTGTGTTTCTTACAAATTTACCCGTACTTTTGAGCCATTTTGATGATCGGTCTCACTCCAACAGTGTATTTGCTATTTGTTCCACTTTAGGACCCACTCAGAGACAAATTGTGATAAATATTTCAAAAAGCGACAGCAGCTTCGGATTCAGGGACGTAAAGTTGTGTTTACTACAATTTTACCCGTAATGGACGTCAAATTATGTTTAATACAAATTTCCCCTTAATTTTGAGCCATTTTGAGGAGCGTTCTCAATTGGACAGTGTATTTGCTATTTGTTCCACTTTTAGAGCCACACAGAGGCAAATTGTGACAGAATTTTCAAAAAGTGACAGCAGATTTGAATTCCGGGACGTAACATTGTGTTTTCTACAAATTTTCCTGTAATTTTGAGCCATTTTGATGATCGGTGTCGACTCAACAGATATTTGCTATTTGTTACACTTTTAGAGCCACATAGCGGGGAAGGGGGACAACATTTTCAAAAATTGGAAGCAGATTCGAAATCATCGACCTAGAATTGACCTTGGTGCCAAATTTCATCCATTTCTGATCACCTTGATTTTTTCACAAAAAGTGGGACGAAAAAATTCAAAACTGGGACTCAGCGCCTGAGAGGGTTTTAAGGCGTCATTAAGAGAATTCATGAGTACACATCAGTATGGAGGCAACAGGTCAGAATTTGCCCTTTCAGGTGAAATTCTACTCAGATGGCCTTCAGAAAAATATTTGACGGAACAAAAACAATTAATACGTAACGTAAGTAAGTAGAAATAAACAACTATGTAATAAACTTATGCTTAAAATACTTATGCTTAAATCACGGGTTGTATTCTTACTTGAAAATTACTCCATTATAGAATACAACGTCGGTTAATCATTTCACCTACATGCTCCGCCATGTTATAAAATACAATACATCCTTCACATACGATGAAGATTAAAGTACAAAATTGCATATCATATTGATACATATGGTGCCCTTGTCATAAACTTGGTCCCTCTTGCCCTTTTGTCACTCGGGCGTCCCTGATCCTGATCATGTTTCGTGTAATAATCATTGATTAATGAATGATTTACACAACAAGGGCTTAGATGCTGGTAACTTCTGTTTCAATCTTTGATTTGATTTGATTTGATTTGATTTTTAATTATTTATACAGGGTAATACATTCAGTAATGTAAAAATAACTGATTTACAATGTGCCCTGTCTAAAACCCTAGGATAATTAATATACAATCTGTAGTAACAAAGAAAAACAAAAATTAATATACAGTCTATTATGGTTAAGAAAAGGAAATGTTTCATGTTCAATTAGAACTTTCATACCCGCTGGTTTTTCAAAGAATGTTTCAGCAAATTCTTGAAAGTAGCCAGTGAAGGGGCATTTTTTATTTCTGTACCTAGTTTATTCCATACAGTCACACCTCGATATGAGAAGCTACGTTGCCCATTGCAGGTTGCAAAGCGCGGTATTCTAAGGTCCGTGTCGGTATTACGGAGGGACCGTGAATTATTTTCGGATAATTTTGTAAACATTAGCTGCATATATTCAGGAGCTAATCCATGGAGAGACTTGTAAACCATTGTTGCTATTTCAAAGTCAATCATTTCTCTTATAGTTAACCACCCTAGCTTTCCAATCAAAGGAAGAGATGATGCATCATAAGAGCTGTTCGTAACAATACGTGCAGCACGGTTTTGCAGCTTTTGCATCTTATCAAGTAGGGTTTCTCCACAACAACCCCACACCGAGCAGCAGTTTCTGAAGTGCGGTTCAACTATACTTGTATACAAATTTTTTACGATTTCCAACGGGAGATATTTTTTAGCATATTTAAGCATGCCAATTGATCTGGAAATCTTACCTATAGCAAAACTTATATGTTCTCTCCACTTAAGTTGTGAATCAATCTGAACGCCAAGATACTTATTTGATCCAACCATATCAAGGTTGTCCTCATTTATATGCAAATTGATCTTAGGATCACCATCTGTATTGTCAAGATCATGTTTGTGCAAGTTACTCGAGGTACCAAGGATCATACTTTGAGTTTTGGCTACATTAAGTGAAAGTTTATTACCCTCCAACCAAAGCTGAAGCCTTTTAAGGTCTGAATTAACTGCTTCATTTATATCGGCTATAGATTTTGAAGAGTACGAAATGCTTGTGTCGTCAGCATACATGGTCACTTTCGTGCTTTGCAACGCGCAGGGCAAATCATTTATGTAAATCAAAAATAGTAGTGGGCCGAGGCACGATCCTTGAGGAACGCCACAGCTCACTTTCTCTATTTTTGATGTATGTCCATTTACTTTACAGCATTGCTGCCGGTCCTGTAAATATGATTTAAACCAATCCAGCTCCTTTCCCTGCACTCCATAATGACAAAGCTTCTGAATAAGAATTGCATGATCTACAGTATCAAATGCTTTTTTCAAGTCAATAAATACTACAGATGAAAGAAAACCTTTGTCAAAATCACGGTACCAGTCGTCGCTACTTTTTAATAGGCATGTCAAAACCGAGTGCAGGGCCCTGAAGCCGGATTGATGTGAGTAGAACAACTTATTATCGTCAAAGTACGCATAAAGTTGGTCGAAAATGGTCTTCTCAAAAAGACGTGAAACAACCGGGAGCACAGATATAGGTCTGTAATTTGACCTGTCTTCAGTAGAGCCCTCCTTAAAGATAGGTGCTACTCTGGCAACTTTCCAGTTATTTGGAAATAACCCCTCCGATATCGACTTATTAAAGATGGTACTAAGTACTGGTGCGAGAACAGGCATCCCTATTTTAAGAAAATAGCTTGAGATGCCATCTATCCCGAAGCTCTTTGATACCTTAAACTTGCTCATTGCCTTCATAAGGTCAGCTGGGGTGACCGCTCTGAACTGAAAGCTACTTGAATTTTTGTTCATTGAAAAATCTCCACGCAAAAGTGGATTTTCTGCCTGAGGTATCTTAACACTTAGCTTTTGTCCAATACTGCAGAAATACTGATTCATCGACTCCGCTATGTCATTGCTACTCGTTAAGATTTTATTGTCTTCTTGTAGTGAAGAAACATTTGTGGTTTTGGACCGCTTATTAACCAGCTGATTAATAGTCTTCCAAGTTTCTTTCATGTCGCCCTCGCAACATCGAATTTTTTCCGAAAAGTAGTTTCGTTTCAGTGCTTTGTTTTGCTTATTGACAATATTTCTTACATGCTTGTAAGCATTCATCAGGATCAATATACAGTTCTATTAATTAATATCATATACAAAAAAAAACTTCTTAGCTAATTACAGGTGCTGTTCTTCCAGGGAGTCGTGTTTAATTGGCTTTCAGCTCGTCAAATGCATTTTTAGTTGCTTTTTAAATTGGCACAAGGTGGGAAGCTCCCTGATACTTATAGGGATGTCATTTCAGACCTTAAGAGCTGTGTAGGAAAATCCTTTTTTGGCATACTCTAGATTGTACCTTGGAATCTGGAGATCTCTACAGAATCGCGTATTGTAACCGGAGTATTGTGATCTTTGTTGGAATTTGTTCCAAAGATTTTCTGGGCAGAGTTTGTTCATGATCTTATAGGCCATAACTGCACGATCAAACGAAATAAGTTGTTCGACATGTAGGAACTTATTTGACCATTCGTCTTTTATTTTGGACGTATCTATCACGGAATATTTTGAATTCTAACTATTACCAATTCTTTGAACTGGCTAATCAAGACAGTTAAACAAATACCTCAAGCTCCTTCTTTAAGCGGTCGATTTGAATTTCAAGAGCGTTTATATCACCACGCAATGAAGAAACCAATGGCGAGTCTTCATCTAAAAATGATGATACAGATTTAAATACCGTGAAAGCTCTATAGAGCCAGGGGGCTTAGGTAATTCTAGAGGCTTCAGAGGGGAGCTTAAAAGAGAGGGAGGTTATTAGAGAGGGGGCTTCTTCATAAAATCAAACCAAAAGGCTATACATGATAAACTTTGTGGGTCTTTTTCTCATGTTTTTCAAATCAATATAAAATTTTGCGAGACAAATCAAGGGCGCCTACCTGGTTAGCCTGACTCACAGACCAAGCGAGGACTGGTTTGATCTGTGAGTCCAGCTACTACCTTGTATGAATTGGATTTTTTCGCAGTCCTGTTTTCGTGACATAGTACACAGAGCAATTGATGTCCTTGTTGTTCTAACCTTTTCTTAGGTCCTCGATGAATTGTGATAAATTGTGAAATTTCATTTTATCAAAATCAAGAAACTCTGTAAGAAACTTTTACTATAAGAATTGGGGCCAAAGTTAAAAAATCGCACTACAAAATTCAGAGCCAAGTTTCTTATAAAAACATGAGTGTAGTTGGATAAATCTGAGGTCTATCAGATCTCTCAGAATTACAACATGTTCTTTTTCCTTGGTGGAGGAATTTGAGCTTAAAAAGTCTCTTTATGACAACTCATCACATTTCACAGTTATTGATATAAAAGAAAACATATCAGAGTCACTTGTAAATAAACAGTAGCCCTTTGGTTAAACTTTGATACACGTCCGAATTTCAAACATACCTTCCTCGATGAAGACACCTTTGAGAGGGGATGGAATGCTCTTTTCTATTTCTGTAAAGCGAAAAACACTTAACAGTCAATGAGTACGGAAGGTCATATTTATATAAAATAGCCTTGAAGACAGGTAAATTCAAGACCGTGTAAATTAGTATGCTTATGCTACAATGACAAACAAGAACAAAAAAGCTCGAAAAAACTCTGGTAAGTGGTAACACAACTTTACTTATATAGATTTTAAATGGTATAAATTGTATAGGTGGAGCCTACAGTCTGTTCTTTAAATTCATCAACAATTCCCAGTTCATGGTCTGACTCGCGGTTTCATCGAACTTCGAAATTAAGCTTTCATCAAACCGGTGCATAATAACACTGTGCGTATTGGCATCATATCTTTAAAACGGATTGAACGGATGGTTGCTGAATCTTCCTTTTGATGTTATGGCTTAAAAGGAACCTCAGGTACTTTACTATTATTGTTCATTGAAACTTTTGATATGTTGATTACTTTCGGAATTACAGCATTTTTCTTTGATCTCATTAGTAAAAGTATCTGCCACGTTCTCATCAGTTCTTATTCTGTTTCGACAGCTAAGAAGTGGATATATCTTCGTTAATTTTTTTAAGGAAGGAATATTTTACTACCGGGTGTCCCAAAAAAGTACTCCTATTTGAAAAATCACCAAAATTTGATTACAGGGCTGATCTTTAAATTTATTTTTCAGGCAAGTAGATCAAAGACCAAATTATTTTTCCAGGTATAGCTGATCTTGTGATTGGTTTTAAGATTAGAAAAATAGCTCTTTTCAGGGCTGCCTAGTTTTGAAGCATACTGCAAAAAGCACTGATGATTACCAGATTAATTTCTTTTTGTACATTAAGCTTCTAGTTTGGTCATAAATGTCAGGGAGAACCGCAAACTATCATTGTAGACTTGAAGGACAATGAAACATCTCAAAATAATGGCTTCTAAGCAAGATTTGCGATGTTGCATAAAGAGTATAGCTCAGAATAAGGTTTTCAGCGAGTCATTTTATACCCTTGAAATATTGAAAAAGAACATTTTATTATCGTTACATATATTTGGATAATTAACTTCAGAGATTAAAAAGAAAATTTCAGGATAGGTTACATAGTAAATTTTTGGTGATTGTTTAAACGGGAGTACTTTTTATTGGGACACCCAGTAAAATTTGCAACTAATCTTGAGAAATAGTTCCAAATAGTTGGTAAATAGTCTAAATTCAAAATAGACTATTATTGTCAAGTGATGATTAGTTTGTTTCTTGACAGGTGAACTTAGCTAATCTGACTGAAGAGATTTATCCTTGGACTTTATCGACTTTTAAAGAATTTTTTCAATATTTCAGCTATTGTCAATAGCTTATTGAAAAGCCTATTTTGATGAACATGTAGCAATTGGTGACATGTTTTTGAAGTAGAAATTAACATTATTCGGCAACGAAAGATGAACAAAACTGTCCGACACAACTCTTGAACGTTTTGATAAAAATAGAACAAAACATTATTTTTCATTCTTCCAATTTAGTAGTTGTTGAGATATAAGTAAAACCAAGACATAAACCGAGAACCGAGCTGCAAGAATTGTCACCAACAGCAGCTACGATGCATCCGCCACAAACTTGATCAAGAAACTAAATTGGCCCACAGTTCTTGATATGATAAAAAGCGAGACGGCCACTATTGCATGCAAAGCATTATCAGGTCTTGCCCCCGGTTATCTTCTAAGCCTATTTAAGAAAAATTCTGCGCGTGATATAAATATGAATTTGCGCAATACCACTGCCGATGTCCTTGTTCCAAGGATGAACACTTGCAGTGGACAGAAAGCTATATCTTTTCGGGGCGCAAAGACTTGGAATAATTTGCCTTTGGATGTCAAACAAGCACCCTCTCTTGGCATTTTTATTTGTTTACTTTATGTATGAAATAACATTGTAACCAGGTATTTTAGGATTTTCTTTTTGTTTAGTTAACAGGGCGAGCTGTAAAGCAGTATTTTATATTGATGCTTTTACCCTGTATAAAGAATTTAAAATGAAATGTAAATGAAATGAAATAAACGTTACCTATCTGGTAAGGATGCTTTTGATTGGCTTATTAAAAAAATATCTTGCTGGAAAAGTCATATCTTATCCTTTAGCTGTTATCAGACGTTTCATTCATTTAACTTTTCACTGACAAAAACGTATCAATTTTAAAATAAAAGCAGCTCTAAAGACAAAATTATTTAACTGCTTACCACTTAAAATATCTGCAGTATCGTCATCATCAAATTGAATTGGTGTGTCTTCGTCGAATTTCTGTTGATAAAAATAGATACTGATTAACTGTTAATAATACGATGAAGAAAAAGACAATTTCTTTGTTTATGAATAGCGAAATAAAATGAAAATGTAAAATGTGTTTGGTGGTAAATTTAACATGAGAGGATAAATCAAGGCTCGAGTTTTCTATCTGCTACACAATTAAATTTTGATCTGGACAATCGAGCCACATATATTTATTCATTCAAAACAAAGCAAAAATTCTTATCCAACAAATGTTTTCTTGAATCTGTACGAAAGTGTTAACTTGAATGAGATGGATGTTCTTCAGCTGACTTCAGATTTGATAAAATTTCTTGCAAACCTGCTCTTCTTCGAGTTGCATCCTAATTGCTCTTATCTCTCGCTAAAAAACAAATTACAATGATGGCTTTATAAAATCAGGAAGCGAGAAAGGATGTTTTCGAGCAAATAGAAGATAGAAAATGCAAATTACTGCATATTATTTAATACAATGCTCTCGACTCTTTTATATCATGATAGAATAAACTAAATATGAAATATTGAATGTGAATTCTATAATAATGACTGACGAATAAATAATTGAACTCCAATTTTGAACTCGAACACACATTCTCTTTTAGAGCAGCCGAAATGAAATAAAATTTATCCAACTGAAATCTTTGAAAAGTATTGTGTCTTGTTAATTCTGTTGAAATTTCAGCTGTCCTTAAACTTGTCTATATCTTTTTTAATTGATCTAAAGTGCAGACTGGAAGCTTGAGACCTTTACAATGAAAGCTAATCTTTACTGGTTAAGAATTGATAAATATTGAACAAAGTATACTAAACTAGCTGCATTACACTCTACATTGACCCACAAAGTCTAAAATTAAAAAGGAAGCACCATCCCAGCTCATTAGTATATCCCCCATTTAGAAACAAAAATTGACACCAAAAGATAAAAATACAGCAACTTTGTCAACTTATGTAATTTCATTTGGAGAATCTGGATGCGTAATAATTCAATTTTGTTTAAATTGCTATAAATTCGATGATAGCATCGTTTTCCTTTGTTTCTTTTATGTCAAATGTAGAACTTGTACAGATTTGTCTCAAAAAGTTACTTCAAAAGAGATAAAATGCGGATTATAACATCATTGTATGCAAAAAATTGTAAAGCAAAAAAGTGAAGCGAAAAGTGAAACGGTACGATGTTCTATCGTTTTTCCCATGTGAACGCAAAAGCGTTCCAAACTGATCCACTTTTGGCACCATGTCGTAGCGTTCCGTGATAGGGACCATTCACAACCAATGAATCAATCAATCAATCAATCAATCAATCAATATCAATATTTAAAGTTGGTATGTACAGTAGTATTAAGAACAATTCTAATTCAAACAAATTATTTACAAATATAATATATAAAAAAGCAGTAAAAAAGAAATTATATGATTAGCGACACATTTTACCGGTGTATTTATCTCCATCCCAGTCTTTGATCCTCTATTTTAAAGCCGATAGTCTTGATTCTTGTTTGATACTGTCATCGAGAGTGATCCAGAGGAAATTACCTCTAAAAGACATTGATTCTTAAAAGCCCAATGTCTTAATTTTTGCAGTTGTAAGTTTTGTATTCTTAGATTGTACGTTACATGTTCACATAAGCGAAAGATTCAGGTAATTCATTGACTTGTAAATTTCTGTCATCAATTTCTACAGGTGTTTTATATATATATACTAAAGCTGGCACTTCGAGTAAGCAATGAATCACACAAGAACGAAATCGTACCATCGTACCATTCCGTTCAATAACTTTCCAAAAGGTGGTACAGAATAGTTGTATGATCGTACTGTTCGCTTATGAACGCTCTAATCTGTTGGTCCACAAAGTGGAGCGAAAAGAGGAACGATGCGATCGAGTACCATTGTGAACTGGGCCTTTGATCGGTACCAGTTCTATGTTCGGTAAAGTTGGCAGACATGAAGTATCATTTGGTTGGGTACACACATATTCTGAAAACGACAGACGTCATAATACCTTCATAGCAAGCTCCCGTAAGAAGAATATCTATATATTTTCCAAGAAATTCCCAGTTTGAGTGGTTAAAACCTGCTTAATTGACAAATTCTGATTATTATTCTGATTATGTATTCTACCGAGTCTGCTGTTTTCGAAATAAAAATGGTTTGGCATTACCAATCAAATATGCCCTAAGAAATGATTAAGCAGGGCAGGAGTCAAGCAACTGGTTGAAAAATTTATCAAATCATTGAGAACGTTCAGCAAACTTTTAGAAGTTTCTCGTTTACAGAAGATCAAGGAAAATCTCTGTGTAAATCTATACAGCTTCTTCGGCAACACATAGTCCAACTTCTTAAAAACGTCGTCCTAAAGTCTTTTTAATTACTTTACCGACATATCCTGCAGCTTTCTCATAAGTGGGAAAGTTCAAACATCGCACAGTGGGCTTTTATCTTTTTCAAGAAAAAAAAACGAAGCCGCTGATTACTTTTTGATGAATATGACAAATCTGCAGTTTTCATCTCTCTGGGATAGGTGTTGTTATTGAACGATAGAAAGTGATTTAGGCAGGGGTGGCGCCAGGGGAGGGCTAGGGGGCTACAGCCCCCCGTCGGAAGCATCTAGTCCCACCGTCGGAGGAAATTTTGGGTTATTGTCGGAGGAAATTTGGCAAAATGACGTACGAAAACAGCATTTTGTTGCCATTTTAGCCCCCCTGTTGGAAGTTCCAGCCCCTCCGTCGGAAGATTCCTGGCGCCACCCCTCGATTTAGGTTAATTTCGATGATCTGGGCTAAATGGTGTGGTCTATAAATAGGACAAAATAAAACCGACATTGTTTGCCGGACTTTGTTTTGTAAATGCACACGCCAAAAAAATCAAACATAATAGGCTATTCATAGATCTATGAGATCTCATCTTTTATCTCAATCTAAATTAGAGCCAAAAATCTTAACTTCCCAGTGGGAATTTCTCAGATCTGCTCAATTCAAACGATGAGTTAGAACGTTTTGACCTTGACAAAATGGATCTAATTGGTAATGATCAAATTCGATTTTGCGAAAATTTTGGAAATTCCAATCTGCATTCAAAACTTCCATGGTGCATGAGTCAAATCTTACGTACGAGAAAGTCAATGCCCGACCGTCTTCAAAATAGATACACTTTTGATTTCGCTGCGAGTTCTAGTATTCAACAAATCGCGAAAATAAGTGCTGAAAGTACTTATCTTAAGTTCTCCTTTTAAACAAATATTAGTAATGTGATTCTACTATAGGTAAGCATTTGCTGCAAAAATCAAACAAGTTTCAACAACTTTATTGACAATTGTCACCGACTGAGTCAAAAATTCGAAAATTCACTTAATGTTGAATTTTTCTTTTTAGGATGTTACAACAAAGATCAAATTAAATTTGGGGGCATTGATTCTTCCAACAGCTTTTGACTAATGAAATTTTGAAGATTTATTGGCTATGCTGTTTTGAAGCATATTATAGCAGATCTATCACTTTTTCCCTTTGAAATCTTCAATATGGTTGATTACGACAAAAAGTAATCTCATGTGGGAAGCATAGTTGATATTATATCGTGAGACTAAGAATCATGGGTGATATTTCATGATGCCTTCTTAAGCCTATGGCTTAAAATACCGGGAGTTCAAGCTACCATTTCAAAGTCCTTTGCTTGATTTAGCAAAATGTTTTATTATTATTGCTAAAAATAATTTGGTCATGATCCAAGTGAAAATGTTAAAGGTTTGTAGCAAAACCAAATTTTGCGGAAATTTGAAAGTCAAAAATTGGTTCTGACTCACCCCATACATTCGTTACAAAAGAATTCAATGGTTTCATAGACCTTTACTATGAGTTTAGTATGGTATTTTTAAAAAGAGAAAAATTGCGTCTTCTCTGGTGTTTGCAACATTTTGGTCTTTCCTACATTAACTAAAAGGAGAGAAAATGGTTCAAACATTATGTAGAAAATGTACGCAGCTGTAATGCATTTTAATGGCCATAAATTTGAGTTGATAGTCGATTACGGCATTTATGAGAATAATGCACTGCGGAATTTTGTTTTATAATATAAATCATTTGATACTTCTCGCTTTATTTGGTTCTTTTTGCAGAATTTTAGTTTTTTTAGTTCCTTTTCAACTATACTTCAATGTTTTAGGACAACATGAATACGAAAGTAAGCAATGCGTCCAAGTGAAAGCGTTCTTAGCAGATTACAAGTATGAATGGTACTTCTTTGATCCACTAGATTGTACACCCAAATATCTAGTGTTATTTTCAATTGCTAAAGGACGACGAACAACACTCTCATGAAAATTATTCACAAAACGGGGCATTGCTAAAGTAATGCAGAATATTCTCAAACAACGGTACCGTCAAAAAAGTAACCCCCAAGACTGAACATTTTCTAAAACACTTTCTGAATTCAAGATTTTGATGAATTTTATACTGCATCAAATTCAACATAAAAAATACAATTGTGTCAAAAATCAGTACATTGTCAGTTTTATGTACAGATAAATAAGGTTTAGAAAAATATAGACACCAAACCCACTCTAACAAAATCATTAATCATCAACATTAATCTTCCAACGTAATTTTAGACTTATTGATTCACTTCTGTACTTCTAGCGTACTTCCAAATCTCTCGTGGCAACAGAAAGTTTTTGAATTTATCTTTGAAATCTTAAAAGAATTCAATGTGACTTTTCAGCAGGATACCAAAACTTTGGTCGATAGCAGCACAATGAGGGGGTTAAAATGCAATTTGTATAAGAGCGCAGTTTCGACAAGCATTTTGCAATGCCTCTCATTCTGTAGCATCGCAACTAAAGTAAAGTTCTTCTTTTAAAAAGATGCGAGTCGAAGTGGAAATTATACCACGAAAGGTTCCAGGAAAAATTCCTTCTTAACAGACACTATCTTCAGTGAAATTGGCTTTTGGCGATTGATGAATTTGTTACAGTAGTTTTGCGGACCTTTTTTTCAAAACCTCATTTCTCTCCAAGGACAGCTGATGCGTTACTTATTTTTACACAAATGATTTGTGGTACAGAATTTTAAAATAGCCTTAAATAACGAATTCATCGTAATAAACCCACAATCGCAACATTAGACGCTGTAATATGTGGAAAGAAAACTGTTAACTACTGTGAAGAAGACCGGCCTTCTTTTACTGGAGTTAACAGTTTTCTTTCCACAGATTACAGTGTCTAATCTTGGATTTGTGGCTTTATTACGATGAGTACGTTATTTTAGGCTATTTGTACTTATTATTGCTTAAAAGGTGTTTTTTATGCTGTACTTGTTACAGTTTGTTGTACTTCGATACAAATTTTGCATTCAAAACGTCTTTCAGAAATTTTTAATCTTGGAGGCTAACTTTTATTGCGCACCCTGTAGATTAAACCGTTGCAAGGAAATATCCCTTAAAAGGCAATCCTTACCGATTCAAATATGAGCATGCAATATCAATACTTACCTCAGCCTTAGTTCTTTTCNTTCTTTTACTGGAGTTAACAGTTTTCTTTCCACAGATTACAGTGTCTAATGTTGGATTTGTGGCTTTATTACGATGAGTACGTTATTTTAGGCTATTTGTACTTATTATTGCTTAAAAGGTGTTTTTTATGCTGTACTTGTTACAGTTTGTTGTACTTCGATACAAATTTTGCATTCAAAACGTCTTTCAGAAACTTTTAATCTTGGAGGCTAACTTTTATTGCGCACCCTGTAGATTAAACCGTTGCAAGGAAATATCCCTTAAAAGGCAATCCTTACCGATTCAAATATGAGCATGCAATATCAATACTTACCTCAGCCTTAGTTCTTTTCAGCGTTTCATTTTTCAGTTCTGTTTTCAGTGCGTGCAGCTGTGAAAAAAGTTTAGCTTTTTCTACAAATTTAAAACTGGGTAATTCATTTGTAATCTTGCAAGTCAAAATGAAAGTTAGAAGTCTGTAGCTAGAAAACCTTTGCGATATAAAGCCAATAGCTGCAGCAAATAAAACATTTACAGCGTAGCGTAGAGTAAGGAAAAATGTTCCCCTGCTTTTTATATTGAAATAACAGACCATGGAAATAACATTGAAATATGCTTATGGTGTTTACTTGTACAAATAATAAGGAAGGGGCAACTTTTCCAATGTTGCGCTTTCTGACACAGAAAGTTCCATGCTTCAGGTAACTCTGCTTTCCGCTCTGATGAGCACGGAAAGCCGGTTTTCAGAAACCCTCCTCTCCAGAAATTTATTAATTACTCCGGAACCAATAGATCTATCGAAATTCTGTAAAAAGCGTGGTATTACCCATATTCTTGGCAACCGAAAGATGTATTAAACGCAATTGTTTTCTTTCGCAGCTTTCAAGACTGGTCATTTTAAAATATTTTATAGGTTTCAGAAGAACATCATTATCTACTCCGCTAATTTAAAAATTTTAATCAAACTTTTTTACCACTGACACGACATGTTCATGGAGACACATGCTAAATTTGAAGGCAAAAGCTTGGCTAGATTTTCCGCAATAAAATTTTTAAGTTTGCTGGCCTACTCGACAACAAACACTAGAAAAACTGGTCAATCGATTATCGATAGGTAAATGCGAAAAAATCGGCGAAGAACTTGCAAGCATGTGTGAAAAATCTCAGCACTCTTTCGAGATCGAGAAAGAGAATCTAAAATTTTCCCTGCAAATTTGCTATTTGATATCTTGTCTTACTCCCAAAGCGAGGAGTTAAAATGCATAGAAATATTTTCAAACCATGTACCCTTTCGCAATTGTTCTTTTCCTCCCCCCTGGGGATCAAGTAGGATACCTTCTTGCTCATGCAAGATTTTAAAGGAAAGTGATAGATTTCTCGAAAGAATGGTGAAAATTTCATTCATGCTTGCAAGCGCTTCCCCGATTCTTTCGCATTTGCCTATCGATAGTCGACTGACCAGTTTTTCAAATGTTTGTTGTCGAGTAGGCTACCAAACTTTAAAATTTCATTGCAGAAAATCTAGCCAAGCTTTTGCCTTCAAATTTAGCATATGTCTCCGTGAACTTGTCGTGTCAGTGGTAAAAAAGTTTAATTACAATCTTTAAATTAGCAGAGTGGATAATGATGTTCTTCTGAAACCTATAAAATATTTTAAAATGACCAGTCTTGAAAGCTGCGAAAGAAAACAATTGCGTTTAATACATCTTTCGATTGCCAAAAATATGGGTAATACCATGCTTTTTACAGAATTTCGATAGACCTATTGGTTTCGGAGTAATTAATAAATTTCTGGAGAGGAGGGTTTCTGAAAACCGGCTTTCCTTGCTCTGATTGCTCATCAGAGCGGAAGGCAGAGTTACCTTAAACTCTCATCATTAGAGTTTCGATTAAGGAGAATTGCATGTAGGTTGAACGGAAATAGCTAATTCTTCGCTGATGATAATAATGATATAAAAGGAATTGCAACTGGCATTAAAATTGTTGGTAGCGTTAATAAATTGAATTTTTATTTTGTACCTCTTTTTGGACTTCAACTGTCTCAATCTGTAATGAAAACAAGTTTACTTAAGACGCAATTGCAAGGCTCCTTATAGAAAAAAGAAATTAAAAGAGTGAGACGTAAAATAGCACCTTTGCTTTTGTATCATTTTACTATCCATTTCTTTAGAATTTTTTATTCATATTGTGAATAAAAAGCGGCATTACAGGTAATAATGCCAACTTAAAATGACACTTTAGGCAGAATGATTAAATGTTCACATTAAGCTCAAGAACCGCACCTGTGCTATGAATGGCTTACACTTGCTTCCCAAATAGTTTCAAGACATTCGAAAATCCAGAATAAATGGAAAGCTTGCCTGGACAACGGTGGGAAAATAGGAGCTTTCTTTATGGACCTTTCAAAGGCCTTTGACTGTATTCGACATGACTTACTGATTGCTAAGTTACATGCATACCGATTTAGCCGCGAAGCTTTATTGGTTGTCCACAGCTATTTGGAAAATCGACAGCAAAGAGTGAAAATTCATGGATCTTTCAGCACCTATAAACATCTAAGGTTTGGTGTTCCTCAAGGATCCGTCCTTGGACCTCTATTTTTCAATATCTATATCACTGATCTTCTGCTAGCGATTCAAGAGACAAAGATATGTAACTATGCGGATGATACAACCATTTATACGTGCGATATGCGTCTCGAAAATGTAATCTCTAGGCTAGAAAATGATTCCAAAATTATAATCGAGTGGTTGGGAAACAATGACATGAAACTTAACGAAGACAAGTGCCATTTTATGATATTTGGTGAAAGAACAAACCAAGAGGTCAGCATAAATATTGGTAGCTGTGCCGTTAATGATTCATAA
>REGM01000349.1:126106-147032 GCA_004194415.1 Aurelia aurita
CTAGCTCATACACTTATGAGGGGGAGATTCAATGATAACAGAAAACATTGCCTCAATATTGTTCTAGTTAAAAAGTTTGCAATCTATGACGTATGAGCTTTTTGTGGGCACATACCAGTCTTACTTGGAGAACGGTAAAAAATTGCAAGAGTTAATTTGTCAATCTTTATACCTGTTTTCTCTGCAAAGTCTTTAATGGTAATGTCAGCTCCTTTTCCAATAAATGTTTCAACGATGCTCTGCATTCCGTTTTCGCTAGCATACATTAGCGCAGTCCTGCAAAGAAAATATGGTTGAAAGAATATCTAAACAATTGCTTGTGCTGAATGATTCAATAATGTGTGGCGGACACCCCTCGCCCTCCTTTGTTTCCACCACTGGAAACAAGAAGAAAGTAAGATTTAGTTCCTGTTTTCTATTGCAGTAAACAGGAATGCAAAATCAGAAAGTTAGAAAGATAGCTCCCCCAGAGCAGCTCTACAAATATCGAAACTTGTTTGAGACACCTGGTAGATAAGACTTTCATTTGTTTATGTGTACGCATTTCTGTTAGAAAAAGCTCGCAATTCAGAAGGATCACGATTTTTGTTGTTGTTTTTGTTGTTGTTTTTTTATATATATTGCTACCTAGCATCCGAAGGTAGGTTTAGGACACTGAGAAGCTAAGCTTATCGAAGCAGTGTCCTGGTCCTTCCTCTCGATGTGACCACACCTCGCGATTCCTTTAGCCTGAAATTACAGAGAGTTGGCGACTCTCCTCACTCTACGTAGCAGGTTCGACAGGGCGGGGACTCGAACCACCAACCCTCAGGTTGGTATGGTAGTCACGATTGTTATGCCTGTCAGTACTCCAGCAACAATAGGTGAAGTGAAGTGAAGGTGAAGTTGCGGGTTTTTAGCACCAAGCGCTAGGATTGCAGAAATAGCTAAGCGCTAATCGTGTCTGCAACCCCTTGTCATGACGCTCAAGAGATGCTGGTGGGGTTTGAACGCCATACGCCTGACATTCTGGTTGCAAAGTCAGTGGTTTACAACACGGCGCCACAACACCTTCACTTAGGTTATAAGGAGCAATGTGCCCTAGTGATAAAACTTTGAAAGAAAGATCGACCAAATTTACTAACCTTCCAGAATTATCTTGAATATTTAAATGAGCTTTTACAGAGCACAACATCTCGACAATATTTGTGTTCCCATTCTGCGTCGTCAAAATAAGTGCTGTCCGTCCTTCCTACAAAAAATAAACTAAAATCTCAGTCCGCAATTTTGTGGAGAAGCCGTTACAGCTTTGAGCACCACGTACAGACCTGATGGTATCCTTCTATAGTATAGATAGCATTGCATCCATAGTACTGATGGTTTCCATTCACAGAACTGTTTGTATTGTTAAACAGTACTGATCGTACCTCTTTATGCAGTAGTGATGGTATCCCTCAGCAGTACTAATGGTATCCCGCCTCAGTACTGCATAGTCGTTCTCTTGTGGTGTTGCTGTCATGATTCGATTGTTGTTATTTTGATTTTCCGTTAATAAATTCATTGTTCTGTTTGTCATTGACTTCTTATCATGTATATAACATTGTTTGATTTAGTATCTTCGTTGTTGTTTTGTTAATAAATTTA
Organism: Aurelia aurita; assembly: GCA_004194415.1. Lineage (NCBI taxonomy): Eukaryota > Metazoa > Cnidaria > Scyphozoa > Semaeostomeae > Ulmaridae > Aurelia > Aurelia aurita. The sequence continues at coordinate 127,730 of REGM01000349.1, forward strand.
TTGTTCTTGTTTGCTTCATTCAATAGCTGTTTAAAGTATACATAGCTGAAACATGTACTAGGCTATTGTTTGATAATGAAATCGTGAAATCTTGAAATCTTGAAATCTTGTCTCCAAGTTTGCACAATAGTCAATATAACGATATATTTTCGATTACTGTCTATGCAGGCAGAAAGCAAAAACTTATATAGATAGCCAAATGGTACTATTATGAACATGTCATTTCGTACATGATAGTTAGAGTGGACTTGATAATGACTGCAAAGCTAAAGTAATCCATGTCTAAGAATTTTCAGTCGGTGAATGGAGAGCGTTGAGGTGATATTACAAACATTAATCTGATCTAAAGAACTACCTTGTCTTTTGCATTAATCGGCGAGGCACTGTTGAGCAACAAAGCGACAGCATCTTCATGAGAACCAACCACTGTGAGAAATGAATAAAGTGTCATTTGAGAAAACCTTTGCTTTACAAAGCAGCCTAGCTTTTCACAAATTGCAAACCTGCAAATTTGGTCAGATTCGCTTCGTTCACCACTAGAAATTGGGAACTGCATATGAAAAACGAGTTCACAGCTAATAATCTGCGAAATGTAAACATCGAAAAGGTCTAATAGTTGTTGTTGAAGTACTCGAGGTCATGTGTGTACTAGATAACTGTATCATCATTATTTGTTCAAATATCTCCTTAACTCGTTGCGACCAACTTAATTAAGAAATTAATGTGATTGTTTAAACTTTCTTGAAATACAAAAAATCATTACATTTTCATGAGATAGTTTCAACTATGTCTTAAAACTCTTGGGAGCTATCAAGACACATTAGTTGAATTAGATACTTGATAACCTTTATCTTTANCCACTAGAAATTGGAAACTGCATATGAAAAACGAGTTCACAGCTAATAATCTGCGAAATGTAAACATTGAAAAGGTCTAATAGTTGTCGAAGTACTCGAGGTCATGTGTGTACTAGATAACTGTATCATCATTATTTGTTCAAATATCTCCTTAACTCGTTGCGACCAACTTAATTAAGAAATTAATGTGATTGTTTAAACTTTCTTGAAATACAAATCATTACATTTTCATGAGATAGTTTCAACTATGTCTTAAAACTCTTGGGAGCTATCAAGACACATTAGTTGATTTAGATACTTGATAACCTTTATCTTTAGATAAAGCTACACCATTTGCTCGTGTTTTTTTAGCATTGAAAACATAGGTAATTCGACTTTTCGAGAAATCCTTTTTTGCGAAATCCACGAGAAATAAAGTAGAATCCTCGATCGAATCTTAAAGAATCCCCTCTCCAAAAACAGGAAAAATATGATTTTATATCCCTCAAGAGTCGAAAAACAAACTTTAGACTGCGTTCTTTTCAACAGGTGAGAGATAATGTTGGCACATTTAATGCCATTAGATTGCAAAATTTGTTAGTTGTTTAAAACTGCATTCTTGAGGGAGACAAAATGACCTCACATATGTTCTGTGTGAGGAGATTCTTTACGATTTGATCGAGGGTTTTAGGCCCATTTTCACGCATTTCACACACATGATTTTTTCGTAAAATCGAATTTAGCCATATAGTCAGTGCGCAAAAAACGCGAAAAGTCATAAAAATACTTTGGTCTTCCAGCTGTCAAGACAAATACGATTCATTCCGATCCATCAAGTACTCTTGGTACCAGAAATTTCCTAACGCCTAAACTTGTTTTGGCACACCCGGTAGCACAATGAATTTGATGTTATGTTGATTACTAATCCAATTCTGCGCGACACTTTCCAAATTACAAAGAAGATAATTAAGGATTGTTGGAATAGATAACTGAGACTATATTTAAGTCTCAAGGAAAAAGAATAAAAAATCACGAGAAAGATACCGGCATAGTGTAATGGTGTCATTGAAGCAGCATCTTGAATATCCACAGGAGATTTACGATGTAGCAAATACTTGATACAGTCCACGCTTCCAGACCTAGCTGCTAAATGCATTGGAATCTTTCCTGTGAGGAAATACAAGAGTTGTTTAATGAAAGTCCAGACATGAAAATTGATATATGTGCTCATGCCTATCGAATACTTAACTATTTTCAAATCTTTCTTGAACTCAAAAGATTTGAATTTACTTTATGGGACTGTTGAAAGTAAACTGTATATTGTCACAATAGATCTAAGGAAATATCCACACTGTGCCGTATTCATTTTTAATCACTTTTTTTGTTGAAAAGGCTGACCATTCACAATGATACGTTTTCAGATGGATACGCTATGAATGCGATAGGCGTTTACACTGCTCCAGCACAACGGTGTTGATAACTTCTTTTTCAACACAAATGCAAATTTGTAGGCCATTGTGATCAACAGCCTGTATGAAAGGAATACGAAGCGTGGTCAAATGTCCCCATATTCAGTGTTCAAACTGAAAACGGAGCGTATTCAAAACCCCTCGTGTTCAAATATATCTGCATATAAGATACTTGTTACAAGTTTATGGAAGTGGAAGTTTGTTTGGTAATTGAATATAAGCGTCATGGCCCTTCGATCTGATGCTTGAAGAAGCGCCAGGAGAAGTTGCACATGAGCAATACATCACTTGAAACCTTTATGGACAGCGTCGGCCACTTAGCTGAGCATTGGTGAGTAAAGCTATTGTTTCGTGTGAAATATTTTATCTATATCGATTGTTATCCAACAAAGGATCATTGTTTTCGTAAATTTTGGGGGCAACCAACCCTCTCGCCCCATCGCTAGTGTCCACCACTGCTTACAGAATCAACAGCAAGGAACGTCAGCATTCGCTAGAAAATTGTAAGATTGTCAATTATAAACTATCAATAACGAAGAAGAAAATTACCACTTGAGTCCATGATAGTTAAATCCGGTTTTTCGGCTTTCAGCATGATCTTTACAGCCTCAGATTGCCCGTTCTTGCATGCAACATGAATCCTGTATCAACGAAAAAGGACTCACGGATTTATGAAAAATGAATCCTGTATCAATGAAAAAAGTCGCCAAGCCACTAGAAAATACTCGATATGGTATGGTTCTTTTATTCACTGTTTGAAATAATTATATTTCAAATATACTTGGGATGCAGATTGCTTAGGAATTCATTTTGGCTGAAAAATAGTCTTTTTCTCTCTAGTTTACCAGAATCCAAAAATAGGTTGAAAACCGTCTTTCGAATCACGACTCAAAGATATCAAGCTGGATTTGTAAATTTAACTAAACAAAATTTATAGAAGTGGACAATATCGTCCATCGTAAGTCAAACCTGATGAAATATTCTTCTAACTAAAAGAACTATTGGATATATGGCGTTATTTATGATGGCAATAGATAATTTTTTGATACGGGATAAACATTTCTGCACTTGAAGTGAGCTTTGAAAGTACACATCTAATACCGGGTGCATCAAAGACTACTTCAGGTGTTTAAAAATCGAATTATCTATAGTACTGGATGTTTATTGATTTCAGCCAGTTAAAAATTTTGATCTCCAAGGTATTTTTCTTTGCAGCAAACAAGTAATTGCCAATTTTATAGGGCTTCTTGTGCCAATCTGAAGTAACAAAACGTCATACACATGCAGGAAGTAAAAAACACTTACACTGGAACAATGATTTATTGTCACAGCAACCATTGTCCTACCAAAGCGACATGATATCATGCCGGTATCGTGTAAACGGGGCGAAAAAAAAGCCACGGATTAACCCATGCCGGCGTCATATCATGCCGGCATGGTACCGACATCGTGTAAACGGGGTCTAAATGGAAGGACCATTTTTTATATATTATCNGGATATATGGCGTTATTTATGATGGCAATAGATAATTTTTTGATACGGGATAAACATTTCTGCACTTGAAGTGAGCTTTGAAAGTACACATCTAATACCGGGTGCATCAAAGACTACTTCAGGTGTTTAAAAATCGAATTATCTATAGTACTGGATGTTTATTGATTTCAGCCAGTTAAAAATTTTGATCTCCAAGGTATTTTTCTTTGCAGCAAACAAGTAATTGCCAATTTTATAGGGCTTCTTGTGCCAATCTGAAGTAACAAAACGTCATACACATGCAGGAAGTAAAAAACACTTACACTGGAACAATGATTTATTGTCACAGCAACCATTGTCCTACCAAAGCGACATGATATCATGCCGGTATCGTGTAAACGGGGCGAAAAAAAAGCCACGGATTAACCCATGCCGGCGTCATATCATGCCGGCATGGTACCGACATCGTGTAAACGGGGTCTAAATGGAAGGACCATTTTTTATATATTATCCCCTTGGTGGGGGGACTCGTATATTTTATACCTACGGTTACGTGCCGCTGAACAGAGTAGCATTTTCAGAATGTCTACTCCAGAACAGGGTATCATTTTTTTATAGCCGGCTCCATGACAGGGTCCATAATTTTCATGATTGGCTCCATAGCGTGGTTGTAGGCCATTTGCATTTCATGAGTGTGATATAAATCGTTTTGATGGCAATATTTTCACATTTTCTGATAAAGTCCTAATAAATTTCCAAGGCAGCGCACAGTTCTATTCGAAGACACTCAAGGGCGAGGTATTGTTTGTGAAAATTCTACTCCGGGACAGGGTATCATTTTTGGGAACTTTACTCCAGGACAGGGTCCTTTTTCAGATTTCCCAGCGGAACCTCCCTGGGTATGTTCGTAGACCAAGTAGCCCATGCCCAGATATTTTCTTGCAGAAGGCAATTTCATCAAAGCTATCATCCGAAAGATCTTGAAAACTACGAAAAAAATGTGAACATCATGCAGTTATTTGTTATTTGCCAATGCAGAAACACGTAGTGGGACATGAAAAAGTTGTGGGACATGAAAAAGCAACTTACTTGTGCTAACGAGGAATTATCTGCCAATATGGTCAACGTAACTTAACTTGTACTTCCTGCCGTATAGATCCGATATAAAATATTTTTCTGGCAATTGCAATTTTTAGCATGCAAATTTTGTCAATCAAAGCAATTTTCAGAAATAAATCAAGTAGGGGTTTATAATGCTTACGCTGTTCGACCATCCAAGTCTTGTTTTACACAGGAAACACCATTTTTTCTCATTGCTGACCTTAAAAAATACAAAGCAGGTATTCAAGGTAGCGTAAAATCCACAAATTGTCAATTAAAAGTTTAGCATGTATTTTCTGAAAGTTATCAACTGATTAGGAATATTAGATTTTCGAAATGGCTGCCTCTGTAAGAAATTTGGAAATTTGAAGCAATGTTTTGGAAAAGCGGCGTTACTGATTGATTTGAAATTGATAACTCTTGAAGACCATCATAAATACCATGTATTGACGGAAGAAACTTCTTTCTTGCCGTCTCCAATTTATTAGAAATGATTAGGCAAACAGAAACTTTTAGGATCCCCATACCTTAACTGATACGATGAATGCACGACAAGCAATATAGTACGAGAAAGGTGACAGTAATATATACCAACATCCTCCATTGTGGAAGTTCTTCAAATTTCCTCATACTGCATTTTTTACTTCAGATTCGGATGTAGAACCAAAGTCTTATGCAACTTAGATGCAACTTTTTATATTGTTAGTGTTCTTGATATGTTCAGATTGTGACGACAGACACGAAATACACATGATAGTAACCAGAAATAAGTATATTATTTTTACAAGCTGACTCTCTTTTGATCTCATCGCCTGTGTTTCCACAATAAATGGTCGTAAATACAATGAATAATTTGTCAGTAGATAAAGCCACTTACTTGACTTTGGTTAGATCACCAGATTCAACACCTTCCATCAGTCTAACATCATACTTTGTCCATGATCCCTAACAGGACAAACAAAAAAGAAATACAGATCTCCGTGAAACTGATTTTTTTACTCTAAGTATTGAGCCATTGCATATCGGATTTCTCCGTTCATCTATTACTCCATCCATACCGAAAATAAACACATTTTAAATGTTCAAAGCAACTAAAATTTATGTTCACATTTCTAGTGTAATCCACTCTTGACTTACTGAACATCACGACTAAAACGGTGAATTTTAAATTCACCTATTACCTGGCATTAATGGCTCAATAGAAATTACGTTAAAATGAAGTTAATGCCCACATCTTTAAAATTTAGCATCATTGCGACGAAATGAAATAAATCGACAGATTTATCAAAATTGAAAATTGTCACGAAAAGGGATTTTAGAATAGATTTATGTACCCCACTTTGCTGAAATCAACCGAGGTGCTATTAGTTTTCGGATGCTTTGGAACAGATATTTCATATCTATGATTTTGGGGATATTTGATGCCAATGCTTGCAGTATTTCATTTCAAAGTTCCTGATATAGCCATTTTATTTGTCCTCTCCTCAATCCAAACAATTTTTCAGATCGTCAAGCTGACCTGCTTCCGCGTGCTCACATTGGGAAAAATGGCTGTCGACGTAGTGTCCGGGGTGGTTGTCCTCGCCGCCGTGGATGAAACACGCACAAGACCTTACCAGTAATAAACTGCTGTTGAAAAAGTGCATGGGATTATGCTAGAAAATTCATTAAGCTGTAAATTAAGAGCATTTTTCTGGTTCCTACTATGATTGAATTGACTACGCAATTTGCTCATCTTTTATATCAGTTGTTGATTATAGTGATTTTCTTGGGGATACGAGAATCCATAACCTATTGTTTTGAACAAGGCCGTTTTAGCCAATCGATTCCAATATAGGGAAGGATCCCAGCAGTGTAGTGCTCTCTTCGCGAGACCTTGCAGGACTGACTAAGTGAAGTACCACGACTTATTTTGTTCATATGTCCAAAGAAAAAGGATATATCAAAACATTTCCCCACTAAATTTCATGTTTATAATTTAGAAGTCGAGCATGCTTGAAAAATGTCGAAAGATGTTTGAATTGCACACAGAAACATGCAAGATTTGTGATGCTTTCCGTTCAGCTTCTGAACAAAACAAACGAAATTTAGGCGGCAGATGTGTAGATATTGTCCTTCTTCTCCCTGTGTTACGACAAGCTTTGCGGAACTTAAAGATCATTGATGATGAACAGAGGACGTTTCTCGGCCGACTCTAGAATATCTCACCTTTTTAAAATTAATTTGATGTAGCTATGCTGTTACGCAGTAACTCAGGAAGCATCGACATTTTCTCGATACGTTGATGCGAGGTCAGAACTGGGCTTGATTGATCTCGACTTCGTATCAGCGTATCAGTGCATCAGAAAAATATATCAGCCTGTACTTCACATCATATTCTTTCATTAATAAAATGATCTCTAAACAATTGACCTATATCAATACTGACACGAATACAATTACATCCCAGACTATATCAAATGTATCAATATGTCAATGTACCAGTAAAATATAAGCGCTTAAACTTAAAATCATAACTCAAAGCAGTATAGCCTGTAAAAGGTTCTTTCCAAGATAGACCGGGATACCGTATCTAATCTCATTTCAAAGGGCGTATCGAGAATTCAAAAAGATGCACCTCCAAATTAGATGGGTGTACTGCAGAATTGCTCCCGTTTTGCTTCCCAAAGCGAACAAAAAGTGAACGTGCAATAACACATTGCCTTGCTAGTTTCCGTGAAAGACGGCTGTGTGATTGGAATGGCTGGATCGCTTCGCAATGTTAGTGCTTCTAAAGAAATCTAGTTTATATCATTAACACTGCTTTAATCTAACATATGAATAACCTATTAGTTGCAGATTTAATACTTTATAATTTAGCTAGATGCTACTGTGCTTATTTTGTGGTTAATTATAGATCGTATGTGACTGTTGGATTCAAATCATTAGCCACCTTTTTTACACTGCAATTTTCATGTGATCAAGACGTGATGTGACGGGACTTTGACGTTCCAGATGGAGGATAAATGTAGGCATTAAAACCACTTTGCAGTAATGGGTTTCGTATTCTATGCATCAAAAAGGGGCGTTTTGGCCTCCCTTTTTTTAGAATATCGTCTGATCGAAGGACCCACAAGGAGTTCATGGTGGAAGCCAACAAGACCACCCCTACTGGCTCATCTCAAGGACTTTTAATTAAGCTTTTATCCAAGGAGAAAAGCATCCAAAACATTTTAAGATGAGCGGTGGTATTACCCCAGGAGATCAGCCAAGGGCTCGAACTGGCAACCTTCCTAACAGAAGGCGAGAGCGCTATCCACTGGGTCAACCTAACACCTATAGGCCAACGTAACAACCCACACCTTTCGTAAAATCCTGAACCCCTTCGACTAAACATTAATGCTTCTCGCTCTGCTAGCCTTAGTGGTAGGGGGATACAGGAACATCATAGAGAAAGAGGCCGGCTTATTATAAACTTCAACTTGGGGAGGGGGTTTATTAAAGAGGAAGAGAGGGTTGACTTGCCAATGTCTCTTTCGCGCAGACCAGTTCGTAATTTCAAGTGATATATCTCGCCAAATGCACGTTTCACAAAACTCATATTTTTGCAAAACGCATATCTCATAAATAGTCGTTTGGCAATTTACACACGTTGAGAAATGATGAGAAAATAAGTGTAAAGAATGATGTGACGCAACTCTGAAGCTCCTTCAAGAACTTGCCGCAAGTTTCTACTGGACTGATGCAGATAGAAGGACAGTGCCTTTATATATGAGTTCTGTTGAGAAACTTCAGAAACTTACAAAACTATCAGCTAACGTATTAGTGATTCTGATCATCATTAATTCTCGCTAAATAGTCTCGCATGAACGGCTTTCCTTGCCAACAAAGACGAGGAAAAATATTTTATTAGGGCGTGCCCTTATATGCGAGCCGATGTTGAAGGACAGAAAACCCCAATTTTTAATATTTACGATTAAAAGGGCATGCTCTTATATCTGCGTCTATGAAATATGCGTCCATGCGTGATCAACGTATACAAACAGAATTACTATGAACATAACGGAGATGCCTGAAGCTTCTAATGTGCAAACATTTGCCAGAGATGTGTATAAAACAGGAAAATGTAAATTTAGTGAGAATTATGCGGCACTTTAACTTTGACCCAAATAAATACAATCTTGTTTAACAAACAAATCCATAGCTCAGTAACTTAATGCAGCGCCTCTTCAACACACCATGCCGGTTGTCCACTTGCATAAACCATGCATAAACAAATCAGTTAGAAAACGTATAACCTAAATACCATAAATGCTCTATTAAGCCCCTGGGGGATGCATATTTCATTCAGGCCCGTAGGAAGCAGGGGTCAGGGGGCTCGAGCCCCCCAATCATTTTGAAAACAATGGTACTACGTGACAAGACAAGCACAAATTAGCATGGATTGTTCTCTATTGTTTCAATAACAAAAGCCCCCCCCAATCAGCAGCTGCTTCCAAGGGCCCTGTTTCATTACGGAGACTCCATATGGCAGCTTAAGAGCGAGTGAGGCTTAAGAGAGAGGGGGCCTATTCACAAAGTCACACGACAAGGCTAAAAAGGACAGCTATTTAGGTCTTTTATCTCATATTTTGTGGACTAAACATACAATTTTATAAGTCAAATACACAAATTCGATGGAGTTTTAATCCAGATCAAAATTAACATTCAACTTATTTTAGCTAAATAAATGGATGATCTTGGTAACTACTCGCATTTGATATAAGTGGGGGGCTTAATAGAGAGGGGGCATATTTAACATCGTGGGCTCATAAGAGAGGGCTTATTAGAGAGGGGGCTTAATAGGAGAGGGGGCTAAATAGAGCTTTCATGGTACATCATTCATTTAATTTTTTCGAGACCGTATCACCTTATGGACCCATTATTGTCACTTCCTAATGTTTTTCGCGACAAATTTTCGCACATGGATCTAGCATTTTCTTTCTTCATTTTATTGCATATTCTATGGTCCACAGGGAGAGCTTATGTGATAAAAAGGGTAACTTTAAAAATTTGAATAAATTTCGTATAAATCTTGCCTCACAAATTTCTATAGGTTCAACTGTTTTAACTATTAGGGATGGGTCATTAATTCTTGCATCTTTTCAACCCCCCTCCCAAACCCTGCACATAGGGTAAAAGTGTCACTATACTATCATGATTTCTATTTCATGAAGATTTACATCGTCACGGCTGTTTGTACATGAGCAGGAAAGCCATTTCAACGAGACGAGAAAAGAGTACAGAGCAGATGGATTAAGCAGGCACTTGCATTTAAGAACTACTATAAAAAGAACTAATGTTAGAAATGAAAAGGATTTTACTTAGAAACTGAAAAACTTTTAAGACAGAAAATAGCAGGATTTACCTCACAGCTTTTTCATACCCCCTCCTTAAAATGTGCTTTATTTTTTGTCCCCCTCTGTTTGAGTAGGTAAAGTTTTGCCCCCCCCCCCTTTCAAGATATCTTCCACCCCCTTCCCGGGAGGAAAACAATGACCGGTCCCTTCCTCTCCTTGATGTCTCGAGTGTCGAGTAAAAGCCAACAATCAACCTTTTACTACCCATTAGCACTACCCATTTTACCCCCCCCCCAGCCTACCAAGTACACCCATGTAGACCCTACCATCTTGGTGGTAATGTTACCTATCAGTCAGGGTAAAAGGCCAATTAATTCCGCTAGCCAAAATTTTAAAACTAAGGATCAGATAAAAAAATTCCTCACATCGTGATTGCACGGTGCAGTTTGGAATCAGTAAAGATTGCACTAGGAGCATTGACTTGGTAAAGCCTTGCAATCAGTAGGATTGCACCACTGTTGTACCTGCCGTCTACCGAATGGTGAAATCAGGGAACATGCACATGATTCAATTGCTGATATAAATTTAATAGCGAATATCAATGAGCCAGAAAATTTCAAGTTTTCATTTTATCACTATCTATTTGAGCCATTTTAATAATGGGACGAAATAAGAAACTGTTCCACCTAACTACGACAAATAAACCTAAGAAATTCCATCCTCAACTTAAAGCTAACATTCCTTACAAGAAATGGACACATTTATTTAGAAACTTGGTTCATTGACCACAGCACTAATGATTCCTCGTGTTTCATGTCGGGGCATTGATCTTGCAGTCCAGCTTTTGAGCTGTCTTTTAGATAAAAAAGGGCATTACTGTGCATTAAAGAACTTTCCTAAAAAAAATTTATCTAAGATTGAATGAAATAGGCACACAGTAGCACTTTTTGCGCGCTAAATAACGGTTAATCAGACGGCGAGCAGAGAATTGTATGTGAGTTGAGTGAACTGACTGTATCTTTTTATTGAAGAAATCACTTCACTGTTATTTTAATTACGAATTTGCTATTCTGTAAAAGGGTCTCTTGAGAGCCAAACTACCTATTTTATCTCCCTTGTTGACCTATTTTGCTCTCATCATCGTACCCTTACGACTGATTGGTGACTTCAATTTGGAGAGTACGTCATGCAAGTGTGATCCCCCTCTTTTAAATGAAATTTGATAGGCCTGGAAATCATACAGTATCATATTGACTTGTGATAATGAGACCTTTGATATTGATACGAGAGCATGAGAAGTTACAGGCGTCCTTTTATTTATGGCTAAAGCAGACACGAGTTTGCACCCACGAAAGAGAAAATGTGATTAAAATTTGTGGTTCAAACGCGAGGATATATATGTCGAGACAGCATATTTAGTAAAGGAAATAAATTTCATACCTGCGGTGAATACTGTCCACTGAATCCTAACTTCTTTGACAGCCTCTTCATTTTCACAGGCATGCACTGCACTCCCTTGTCAAAACAAACTCTTTCCGCAAAAGGTCTTCGTCTCAATGATCTTTATTCCCTTGTCTCAATGAGTTTTAAACGTCGAAAACCTGGTCAAATCAGCTTTGAATCGTTGAGACTTGCAACATCAGTTGGTTTAGAGTTGCGATGGCATGAGATAAACAAATTTGTCTCGACCAAGCAAACGCTAAATTCACTCTGGAAAGTTTTGAATTACAGGAGAGAATAACCTCGTGAATTAACTAAGTGTTCTTCCGTGTTCTCCTGGGAAGCAAGTGACAAGTGCCAAAAGCCCCCCATCGTTGCAATCTTTTGTTCTATTATGGGATATTGTAACGGTCAGCATGCGTTACCTGCGATGAATCAGGGAGCCAAAAGATATATAGGCATGAAGAACAACCAAAATAAGAGCAAAACACGTTAAAAAATGAAATTTCGAAATCAAGTGTAGACCACCAAAGTTTTATAAAATGGGCTCTTTGATTTTCCAGGGGCAGGTAAGTACTGTAACATTTTTGACCCAATGTTTTTCCAAAGGTATTGTGAAAAAAGACCGGTTTGTTTTATAATAATAATAATAATAAAAGGCATTTATATTGCGCCATTTATCCACACGGCTCAAAGGCGCATTACATAATTTACATAACACTAATAAGGTAATATCATATAAAGTAATTACAAGGAATGCTAAAGATTATTGATAAAAATGAAACCTAATCAAAATATTCTTTAAACAAATGTGTCTTCAGTCTACCCTTAAAAGTTTCTAAAGAATCCGTTGCTCTCAATGCATATGGCAGTTTGTTCCAAAGATGAGGAGAGGCACTTATAAAGGCACGATCTCCAGCTGTCACAAGCCTTGTCCTTGATGTTTCAATTTTCAAATTATCATCGGTAGATCTTGTCCGTCTTGCTGCTGTTCTTAATGTGACCAACTCAGTAAGGTATTTTGGTGCAAGATTGTTGATGCATTTGTAAGTTAATACTATGATCTTGTATTTGATCCTGTGTGTTATTGGCAACCAGTGGAGTTGTTTTAACACGGGGGTTATGTGACTATGTCTGTTCGCACCGGTCAAAATCCTAGCAGCAGAATTCTGAATTTTTTGCAACTTTTGCAACTCAGACACTGGCAAACCATATAAGAGAGCATTGTTGCAATCTAGCCTAGATGTGACGAAGGCATGGATGGCTTTTTCAGCAGCTTCCTTTGTAAGATACTTCCGAGCTAGGCGGATATTATACAAGTAATACCTAGCTGAGCTGCACAGAGAGTTGACATGTGACTTAAGTGATAAATTTGCATCAAAGACTGCACCAAGATTTCGTGCTTTTTCACTTGGTTTAACTGCAGTGTTTCCAATATTTATCAAAAGATTTGGCAGTTTTGCACATTGTTTTCGCGTTCCTATCAACAACAGTTCAGTTTTATCTCCGTTTAGTTTTAGCCTGTTTGTTAGCATCCAGGACTGAATTTCTTGGACACACCCTTCAATTTGCTGTATTGAGAGAGTTGCACATTCAGGAGTTGGTGAGAATGACATATAAAGTTGTGTGTCATCAGCATAGAGGTGGAACTTCATGCCTCTGTTTCGAACAATATCTCCTAAGGGCAACGTATACACCAGAAAAAGTAACGGACCCAGCACTGATCCTTGTGGAACACCACAAGATAGAGGCACCTGTTTTGATTTTTCATCTTTAATCTTTAACCATTTGAAAACGATTTTATAGGTATGAAACAAACCATTTCAAAGCTTTCCCTTTAATTCCAGTGAACGATGTTGCTGCCCAAAACAACCAGTTTTGGGCAAAGGTGAAATTAGACATTTCTGATCTTTGTTCTTCCAAAATGCATTCTACTGCTGTCGTACCTGACCAAACTTCTAAAGTTTAGCCTTCATTGGTTCACCTTTGTCCAGCAAAATAACACAAAAAAGACCAAAAAATCAGATCTATGCAAGGCGGTTCTACCTTTGTCGGGCAAATTTAGGCCAAAAAGACTAGCAGTTCAACCAAGACTACCAGTTTTGGGACACTTCTGCTTTAACAGATATAACTACAACCTGCTTTCGGATGTCTGATTACTTTTTGACTAAAACTATCGGTTTTTGGGACAAACATCGTCACTGATTACTTAATTCAAACTTTTCTGCCAAATTAAAGAAATTGACATAGGAATTTTATCATAGAAATTGACCGGTTTTTGGGACAAAGGTGATGCAAATTTTTTTTAGCAAACTACCGGTTTTCGGACAGAGGTAGGACATCGTCCCCAGTGTGACATGCCCGCCCTTGATTTTCTATGCTGTTTGGATCAATTTTTTGCAAAGAGACCCATCACTTGTAATAATTTCTAAGTAGTTGCTGCCAAATTCCCTGCTCGTTTCGTGCAGAAACATGGTTTCATTTGTCTCTGTAATCATTCGGATCGTTAACACCCTTCTCATCGTTTGCCAAGTAAATCGTTGACTTATTCATATTAAGATTGAAAAGTAATGTTGGACTTTGAACAAAAGAAAGTTCCTTGAAATTGTCAAAAATTGAAAGTAAATACAGTAGGCTATTTTTACCACTTGGCCCCGGCCAGCTTCAACTGTGTCGACAGAACAGAAGCACCACATTGGAACTAGTTTTGTGGCTGGTATGAACTATCATCGCTTTCCTCATTGTCAATTGTTCAGTTCTTGAAAGCGTCAATTGCGATGAAAGTTCATCGCGCAGTGGGAACGACATGGCGATCAAACTTTGACGCTCTTCGCTTAGAAATTAAAGTGACGAAAAAGGAGATGAATATTTTCATTTCTTTTCATTTTGTATTACTTATGGTAGCATAAGCGTACGGCAGAATTTTTCCAGGGGGGGCGGTAGGATTTTGCCCGAGTAGCAGGGCCGTCGCGAAGGTACTCGAGGAAGGGGGGTGTGAGCTTTAAATTTGCCGAAAAGGGGCGTGGTTATTGGGCGCGGTCATTCCAAAATGCTGCTACTTCCTTACAATGACAAAAATGCATTTGTATGGAAAAGGCCATAGATTCAGTCATAACCAACAAGCAAATTAACACAGCCCCTTGGAAGGAAAGTCGTACTGTGGGGCTATCGCTCAATGCGAGTGGAACGAATCAAAATGGGAGTCGGGGGGGCTTACCCCCGGGAAAGATTTTGAAACCACACCCCGGGGGGCCACTCCTATACTTTTCTATAATATCATGCTCGTACAAAGGTGCAAGACATGCACCCTAAACGCTAACCTTTTTTAGCAAAATACATACCCTAATCACGGAAAATTTTCTTGAGAACATACCCTTTCCCGTGTCACATTGAATTTGTCAAGTTTAGGTACCCTAATCGCGGACAAGTCACTTATCAAAATTGTTGGTATGGCCAGCGTGATTCTGTGTGATGAATCAGGGACGAAGAGTTAAACCTAAAGTAGTTGAATTTGCCTAACACATTTTCCTAATTCAAATTCTATTTTAAAATGCTTGATTAAAAATATCAACACAGAAGCGTTTCGATTTATCAAATGCAAAAAAGTACACCCTTTTTGAAATTACGGTATAATTGGCACCCCTAAACGAGGGCCCGCGCGGGCCCGTGCCTACGTCGAAGAAAGGTACCCTTTCCCGCGTTTTTTTGTACGAGCATGATAACACATCAGGTACCAAGTTGCCCCCCCGGGAACCACACCCTTCAGATCGTTGGAAAGCTCCTCTTGCGAAAAAGCAAGCTGAACAAATTGAAAATAGTTGTCATTGTAACTTCTTACCTTCACGAGCGAATCTGGGGAGGACAGGTGATTTGCATGTTAGACCAACAATAAAGGTACAATGCGAGCGAAGCGAGCAACAAATTTTCGTATCTACTACGATAAGATTGGCCATGATCCACTTTAAAATGTTTCTTGTCGTTTGAAACAGTAACAGCAATCGTAATTTATAGTCTGAAAGTCTCGTAACAACAATGTTCCGAAGCAAAACTGGATCGGGGCTTCCTACTTTCAGATGTAAATTTGCCGACAAATGCTGGCTCAAGCTTCATTTGCCGACAGCCATTTTTCTAGGGGGGTGTCACACCCCCACACCCCCCCTCCCGTTTGTGACGGCCCTGCCGAGTAGGGAGACATATAATTTACTTAAAATCGCTGAAAAGACTCTCATTAACTGTCTTCAATTCCATTACAGTCACAAGAAATATTAGTCCCGACTTTTACTATGTCCAAATTTGTCAATCATTGCACTCATGTCACTTTTCAAAACTTCGATAAGCCTGGTTTTCATAAGAAAAAGGAAGTGCTTTGCTTCTTGTAATTTTCAAACACCATCATATCATTTTTGAGGCACTCTTGGTCGATTTGATAGTGTCTCGACATCGATTCGTAGCTCTCAGTCTTTGGGTCACTTGAAAATATCACATCTGCCAAAGCACATAAAATTTGCTGGTCATTTTCTTGAAAGCTGGACCGTATTTCTGCATAGTTGTGTCAACACTCTGGTAGTACACTGTAATACGGTAATGGTCCTTCGGGCGGATGAGTATGAGAGCTTCAGTATGAGGGTACTGAAAGTACCATTCGAGGGTGCCATTAAGCCTATGGCCGTAACAACGTGCTGAAAAATAAATTGCTCCGTTGGACTAATGTTCTTGAACAGTGTTCTACCCAAATTACCCAAAGTAGTTCTATCGCGTTCCATTTTCATTTTTGCCCGACTGTATTTGAAGAGAATTTTTGAAAATTTGCCCGACTGGCATCGTTTTTCGAGAACTGGGGACGCTTATGTATGGTAGCCCATTAGTTAGAAAATTGATTTACAGGGAGCTATGTTAAAACTTATACTTTACACAAAATACAAGAGACACAATATACTGTAGATAACCCACATTCTTTGTTGAAGTTGCGATCCTAAAGTTTCAGATATGCAAATGGAATGTCACGAAGAACTAGATGCTATAATTACAGAGGAGGAAGTTAGCAGGGGCCTCCTCATAGGGATTGCGATTCACGCATTCACGCAAGATATTTTAGGTTTTCACTCATTCACGCACAGGAAAATTGGCTTTTCACGCCCACGCAAGCAATACATTTAATATCTGCGTCAGCTGATGCTCGCCCGACCTGTTTGATGGACTAGAACTCTACTTTTCAGACTTTTAAATGCCTACGGTTTGTTAGTGTGACTGTAAGCTATATAAATCAACAAGAAACGACAGAAAAAGAAAAGCAAACTATCAGAACTAGTATACAGCGGTGTGGCTAAAGCAAATTAATTGGAGGTATTCAAAAATGCAGGGATCAGGAAAATTCTTGAGGACAAGCCCTCTACTTTGGCTTAAAACTTCTCTCCCAATCCCATGTCTGCCGGTGTTAAAATAGAATTTCTGACTATTTTGTAACAGTGTTTTTATAGGTTGGCATCCCCAGAGAAATTTTTGAGAAAAAATTATTTACTTTGGCTTAGAATGCCTATCTCGATCGCAAGTTTGTCCGTGCCAAATTGGAAACTTTGGCAAATTTCCAACTGTTTCCTATGAATCACAACCTTAATGAAAAGTTTTGTCTGAACACCATTTACTTTGTCTTAGAACGCTTCCCATAATCCAATGCTTGCCTGCCACCAAAATGAAAGCCTTAACAATTAGGGATAGTTTGTCCAGGAATTTTTTTAAGGACGCTAACCTTTACTTTTGTGGGGAACCCAAGGCCGTGCAGTTCTGTTGGTATATTCCCAGTGACACACTGAATAGATTATCTGGGTGCGTCTCTTTCAACGCTTCCGTAAGTACTCCTGTACTGAGTTGATATTTCCTGTCAGTTCAGGCCCGTAGTTTTGCTCCAATAAAGTAAACAGTATGTCTCTTGCAGTATCACTCCATTCTCAACTAATACGAATCTAAACTAAACCGAATCTAATACAGCAAACTGTTTAAGCCCTTATATACTGTTTAACAAGAAAGTTCTAGAATAAGCTGAATCACTATTACCCTTAATAACCATGTTGCAAAAGTTTACGCAAGTTTTACCCCAGAACGTTCTCCATTATTGTCTCTATCTGAGTCACTACAATTAAATGTTTCTAGTCATAATTACTTAGTTCTGGTGAGTTCTACTCACACGCAAGCGTTATTAACCCTATAGTGGTTGGGCTATCTGAACTACCCTATTTTGGTTGGGGGGCAAAATAACCCCCCCTACCTAACTATTGACTGATAATAGGTAGAGCAACCAGATTTGGTCTGCTAATAGCCCCAGGCATGTACTTTTCAAAAATATAAAAAGTAACCTAAAATTTGCCACAGATATTGCTCACGTCAGCATTTTCCTTTGTGTGGTCCAGAAAAGCGGCAAAATCAGCCAAAATCAGGAAATATGAGATAAAATCAAATTTAGAGCACAATTTCTATCCAAGCATGATAATAACGATAGAATATATCAAGTAACACTACTCTGCAAAAGAAATTTGCAAAATATTGCGATTTTTCTACTTTTTTCGCGAGAATTGAGATTTGAGAATTTGCGATTTTGACAGGGTCAGTCCCGGAAAATTGCCTCCCTCCCCCTCATTTGTCAAAATATTTCAATGAAACTTTATGAGTACTTGCACGATACGTAGTTGCTAAAAGTCAAAGAGTTTCGTTGTTGTAATTGTTAACCTTGCGGAGTTATCAGAAAAAATCTACTAGGGGAGGGGGCAAATTTGCCCCCTCCCAACCAAAATAGGGTTAATGTAGAGAAATTTCTCGAAAGTCCAGTTCACCACACTTTGGCTTTAGAACGACTTTCCCAATCACGCTCCAGCATTTCTTGGAAAAGATTTTGCCCTACTCTACCAACAGCCAACCATTTTCTTCTCTTTTTTGAAGAATCTGGAAGACCCCCTTTTGACAAAAGTCCCACCATCCCCCTCCCTATAATGATGTGTGTGTACAAAGAGACTAGAGCCCAGACTCCATATGTTATGTAAAATAGTTTTGATAGATATTCGTGTTATGTTATGTTCCGAACTGTGTGTCTTCTCTGCTGTGTGTCCTTCCTAAAGGGGTAGGATATTATAGATGGCGACTGTTCGGAAACCCAGTAAGCGCCACGCGGCTTTGTAGACCCAGTTTAATCACATGTTTAGTTATTATTATTTTTAGCTTATTGCTGCAGTTGCAAGTTTAATTCATTCTGTAGTGTTAACGTTTATGAGTCATTGGAATTTTACTTCAGTATTGTTTAGATGCCTAAGTGCGTAATAGCCTCATTTGCAATAGCACCGGTAAGAGGTTCCCGGATGATGACTAAGTTGTATGTCTTTTAAGCATCATCACTCATTAAAAACTGTTGTATCATGCCAAGAACTTGCATCATGTTATACACTTGTCAAAATCCTATTGGTTAAAGATTAGTCATGGAATGTAATGTAAGTCATGTGCATTTTGAAATAGATCAGAGACCGCACCTTGAATGGTATGAGCAGGATGTCTGTAAGAATGTAAAGTAAAAAGTTGAGATTGAGATGGCTATCTTTGATCAGAAAGTGTGTTTTATCTGAGTATATCTGCGTGTCAGCTATTAGTATGAACTAGCAAGACAGGAGAGTGTAATTTCCTACA
>REGM01000349.1:149385-162312 GCA_004194415.1 Aurelia aurita
AATAATAATAATAATAAGAGCAATATTTATACAGGGTAAACCTTGTCAGTACTGCAAGTACTGTTATCAATAAGGGCCCTGTTTAAAAATTAAAGAAAAGTAAAATCATCGGATACAATGTAAAAATCCTAAAATATCCTTAAGATGTTTATCGTTTAAAATCCTGTAGATAGTTAAATAGCTATAATCCTTGCAAATGTTCTTTAAGTCGATGCTTGAAAACAACAATAGACTCTAAATTTCGAATTTCAATTGGCAGTTCGTTGAAACAAGATGGGCCTTGGAACCAGAAAGACTTTTTTGCGGCTTCTGTCCTGACCCTTGGAACACGCAATGTAGCTTTATTCCCTCTTGTACCATAATTGTGACTAATTCTTTCACCATAGGACGCAAAATTTTCAACTGTAGTTCCTTGCAGACACTTGAACATCAACAAATCTGCCTTATACTTCTTCTGGTTTGATACCGACATAAATTTACATTCTTGATCACACTCTGGACGACGATTAATGATTTTAATGGCTCTTGTTTGAAGGTTTTCGAATTTCTTGTCCATTGTGTCTGAGATCTTTAAAATTGGTGTAGAGCAATACAGAATTTTGGGCAATACAATCGCTTTGTAGATCGATTCAGCTGCGTGACTCGTTAGTGATTGTCTCATTCTTTTCAAAAGCTTAATTCGTGCTGCAGCACTTTTTAAAGTCTTTTGCAAATGCTCTTTCATATTCAGGCTAGGGTCCAAAAGCACTACAATTTTTTTTCGTTCCATACAATAGAGAACAATTTAGTTTCGTTTCGTTTCGTAGTTACCTAACAACTGAATGGGTTTGGCTCAAAATAGTTCAATGTCCACTTTGAAAGAAGTGATTTGTTTTGTCTTGCAAATCAGCTTTTCTTGATGGAGTTTGAGAGAGAACTGTTAGGTTTTTAGGACCTAACACGCTCCTAACAAAAATTGCCATGTCTTAAATTGTGACACATTTGCTTAGTGTTGTCGTTGCACTCCAATGTAGATGATTGACACAGGGCTGAATCCATTCTGAAAGTACCTCAAATCCTTTCAGCTTTAATTAAAATCTTTGTCAGCACCTTGCGAATCTCTGAAGAAAGAAGAATAGATCTTCAAAGTACATGTTGAAGAAAAAAGAAGAAGCATGTTGACAAGCCATTCTCTTATGGCAATTTCAAATCTATTTATACCTCAAATTGTTGATTTGTTAGGGTCCTCTTTGCTTCTCCAGCAATAGCTACTGTACATTTTAAACCACTACTTTACATTGTAAAGGACTACCTTTTGGCAGGTTAGAAGGGTGCATGAATTAAAAGTTAGGAGTAACCATAATATGATCAAACTTTGATAATAAACTGTAGGATATCTGTTTATCTTTTTATCAGCTTATCCTTTGGTTTCTCCTCATTTCTTTGTATGTGGGAAAAGTCTATTTGTTGTCTAAAAAGTATGTTAAATCTTCAAACTTAGCCCCATAACATCCTCTTGTAAAATTTGTTCTCAAAAGTAGAGTATAGAGAAAACGGCTAATGAATGAAGAAAGTTACAGCAATTATGATGTAAAGACATGAAATGAAAATAAAAAACATACTCTTTTTCAGATGCCACAGATCAAAGTAACGTTTTATGCCAAAAAGCTTTTCTCTCATATGCTTTATCACTGATGAGTGCCTATCTGATACAAATGTTCCAATTCCACATGGCATAGAAGAAAACAAATCCATGCACCTCTTGAATCCCTCAAACTCCATTACTGAACTGCTATCAACTTCATTACGCTAGAATAGGTTTGAAAGGAAACTAAGACAACTCTACTACAACATGTCTCAAATAACTTAATATTTCAACTTTTTTCCAAACTTCCTTTGTTGTATACAGGGTGTCTGGTTTTATGATGAAAGCTAAGAAACTGTGTTCAAATGGGGGAAAGGGGTGGGTCTTGACAATGTTAACATCAAGAGATCCTTACCTGTACTAATTCAAAATGTGAAATTGAAGGTTTATTGCAACAGAACACACTGTATGCACCATATTTCACGTTCTGACCCATCCTAAAAATTGAATGTAAGGAATGTAAACATTGAATAAGAAAGATAACAACAAGCATGATACTGTAAGTACATGTCTAACCCTAGCACCACCAATACATCTGTAAATTCACATGGCGTTATAAAATTGGTTGGAAGTTGGTTGGAATTTTATGTATTTTCAAGACATGTTATAATATCTCTCTCTAAAGTGAAGCTCTTAGGGACAGGGACCAATGTTCACTTTAACAAGGAATTCTAATCAAAATCCGTCAATTGGGACAAGATTGTGCGTCCACCTCAACAAAGTGTCCACTTTATGAAAGTGTCCGCTTTATAGACAAGGTGTCTGCTTACAGTGGTGTCCACAAACAGGGAGTTGACTTTATACGGGAACAAAGTAAAGTAAACCTCACATAATTTGCATAGGGTCTACTGGGAGTGGAATGGGTTAAAATGGGTAATGTTGGTTGCCGAATAACAAGAGATCTTGAACTGTTCACTGAACATTCAATACTTCAAAGAGGGTAGTTCCAACAGATGTGTAGCTAGAGAAAACCCGTATATGAAGATTCAAAAAAAATGTATTCACATCTTTTGCCTTACCCATGTCACCCCAAGCTTACCCAGTAGATCCTACAGGTTGGATACTAGAAGTCAGACAAAGTTAACATATAAATACTTTATATATACAGTAAGTTGACATTGCATAATTATGCCTTAACAATAATTAACATAGTATTCAACTTATTTCAAAAGAAAGACTGTCACTGTCATATATGTATCATACCTTTTGAAAAGTGGAGTATGTCTGAAGAGAAATGCATGCAAGCCCCATGTGGTTGAAGACTGTTCGAGCTTTTGTAGCTGATGCACCTGCAACCAGGATTGCAAACGAGAGGAGAAAGTTTCCTGCAGCTATCTTTGTTCCTGGCAGATCTGGTTGGCTTCTCCATATGGTTTCTTTTTTCTGGCATTTTGGATTGGCACAGAACGAGGCAATCTGTCAGGATACCATCAGCTTTACAACGAACTTTGGCTCTGTTCGCACATTGCTTGGTCCATCGTCCCTTGGGCTGAAAAGAATGAACAATTTCTAAAATACATTCAAAGCAATTTTAAATTTATTTTATAAGCTTCTTTGATATACTAATGTACCTGTAAAGTAAAGTTCCCATTTTCCAAATGTCAAATAAAGGATACAGTATACAACAACATACTTGCTGGTGATTGTATCATCCAACTCATGAGCATCATCATTTTCTGCCACCACTATGTAATCATCATCCTCAATATCATCAACATTATCACCATCATCATCATCCCTATCAGCGTCCTTTCCACCATCATCAATATCCATCAGAGCTTCAAAATCACTCTCTTCCAGACTTGCCTGATTGCTGGGTGATTTCTCTGTAAATATTTAAAGTTTCAATTAACATATTACTCCTCTAGAAAGTCTATTGTTCTCCTTCAAACATATTTGAATTATGAACATAAAGTGGATGTTCCTTTGGGAAGTAAAAAGCAACTTTTTATATGACTACTTGAAACAATCCCACAAGAATATAAATAAATTCTACCACAGTCAAATTGGCATACACATATTTTTTGTAGACCTCCAGAACATTTCAAAACAAGGTGTTTTGAAGCATTTCCAATGTTTAGACATGACTCAAGTACTTTCCGAGTAATATGATACAGGAAACATTGAGAAAAAAGAAAACATGCTGGAGTTTCTGAATGTTTTGGCAATCTGAGAGTCTGAGTTTCTTATAAGCGATTTCTTATAAAAAAATATGTGTATTGTCAGACTTGCATAAGTCAGATACTTTGTAAGTCGGATAACACTGAGAGTCCCAGTCATGCTTATTCTAAATAAGTTCTTCACACTAAGCCACACTTCACATACTGTGGATAGTTTTGCGTCTTTTCAGATGATCTGTCTAATGCCATTTTCACTGTACAACAATATGACTATTTACCTATAATCGCTTCAAGCCTTGCTCTTTCGTATCTCTCCATTTCAAGTTTGTGCTTTGCACCAAGCCTTCTTCAGCCTGAGGTTATCTGAAGATAATTGGGCACAACCAAGACAGGGCTCGGTTTGGGTAAACACGTCTTTAAACTATAACAAAGAGCTACATTGTCAGAAAGGGACAGTAGTAAGATGGACAAAAGGACTAAGGGGGTGAATTAGGTACTTGCAGTATATATATATGCAGAAAATGTAAATATGAAATAATTTGAATAAAGGCTGATGTTACAATACACCTTTTCAACTAACGGCCTCGTTTTGGAAATTTTTTAAAATTTCTTCATAGGAAACTTTTGACCACAGATCTGGCTGGATTTAGCACCCAAATTTTAGTCTAAAGACAAATTTTCATAATCCTAGTATTTACGATTGTAATTTTATGACGATAATAAGTTTGAAAATTTTTAAGGGATTTGACAGTGAAAATCATTTGGGGTGTAAAGTTACACCCCAAACGATTTTCACAGTCAAATCCAGAACGGAGCGGAGCGAAATATTTTTCAAAATTATATTTGAATGAGGCTTACCACCAGTTAGAGCTCGACCCTGACAGTAGGGGAATCACCACATTCAGTACCCATGTTGGACTTTAAAGATACACACGACTTAATTATGGCACCAACGCAGCAGCTGAAATTTTCCAGCATACATCACATAAAAGTTTACAGGGAGTCAAGGGAGTTAAAAATTTGGCTGATGACATCATCGTTTTCGGAAGCACCAGGGAGGAGCACGACCACGCTCTGACAGAATGTCTTTCCAGACTTGCTGAAAAGAGACTGACGTTGAATCTTGAAAAATACAGGTTTTTGGAGAAATCATTAAATTTCTTTGGTCAAATCTTTTCGGAAAGAGGTACAACTCCAGATCCAAAGCGCATTTTTGCCCTTGAAAACACAAAGAAGCCAACATCAGCCCAAGAGATTAGAAGCTTCCTCGGCATGGTGAATTACAGTGCCAAGTATATCAAGGACTATGCCACTATCTCAGCACCACTTCGTGAGCTGAAGAAGAAAAATGTTGTTTTCAAATGGGAACAAAAACATCAAGATTCTTTTGAAATGTTAAAGAAAGCATTGACATCAGCGCCTGTTTTGGCCTATTTTTATAAAAGCAAAGAGAGTATAGTCACAGTAGACGCAAGTCCTGTTGGAATATCAGCAATTCTAGCACAAAGATCACCAGAAACAGGGACACAGAGTACCATAGCTTATGCAAGTCACGGATTAACAGATGTCGAAAAGCGCTACTCACAGACCGAAAAAGAAGGACTCAGTGTAGTATGGGCTGTGAAACATTTTCATCTTTTTCTGTTTGGATCTCATTTCACGTTAGTCACAGATCACAAACCGTTAGAGATTATATATGGAAGTCCACGATCGAAACCATCAGCGAGAATAGAACGATGGGTTTTGAGACTCTAGCCATACAATTTTTCAGTCAAATACAAACCGGGTGCAGAAAATCCAGCTGACTATCTGTCTAGATATTCTGAAAGTCAACCAGTCAAGACTCAAGAGAAGCTAACTGAAGAGTACGTCAATTTCATATCTCGTTATGCAGTCCCGAAAGCCATGACACTCAAGGAAATAAAAGATGCTACAGATACAGACAGAGCATTGAAAGCAGTGCGAGCAGCAATCAGAACGAATCAATGGAATATTGACCTCGTTCAACCATTTAAGAGCATAAAGGATGAATTAACAATCAATTCAGAGAACATAATTTTAAGAGGACACCGAATTGTTATACCTAGTACACTACAGCAAAGAGCCGTAGACTTAGCTCATGATGCTCACCAAGGACTTGTCAAAACTAAATCATTGCTTCGCGAGAAGGTATGGTTTCCAGGGATTGATAAAATCACTCAAAACACAATAGAAAGATGTATACCTTGTCAAGCAACGGGGAAAGCAAACCCCCCAGAACCCTTGAAAATGACAAGTATGCCAGAGAGACCCTGGGATATGGTTCACATCGATTTTGTTGGACCAGTTCCCACGGGAGAGTATTTACTAGTGATAGAAGTAGTGAAATCTACCAAGACATCATCAGTTATTCCACGTCTGGACAGAGTATTTTCAGTCCATGGAATTCCTCGAGAAATCAAGACGGACAATGGACCAGCGTTTAATGGAGAAGAATTTGAGAATTATGTGAAAGCGTTAGGCATCAAGTATGACCCAGGCACACCATTGTGGCCACAGAGTAACGCAGAGGGGGAGAGGTTTATGCAACCCCTCAAAAAAGCATTGCAAACATCTCGATTAGAAGGAAGAGTGTGGAAACAAGAGCTGAATAGATTTTTGTTGCAATACCGCACCACGCCGCACTCCACAGCAAAAGTACCACCTTGTGAACTCCTGTTCAATCGTACCTTTCAAGGCAAACTTCCAACCCTACTGAAGGAGAAAGTTAAAGACAGACATAAGGAAGCATGTGACAACAAATTAGCCAATCAGAAATATCAGAAATCGTATGCAGATAAGAGACGTAACGCGAAACAATTGAACTTACTCGTTGGAGACTTCGTACTTGTGAAGCAAGAGAAACGAAATAAGTTTACGAGTAGATTTAATAATGCACCATATAAGATCATAGAGTGCAAGGGTACCAGAATAACAGCTGAAAATGACAGACATCGTATTACCCGTAATGCTTCAATTTTCAAGTTGATACCGAAACCTAATTTCCCAGAAGACTCTGATAGCGACACTGATTCACACTTTGATTATGATACACGCGCATTGCAAACTCTGAAAATAATAATCAAACAGTATCAAGACGATCAGGAAGAAATAAAAAAGCACCAAAACGATACGGCAGAGAAATTCCTTCCTCGCTCATTTGACATGCGAAAAAGGGGAAGTGATATAATGATGTGTGTGTACAAAGAGACTAGAGCCCTATGGAGTCATGTGTCGGACAAAATGGGTAAACAGTTTTCGTCGTTTCATGTTTCGTGGGTAACACATTTTTGTGACTACTTTTCGTGGGAGTTGCAGATTCGTGGGTCAATTTTTCGTCAATGTACTTTTCGTGGAATCTTAGATTTAGTGCTTCTCTTCGTAGTTCGTGTACCATCAGTTCGTGGGTGGGCTCTCTTTTCGTGGTATCTTTTCATGGGCCCCCCTTTTTGTCTTTTCCTCGATTTTCAATTCGTGGGTTTCTTCTATTCGTCGGTCGTTTATTCGCCGGCCTTCTTTTCGTGGATGCGGTCCTGGCAACAACAACAACAACTTGGCTTGTGGAATTGTTGATGAAAGCATGGCTGACCGCCAGGCAGGCCGAGTTGCCAATGTCCTCAGAAATGCCCTACGAGACATCGAATCTATTGCGGCGACCGTGACCGAACAACCAACTACTACCTCAAGCAACTCTCTACATCCTTCCGAAAGTACTGCAGGAAGAGATTTCAGGTTAGTTTATTATTATTCAAACCATCACACGCTGTTCTGCTGCGCCCTTGTTTATGCATAGGCCTAGAATAACATTCGCCATGTAACATTCAGTTTGCTGACAAACTAAATCAGTAAATTTGTTGTTATCACAAGTAAAAAGGAGGCAAACAAGAAACAGAAGAAAACTCTGTGAATAATGTCTACCACTGTAAATTTCAGGGGGTTAGCAAATTTGGTGACATCTGAAAAATAAATTCCTTCAATAATCAGTACAAATTTTTGGGATTGCTCAATCACCTTCATATTCTGCTTGCAAATAGTACTAATATAGTGGTAGGGCTGATTTTATGACCAATAAGGCTTGGGCAAATCCATTTTCAGGGCAATTTGTGGAATGTAAAGACAAATGCCTTTTTCATAGAATATGCTGAAGTTGATATCTGACAATAAGTGAGAATGCGTTGTTGGCACTAGTAATATAGCTTTAACAAAAGATTTGCAGTATTTTGTATTACTTCCCAATTTTACAATAATTTTATATTATATACTTTCTTTATTAACAGGAATGCATTTCCAGGTTTGAGTGTTGGTGGTCAAAGACGACCACACATTTTTAATCCACCCAAAAAGCGGCCTAAGAAAAATGCCAATTACATAATGATTACACCAAAAGAAACATGGACACACGATTTTTGCTTACTTAGTGAACCCAGC
Source organism: Aurelia aurita (assembly GCA_004194415.1). Classification (NCBI taxonomy): domain Eukaryota; kingdom Metazoa; phylum Cnidaria; class Scyphozoa; order Semaeostomeae; family Ulmaridae; genus Aurelia; species Aurelia aurita. Next base: position 157,576 of record REGM01000349.1, read on the forward strand.
ATGTCCTTGTCACCCACTTTGAATCAGCTATGCTCTCTGAGGGAAGCTGGACTTGGAAAAAGAAAAGTTGTTTTTCAAGACAAAAATGCAAATCATCAAAAACTTTGTGAAGTACTTGAAGAAAATTTCCCAAAATTGAAGACGCAGCATGGAGCTTTTGAGCTTTTAAGACCTGAAAAGGGAGGTACTTCACAGAAACTGTTTGTTGTACCACTTTCTGCAAAGGGCTACACTGTTCAACACTTGAAAGAAATTGTAAGTACCAACACTGTGATTTACGTGAGGCCAATTCAAAGCTCCTTAAAAATGGAAAAAGTAATTGTTCATACTGATGAGGGCATAACCACTCAATGCCAAAGATGCTCTGCCACTTTGCCTTTGAATACCCTAAGAGAACACATGAAAAGTTGCCAAGATTCTCAGTCTGTTGCAAGTAGCACATCAGCTAGTGATGATCAAACTACAGTTCCTGAAATCCGTGTTGATGACTTCTTTTCTGATGGTGCATATCTTCCAGTCCTTCCAGAGATTCCAGTAGCCAGTACTTCAACATCCAGTCCCCTGAAATGGGACGAAGAACTGTCAATTCTTTTTCCACATGTTGCTGTTGATAGAATCTCTACTGCAGTTAATGAATCAACTTCCATACAGGAAGCAGCCAACCAGATCATTGATTTGACCAACCAGGTTGATGCTGTTAAAAGGGAACCAACCGATGAAATGCCAAAGAATCTCAATGGAATGCTGACAAAGTTTGCAGCAGATAAAAGTATGAAGCAGATTGATGAGTTAGCAGTAGACAGAGAGGCATTATGGGTAAAAATGCTTAAGTTCTACAAGAGGAAGATCTCAGAACCATCCGACCTTGGGAAATCCCTGGAGGTTTCATTCAAAGGAGAAGATGGGTTAGACGGAGGTGCTGTTAAAGTAGAGCTTTTTGGCCTTGCACTAGAGGAAGCAACAAAGCGTTTATTTGCAGGAGATACGATTAACCTTGTGCCCATAAAGGATTCAACAAAGTTGTTTCTGTTTCGTATGTTTGGTATGATGCTTGTACATGTCATTCTTCAGGGTGGACCTCTGGACATGTTTCCAACCTTGGCTCCAAGTGTCATCGCCATGCTACTTGATGAAGATAAAGAGGCAGCTACATCCCTTCTGAGCAAGCACCATATACCTTTGACATCAGCCACAGAGCATCTTCACAGCTTAATTGAGGGCTTGGATGTGTGTAAAACCAAGGAAGAAATCAGGAGGCTATTAGATGAGAATGAATCTTTCTGGCAAATCATAAATCACTCACACTGGCCAGCTGAAACAGTCATCACCCTTGAAAACAAGAATTTACTGATACAAGAGCTGATCTATGATGAAGTAATTGCATCCAGGCTACAAGAGATAGGAGAACTTAAAGCTGGATTATCAACACTTGGTTTCCTCCAGTATATTAGACAGAATCCTGATGCCTGTAGAAGTCTTTTCTGTGCAGAAAGTCGAAGAAATGCTAATGCGATGTTTGGGCCTAAAGAGTTCAAAAGCCACCTTGGAGCATGTTCTCCTAAGGACTTTTGTCAAAGACAAGCCCTGGATTGGTTTGATGAATATGTCGAATTGGATGCAGATTATCTATATGCTGAGTCAAAGGTGAAAACCCTTTTGATGTTCATTACTGGCTGGAGACTTCCTCCTATTGGAGGTTTGCGCTCCTCAATTCAGATTCAGTTCCTTCCAGATGATGATGAGTATAGTCTGCATACATATCTTCCGCCTGCCTTTCAATAATCCGTTTACCAACAGTGCATTCGACAAAGAAGAAATTTTTCGAGGCAATGGATATTGCCTTGCAATTTGGAAGTGTGGGCTTCCCAAATCCATGAAGGTAAAATTAAGAAAATCAGAGACCAGTATACCACCAGCCAAAATTAATGAGCCACCAAGTACAACCTGTAAAAATAAGTTCTTCATGCACTCATTTTTTTTATGAGAAACAGCTTATAAGAAACTCTGGTAGCCTCCTCCAGAAAATTAAGAAATTCTACTAGAAGCCATGAGTGGTCCAACCCTAGGTTAAGAAATTTTGTCAACTGTTGGTTATGAGATGTACAGTATTTAGACAAAAAGTGAAAAAGTATAATTTTTGTTAATGATTTGGTCCTTTCTTGTAATTTTGTGCGCTCAAACAGCTAAATTGGGGGTCTTCGATTGTGATAAATTGTGCATTCAGTTTTATAAAAATTAAAGAAACTCTGCAAGAAACTTCACCATAACAATTGGCCCCGAAGTTAAGAAACCATTCTAAAAAGTTATGAGCCAAGTTTTTTAAAAGAAAAATGAGTGTATAATCCCGTGCGAATGATCTGACTTTTTGACATCTTTAGTTGGAATGGGTCGCTTTTTCATGTAACTTCCGAATATAGATGTTGTTTTGTGAAATTCTGCACCGTTAATTTGTGACGTTACAATGACGTTTATAGGAAACCTTGAGAATATTAGTAGTCAAATGCACAGGCATGCCAACGAAGAGAGAAATGGTACCAAGCTCTGATTTCCACAAATCGATTTAGAAGTTCTTCCTCTACAACGTATACAAATTCACTAAAATCCATTTTAGGGAAAACAGTTTCAGGTGAGGCTTTCTAAATTGCACTGTTAGCTGCGAAACAACTGATTAGTGTATAGACACGCAGATCAATTTCATGGGATTACATCAAAAACATATTTTAATGGTCTATGGAGGGTGGCTTATTGATTTTGGCCAGCAGTGTATTTTGCTGTGCTGCTTATAAAATGAATTTATGTTTCGTTCAATTTTATCTAATAGCTGCTGACAAACACAAAACTAAGCAAAATTTGAAAACTATCATGCACGTATTTTTTTTTTTATAATAAAGTAAGAATTTGAGCCAGTATTGAAAGGTTCTTGACAACATAGTCATATGTTGAAATTATCAGATTTTGTGCACTCAGAGTTTTTAAGAGTTCCATAACAGTCTTCATTTTTACTGCATGTGCCCTGGTGAACATTTCAAAACGAAGTTTTTGAAGCCTTTCCAGTTTTTAGACATTATTCAAGTACCTTACAAGTAATGGAAATGGTAATGGTAATGGTAATGGAAACAAGGGAAAATAAAGTAAAATATATGCTAACCATTTCCTCGCCCAAAATAATTAGTTAATTGGATAATTATTCCCAGTACTGGAGTTTCGTAATTTTTAGTGATCTGATTGTTAAGTTTCTTATAAGGTGTTTCTCATAAAAAGGAATACGTGTATGCTTATCGGAAAAGGGTGTGTTGCTTCAAAACCTGGGCTATGCTGTTAACAAAGGCAAGGTCTGACACCAGATCAAAACTGATATTTAGAGGGTCCCACTGAAAGGGTCCCACTGAAAGATCAGTGGGTGGTCTGCTTATGCAAGGCATGTTACAGCGGCCGATGGGTGTTTGTGAGGCTAGTGCCCACTTCCTGTTTATGGGATCCCCCTATAAAAGTACAAATTTCTCGTATACTATGACACTTCCATGGCAACTATCCATGATTGTATTTGCATTAAAATTCTTTGCAATTTGTTACTCCCACCAAGAGAATATTTTCATAGAACAGGCACTCAAGTATTTTTGACGATTTCCCAATCGTTAGCAAGAAAAAGAGTGGTATTTGGCTCTTCCCATGATTTTCTTGGATTTTGCTTTAAAATTTCTTAGCGCTTCTCAAACATAGCAAAAGAGTTTCTTAATTTTTTGGCCGTCCTACATACATACATATGTACATACAAAACTTTTTTTATTAGGATGTTAATTTTACTGGCAGCTAAACAAGCTGATGTGGACCTCCTATAAAGAATCGTCACAAAGGTCACGAAAAGAAAATTACATTGTGAAATCGTCTAGAAGTAGGTTCTCAGAAATCAGTTTCTTGCATAAAAAACATGTACAGTGTGAAAAATATCGAACGATGATGTAAGGGGATGTCCGCATGTGAGGGAATCCCCCTATAAAAATACAAATTTCTCGTATGCTATGACACTTCCATGGCAACTATCCATGATTGTATTAGCATTAAAATTCTTTGCAATTTGTTACTCCCACCACGAGAATCTTTTCATAGAGCAGCCACTCAAGTATTTTTGACCATTTCACAATTTCATTTTCTTTTTCGTGACTTTTGTGACGATCCTTTCATTTCCCAAATGCCACACACACAGGTAACTGTTCAGATTTTAAGTGCTGAAATTCCTCGTATCGCTGTGAAAGCAACCTCTCAATTTTGCGTTTTGACAATCCAAATTCCGTTGTAACAGCTGTGCAAGTGTCATCGCCATGCTACTTGATGAAGATAAAGAGGCAGCTACATCCCTTCTGAGCAAGCACCATATACCTTTGACATCAGCCACAGAGCATCTTCACAGCTTAATTGAGGGCTTGGATGTGTGTAAAACCAAGGAAGAAATCAGGAGGCTATTAGATGAGAATGAATCTTTCTGGCAAATCATAAATCACTCACACTGGCCAGCTGAAACAGTCATCACCCTTGAAAACAAGAATTTACTGATACAAGAGCTGATCTATGATGAAGTAATTGCATCCAGGCTACAAGAGATAGGAGAACTTAAAGCTGGATTATCAACACTTGGTTTCCTTCAGTATATTAGACAGAATCCTGATGCCTGTAGAAGTCTTTTCTGTGCAGAAAGTCGAAGAAATGCTAATGCGATGTTTGGGCCTAAAGAGTTCAAAA
>REGM01000349.1:197577-242737 GCA_004194415.1 Aurelia aurita
TTTATGTGGTGTTGTTGGTGGTTGTATTATTTTGTTGTAATTTCAGTAGAAGGTTTTGTGGGGTTGCCGTGGGGTAGTCATTGTATTTGGCTCCCTGTGGTATCGGGCCTGTGTGTAGTAAAGTAGTTTAAAAGTAGTGTTTTAGGTAAATCGTTATTGTAAATCTTTTAATTGAATAAGGAAAAAAAAAAGCAATGTTGATTGTCTTGTCCCTGTTGAGATTTTTTAAGGATGAAACTCATCCAATGTATGATTTGATTCAGAAATGTCTGTTTGCCTTTGATGAATATCCCGTATGATGAATATCCCGTATAATACCCCATTCACACTGAGCCTTAAACCAGATTTAAGATAGCTTTTAGTTTAAACTAGTTTACCCTAAAACCCGTTCACACCGCAAATAATCTGGATTAAACTTTTAAGCTGGTTTAATTTCATCTTTTTGAAAAATTTCAAAATGGCGGACAAAGGATCCACAGCTAGAAATTTTAACAGATGGAGGTCATGGGAGCAGAAAGAAACGGAAACGCTGCTTCAGACATGGGGACAGCCGAACTTTCAAGACCGTCTGAAGTCTTATACATGGAAGAAGCCGATATGGGAAGAAATTGCGGTATTTGTAAGAGCAGAAGGATTGGAAGACAGGGATGGAGACCAATGCCAGACGAGGGTCAAGACTCTGACAACCGCTTATAGAAAATTGATTGATGGAAAACGGCAGACGGGAATGCACAGGACCAAAAAGCCACCATGTTTTGAAAACTTTAGATTTCATTCTTGGAGACAAGCCAACATCAACACCATGCAGTTTAGTTAGTTCCGTACCATTTTCTGCTGGATATAGGCCCTTAGAGACGACAACAACCATAGGCCTAATTTCTTCAAGCAATACCACAGAACCCGCCATTGACACTAGCAATTCTCTAGAGGCTTCAACTTCCATGATAGATATTAGCTTTGAAGATTGTCACACAGTTCAGGATGTACAGCAAAATCCTTTATCAAGTATTGATAACATAGTAGGAAACATTCCCGGTACCCCGTCGAAAAACCAGCAGGCGATTGGCAATTCAGCTGAAAGTTCCAATTATGAATGCAAGGAGCTGTATTTCAGTAAAACGAATAAAAAAAGAAAGCGTAACTCAAGCCAAGTGATGGTTGAAACCCTGCAACAGTCTCTCAGGGATTTTATGCAGCAGCAGCAAGAAAATGATAAACAGTTTCTCAAGCAGTTCAGTGGTGTAGATGACAATGCGAAGTGCATAAAACTGGGAGACAGTAAAGAGAAGAGAACGACGAAGGTTAGGCTTGCTGGCGATGAAGACTTTATTGAAGTTGACTTGGCTGGAGATTGCACCTTCAAAATGTTTACAAATATCGTTTCTGAAGAATTTGAAATTGCCCCAGAGCTCATTCGCAAGTTCAGAAAACTACCAAATACNTATTTCAGTAAAACGAATAAAAAAAGAAAGCGTAACTCAAGCCAAGTGATGGTTGAAACCCTGCAACAGTCTCTCAGGGATTTTATGCAGCAGCAGCAAGAAAATGATAAACATTTTCTCAAGCAGTTCAGTGGTGTAGATGACAATGCGAAGTGCATAAAACTGGGAGACAGTAAAGACAAGAGAACGACAAAGGTTAGGCTTGCTGGCGATGAAGACTTTATTGAAGTTGACTTGGCTGGAGATTGCACCTTCAAAATGTTTACAAATATCGTTTCTGAAGAATTTGAAATTGCCCCAGAGCTCATTCGTAAGTTCAGAAAATTACCAAATACATTAGTGAGAAATGGCAGGGATATAAAAAGGTTGAATGACCTTGGAGAAATCGAGGTTGTTTTGTCGTAAGACTTTAATTTAAATTTAATCGTAAAATCAGTTATTTTGTGTGGACTCTTGTTTAAACAAACTAGCCTATTCCATAAAAGCAGGATTGTTAAATTACTTATTAATCAATTGTTGTTTCTTGCCTATTTAGTTGTGTTTCTTCATATCATTTGTTTCATTTGGTTTTATGTCTGCGATCAAGAACCGAATGAAGCTACGCTTGAATTTTAAACTAGCATAAACAACCGGCAAAGGAAAATGTAGAACGGCAAATAAATACTCACTATAGCTACAGCAAAGGAAGGTTTGCACTTTTCATTTCTGCAATCCAATAATTCAAAAACTGCGTGATTTCTGCGAACGATCATTCGTACAGGCCCGTACACACAAAATCCTACTTTTAAAGCTGGTTTACATCACTGATCTTGAAATAAATGTAACATTTTAGCTTGTTATGCATTCACAACATCAACTTTAATAAATGAAATATATCCATAACGTTCGATAATGTAAATAGAAATGTCAAGGTTTCTCGCGTGGAGAATGTCTTGTCTGAGTCCAGGGGGTCTTTTCGTGAACTGAAAGGTCACTAGCTACACGTTTTTTTTACAAGAAACTGCTTGTAAGAAACTCAACTCTCAAATAGCTAAAAAATTAAGAAACTTCAATGCATGTATTTCTTTTTATAAGATACCGCTTGTAAGAAACTCAGACTCTCAGATTGCCTAAACATTAAGAAACTCCAGCATGTTTTCTTTGTTCTCACTTGTTTCCTGTATCATATTACTCTGAAAGTACTTGAGTAATGTCTAAAAATTGGAAAGGCTTCAAAACACCTTGTTTTGAAATGTTCTGAAGGTCACAGATCTGATAATTTTAAGAAACTTTCAGTACTGGCCCAAATTGTTAATTTCTTATAAAGAAATTCGTTTACAGGTGAAATTATCTTGAATGAATGAAATCCCGAGCTTTGTAACCCTATAATATGCACTCATTTTTTGTTAAAATAAACCGCTCATAAGAAACTGTAGTATACAGTAGCCTCTTCCAGAAAATTAAGAAACTCTACTGGCAACCATCATAGGCCAATTCAAATTTAAGAAACTTCTTCAATTTTTGTTATGAGTTGCAAAGTGCTTTTATACAGAAGGTGTATCACCAACCCAAATTATACTAAAAAGTATAATTGTTGTTTATGATTTGATTCTTTCTTGTAAATCTTGGCTTACAAAGGGGTCCTCATTGAATGTTGATAAAATGTGAAATGTAGTTTTATGAAAATTTAAGAAGCTCTACAAGAAACTTTTACTATAAGAATCGGGACCTACTACAAAGATCAGTGTGAAGTTTCTTATTTAAAAAATGAGTGTAACCCCCGGTGAAGTGCACAGATGATTCCACTTGAGACTGTCCCAACATTGTTATAGTAAGATTGATATTCTCAAATTTGCTGCAATACAAGCGATGGATCGAAAATTCATGAAGCCCTCCCTCCCCCGTTTTTCTAACTCATTTACATTTTAAATAAAAACTACAAATATAAATAGAGATGAGATATAGACTTCTGTTCATGTGCTTGCTTCATTCACCAAATATTGTAGAATTGCATCTCTTATCGCAGATGCATTTGTATCTTGCCGTTCATTTCCATCCTGTAGTGCAATTCGCTGGTCATATACTTGTGTATCAAAGAGCCATCTCTCATCAAATGGTTGTTTCAAAATCTCGCAGTAATTATGAAGAATGCAACAAGCGGTGGTGATGGTAATACAGTTATCCAGCATTAGATCCAGCCTCTTTGCAATGCACCTGAAGCCTTAATTAGCTGTAATTTTAGCTATTGCTTTGTTCAGCCTACTTTATAAATAAATAAATGATGATGATGATGATGAAGCGTCCTTTCAATCTTCCGAATGCATTTTCTACCATGACTCTGGCCATGCTGAGGCAATTATTGAAATGGACTTGCTGAGGAGTCAGGCCAGCTGCGTGAGGAAAAGGCTTCTGGAGCCAGTCTTCCAAGGGATAGGCCGAATCTCCAAGAATAAGTTGAGGGACTCGTTGGCCATTTATAGTAGCCACGTTTTGAGCTGGGTGGAAGGCACTTTGACAAACTTCCTGGAATAGTGGTGAATTTTTGAAGACTCTGGAATCATGAGACTTTCCTGGCCAGCCAATAAATATGTCTCGAAAGAGGTACGAGTCATCAACAAGTCCTTGCAGTATTATGGATGGGACATCGTGCCTGTTGATATAATCTTCCCCATTTTCTTCCGGTTGAAGGATGCTTCTGTGGCAACCATCAATGGCGCCAATCACTTGAGGAAAAAGGCTGTGATCTAGGAATCTGTTGATGACGCCTGGAACTTCTTCCACTGATGGCAAACAAACGTAGATTGGCAATAAGTGTTGGACGATGGCACTGCAAACTTCTTTGACAAGGACTGAGACTGTTGATAATCCAACACCAAATAAATTACTACTTGTCCTGTATTCTGCTGAACAGCAAAGAAAATAAAGTGCAACGGCCACTCTCAGTGGAACAGGTATAGGTTCCCTGAAATTTGTTGACTGCTTTTCTGTGAATGGTTGTAATTTGGTGCATATATTCTCAAAAGCTTGGCTTGACATTCTGAAATTGGTTATCCATTCATCTTCATCCCAATTTTCCNAGTGGAACAGGTATAGGTTCCCTGAAATTTGTTGACTGCTTTTCTGTGAATGGTTGTAATTTGGTGCATATATTCTCAAAAGCTTGGCTTGACATTCTGAAATTGGTTATCCATTCATCTTCATCCCAATTTTCCTTCACCGTCTCAAACCAAAATGCCTTCGATCTCTTTTTGGCCCATTCAGATCGTTCCATTGGTATTAGTGTGCTGCTTAGACTTACAAGCGAGCTGAAATGTAAGGCTGCGCTTAAATTTCTTTTCCTTATATGCAGCATTAATCTTGTCACGCTAGAATTTTTCTGCGGCAACTGTTTCTTCTGCTCAATGTCAGCCATTTTGATTTCCATTAGAAATATCAAAACATAAATAGTAGATCTTTGGTTTCCATGGTGAACCTAAGTAAGTTTGTTTCAAACCGAGGCTGATTGAGGGAAACGACACGAGAAGCAAAAGCTGGTGTGAACAGGCATTTTAGAAGTAAGCAGGTTTAAACTAGTCTGGTTTTATTTCATCCGAAAGTAAACTGGTTTAATCTAATCTACATTTTGGTGTGAAAGGGGTATAAAACTTCCACTCTGTGTTGAGAGGAAGAACAAAGGCAACTGACGTTGGCAGCACGATTAATTTTCAGGCAAAGGAAACAGGCTCCTGTAAGCATGAGCTACACAACTTCAAAGCATGGGTTGTTTTTATTTTTTATATTCCATTAAAAAATTAACAATACATATTATGGATTACATTACTTACAATCTACTTTACAATACTACAAAGACGATACCAAAAAAGAGCAGAAAACTATGACCACAGCCATTACATGAAAAACGCAAAACAAATAAGAACAAAAAGAAGCAAAGAAGATCGCAGATAATAAAGTTGAAGGGCACGGTTCGGTGATTTTTATAAAGTTAAAGAGTTTATCAAAGAGGGGATCATAAACCGTAGCCAGGCAGTGTCTATGACAGCCCTTCATAAGATTTATGGCACAGGCTTTGGTCATGAAAATGAGAAAGTATACTGGAAGAAACTGAAAGCGAGGCTTGTTACTGAGTTTGGAGACTCATTGAAATTCTTGAAAATTGATGGAGTAACGCCAGAAGTTGTAGTAAGCTCAGAGGGATTGGACGCAAAAACAATATGCAGAGATAAGAATTCTATTCTGAAAGGAGCTGCTGTATATATTCGCGAAGACATCCTAGAGTATGCTTCAAGAAATTACAATATGACATGGCCACCTGAGTCCCTTAAAGTGCCTATGAAATGAAATTTCACTTTCTTCGAAATTGACTTATTCTTGTAGAGCAAAATTTTCTGATTCTAATGATGGGGGACCCAGTGAATTTGACAAAAGGAAACTACTCGAAAATTGTATTTGAAAATTGTGTTGTCGCGTGATACAAAGCGCGGCTTTCTGTGACGTCAGGAGGTTTGCAATTATGGACAGACAGTCAACTTTTCCCAAAAGGCTAGTACACTAACATGTAGGTTGCTATCGGAACAACTGCGAAATGCGGAGGAAAATATTGTGTCGCTGGTGCCTCAAACGATCAAAATTGTTGAAACACCAGTTATACACATGGAGTTTCGGTAGATAAGTTCCCAAGGAATGAGGAAATACGAAAGAAATGGATAAACTTTATTTGCAGGCATCAGCCTAACTTTATGCCAACACCGTCAACGCATCTCTGCTAGGTCCATTTCATGCCGACTTGCTTCACGAGAAGGCAAGACCTAGGAGTGGAAGGAGTTTCTTTCAAAAGACCTTGCAGCCTGATGCAGTTCCTACAGAGGATACAGTAGTTGTGGCCACTGAAGGTAGGGGACCTACAGCATGGGGGAGACGACAGGTTAGTTAGGCCATTTCATTCATTCAAGCAATTTTTCTTCACCCTCTCGTCATGCAACCGATGTCTTTTGATTTAGTGCAGCAGAAGTTTTATAATGTTGATCTCTGCAAGTCACAAAGATTTCAAATAAGTAAAGGGCATGTATTTAGCACTTAACGCAAAACAAAATGATTACACTGGCAAATGAAAATGGCTCCAGGGTAGTTAGAAATAGAGGAAAGAGGCTTGATCTCGTGATCAGCTGATCGCGTGCATGCTGGCGGTGAAATTAAAAAAAACCAATCCTTTCACTGTTTCATTCATAAATAGTTAGCAATAAGAATTAATGGTAGGACAAAGAAAATTTCTCTTACGTCAATGAAGCCTGCTCAAACCCAACAAAAAGAAACTAGTATCAAAAACGCCAAAAGAAGTGCCATGTAGCCCACCATGCCCCAGAACCAACCTTGTCCAGAAATTGGTACAGAATTCTGAATAATATAAATGTACTGGTCAGATAACTTGCCTGCATATTTATTTGTATGAAATGTTTATTGAAATTGTTATGTAAACTGGTAAAATCAATAATGGTCAAATTTTGATCTTGTTCAAGTTAAATGGCAAGGGCATGTCCTGAGAACTTTCTCTTGGGGGTAAGCCCCTGAACCCTCATTCCTACTCACTTCAATTTCTTGTAAAATCGTTTGAAGGGTTTTCCGCCCACAATAATAGTGCTAGCTTATGCCACTGGCCAAAACAGCATACTAATGACAACTGTTCTCTGTACTTAGACTGTACGAAGTGCAGTAGCAGAAGTCATTGTGGTACCCAGCCAACAAGAGAATCCCACAGAAACTGAGGTTTATGAATGTCCCCAATGTGATGAGCTGAAACTGAAGTTAACAAGATGTCAGCAGTACCTGAGTCAGGCAAAGCGTGCCAAAGAAATGTACAAGTAGCAATTGCAGCAGGTAAATGAAACAAGATCATCCAATAATCATAAACACAGTATTATTTGAGTTGCTTATCACTCCTTGAAATTCCTGTATTCTTTTGGGAAAATCTTGAAAGAAAATTCAAAAACATTCTTTTGTGCTTAAAAATCCCGTAAAGCTTTTTAAAAGGGTGATTCACCCCTTGGTATTCTTCGTTTCTGTGTTTAGATTGGAGGTCCCCATGCACGCAGTCTTTTGTTGCCATTTTCTCAAAACTTTCAAAACAGTACTTGATTGTTCTTGTTGCAATGATTTTGTTAAGTGGCACTGAGTTGGTAAACAGAATATCTTCCTTGATGCTACGAGGTAAGTAGCAAATGTGGTTGCTTACACATGTACTGTAACACTGTTCACATTTTTCTTAATGGCAGATTGTTGGAGGGCATCATGCTTCAACAGAAAATGATGATGACGACACTGAAGATGAGGATGATGAATTTGAGGAGAACCCTGAGTTTGAAGAAAGCTTACTTTGTAAGGAAGAAATGAAGGTAGATTCAGATTTGGACTATCAGGAAGATGAAAAGGAACTATCAGATGATGAAGTGACTGAAGGAAATGAACAGTTAATGAACAAACTTAGGTAATTTTGTCACACTTCCCTTGTTTTGGAACTGCAGGGCAAGCCGATATGACAGATGTATATCATATATGTCATTGGTCATACTATGCATTGTTTTGAAAACCTTGAGGAATTTGTCCTTCTAATTCATTATTATCACTTTAACCCTATCTGACCTGGGTGTTTTGAAACACTCAATGCCTGGGGGGGCGGATTCGGCCCCCCCTCTTTATTTCAGTTGTTATATCAGATATGACCACCTAACTTGGCACAAATGTTATTCATCATATAAACAATGATTATTTAAAATTGTAATTCAATTAGCGCCGTTGTTGTTGTTGCTAGAGCATAATAATCATGATGATGTTGAATGACGTCATAAAAATGAAAGCATGTTAAAAGTTCATTAAACTTAACTTTTCATAAAGAAATGAAAAATATAGATCAAAATATATGTAAATCAAAGATTTGAGCTTAATTGGACCAATTAAAAAAGAATAAGAAAGATATAAAGTTAATTTTCACAGAATGCCAGATGACAACTTGGTAACCAACATCATCATCATCATCATTACATTTTACAACCCTTGCGGGTCGATACAAATTTCTACGCATGTGTAGTCTAGTTTTTGCTGAAGTGGTTTCTACATAGGCTGTAAAAAGATTCCGAGTTACATTGAGTCACTATGTTATCAGGCAAGCTATTCCATACTGGTATGATCGAAAAGAAGAATGAAAATTTAACAACATCAACTCTTCCAAATTTTGGTACAATCTTACTTGAGTTAGAATTCCTTGTCATTCTATAAGCTCCCATAGAAAAGTAATCAAGAGGTTTCAAAGCAACTTGGTTTGTAAACAGTTTATGAACGTATTTTAACTGGAACAATATTCTACGTGATTCGAGTGTATCCCATTTTAAATACAGCAATAATTTTGTTAAACTTGACCTCTGACGATAATCACCCATAACGAATCGGGCTCCATTTCTTTGTACCATTTCGATTATTTGCTTCAATTCCTTTGTGTGCGGGGACCAGACTTCGCAGGCATATTCTAAATGGGGACGCACACGCGCCAAGTAAAGCTTTTCTCTCACGTGGCGTGAGCAATAAGAAAAATGTCTGCTTAATAAGCCAAGAGATCTGTTTGCTTTCCCAACTACCAAGTCAACTGTCTTATTCCAGCGCAAATCATTACAAATATATACGCCCAAGTATTTATAAGACTGTATTTTTTCAATAGGTTCATCCGAAATACAATATTCATTTTCGAAAATATTTCTTTTTAACGTCACAGACATTGAAAAGCATTTCATAACATTGAAATCCATATTCCAATCACAACTCCACCTACAGAGCCTATCCAAGTCATTTTGTAAAGCAACATCATCTTCTGGGGACTTTATCTCACGGTAAAGTGCACAATCATCAGCAAATAGATTTATATTAGAATCAATGTTAGTGACTGTGTCATTTATGAATATCAGGAAAAGCACTGGACCAAGGACAGATCCCTGAGGAACACCCGAAAGAACTTTACATGAATACGATTCTTCACCATCCATTACCACTTTTTGCGACCTTCCAAAAAGGAAGCTTTTTACCCACATGAGATTTTGACCACGGATACCATATCTCTGTAACTTAATCAATAATTTTTCATGAGAAACTTTATCAAACGCCTTAGAAAAAAACATCTGTTTGGCCCTTAGAATTTATAGACTCGGCAAGGCTATGGATGAGTGTTAATAGCTGAGACGTACACGAATATTTCTTACGAAACCCATGTTGTCTGTCCGTGATGATTTGATAATTTTCCAAATGGGCATACATGGCAGATTTGATTATATGTTCCAAAAGCTTGCAGGGTATAGATGTTAATGAGACTGGCCTATAGTTGGTGGGATCAGATTTGGCTCCTTTTTTAAATAATGGAGTGATGGTAGCTTTTTTCCAGTCATCGGGCACCTCTGATCTTCTCAAAGAAGTTTAAAAAATAAGTTTTAAACACCGACTTGCTTCTTCAGGGATAAGTTTCAATAATTTAGGACTAATATTATCTTGACCTGGTGCCTTACTTACATCGAGCCCATCAATTAATGCTTTGACACCTGAAAAAGAAATGTTTATCTCTGGCATATCAGGAAAGGTTGGTTTGTCTTGGCCACCAATATCAGACTCACTCGAAGGGGTATCATCACGACTAAAAGCCTCATAGAATGTTGTATTTAAGGTATCGAGAATGTCTTTCGTTTTTGTAAAAGTTTGACCGTTTTTTGTAAGACATTTAATCGATGTGCTCGAAAATCTTTTTTCTTTTATATACTTCCAAAACCTTTTAGGTTTTTTATCTAGATCTTTTAATATGTAGTTGTTAACGTAATCATCATGAGCTTTCTTTATAATATGTTTCACTTTCTTTCTTTGAGCTTTAAATTTTACAAAATCGATATGGTTTCCAGACCTTTTTGCTCGCTTAAAGAGTCGCTCCTTTTTACGAATCTCCTTACCAACACGACTATTCACCCAAGGAAGACTCGAATTTGTCTTCGCGTATTTAAACAGTACAAAATCATCGATCAATTTGTTTAATGTGTTTTTAAAAAAGGACCACAAGTTATCCACACATTCATGCGTCTGTCGGGAAATCATTTGGTTGTATGCATGATTTAAGCCTTGTTTTAATNTTTAACGTAATCATCATGAGCTTTCTTTATAATATGTTTCACTTTCTTTCTTTGAGCTTTAAATTTTACAAAATCGATATGGTTTCCAGACCTTTTTGCTCGCTTAAAGAGTCGCTCCTTTTTACGAATCTCCTTACGAACACGACTATTCACCCAAGGAAGACTCGAATTTGTCTTCGCGTATTTAAACGGTACAAAATCATCGATCAATTTGTTTAATGTGTTTTTAAAAAAGGACCACAAGTTATCCACACATTCATGCGTCTGTCGAGAAATCATTTGGTTGTATGCATGATTTAAGCCTTGTTTTAATCTTGCAAGGTTTGCTTTATGATAAAGATAAATTTTTCTGTCACGATTCACCAACCTCTGAGGCTTGGCAAAAAAATTAAACATTAGCATATCATGATCACTGACTCCAAGACAAGATTTTATGTCTCTTACACTCAACTCCTTGTTTGTCATGATGAGGTCCAATATATTAGACTGCCTTGTTGGAAAGCTGACTAGTTGACTTAATCCAAATTCTGCCATGGTTTCAAGTAACAACCGTGATTCACCTGGATGTGAAGGGTTAGCTTTTAGACTATTCTTAGACCAATCAATGTCAGGCAAATTGAAATCCCCACACAGCAGAGGGTTGCACCTGTGAAGGTTAGGTAACTTTAGTAGGCTTTCTTTAAACTTCCGCTATAACAAGACTGGATGAAGGAGGACGATAAAATGCACCAATTATTACTGGGATGGTATTTTCTGTCAATACTTTTACCAATACAAGTTCACAATTTGTTTCTATATCCAATCGAACTGACTTTAAAGTTTTCTTAACAGCAACAAGTACTCCACCGCCATTTAAATCTCTGTCTTTTCGATGAACATCAAAATCCTCCAGGCCTAATTCAGAATCATGTACATTGCTGTCAATTTTAGTTTCACACACTATTAAAATTTCGACATCGTTATCCACAATAAATTGTTTTAGCTCCAAACATTTAGCGAGTAGGTGGTTTACATTGGCGGTAAGGACCTTTAGGGAACTCGTAGAAATGGTGCTTGGGTCTGTGCTGTGAGGATTTGAATTTGCCACAGAAACTGGACTAGAACAGGCAACAGGCTCACCTAGTTGATTTGAAATAGGAGAAAAATAGTTATTAGACTCAAGAACGAATGTAGATGGGAACAGATTTAGAGAAAAGTTTGAGCTGCCGCAATGGTCACAAATCCACGAAGCACTGGAATCATCAAGGTGGGAATCTGCGCAGTTTATTCTCACACAGGCAATGTGAAACCAAGCATCACAAACATCGCAACAAATAACTCTTTCATTTACGCGAACACGCGCATTGCATAATCTGCAGGTATGCCTATGGGAAGCAGTTGGCCCGGGATTTGGATGAATATCGCCAGAGATCAATAGAAGTAACTGAATTACTCTTTTGTGTTTTCTTGCCTGGGAAACAATAGATAATTGAAAACGTGAAGTGAGAGAATAATAACAATTTACCCAATAAGTTTTGTTACAGTAAAACCCATTGAAATCATTGAAGGAGTTATGAAAAGAATACTGCTGATTTACGGACGCTTGACTAATCTTTATGAACTGAACTTTGAGAAATATTAACAATAGTAGTTTTAGCTGGTAAACATGATCTACTTCGAAAGTTGGACCAATTTTGATCTTAAAAAGCTTAATTCGGGGAGGTTTACGTTTTTCATTCCAAAAAATACCATGATAAGAGGCTACAATAGAAAATAAGACACTGAATAAAATACTTACAATTCCTTGAAGCCTATACTCGGAACCCACTTCAGCAAATAAAATAAAAAGTACAAGGTAACAACGACAAATAACTCAATCAGCCTTTTAATGGCTGCTCTCAATTAATAATAGGCACTCAAAGCCTTAATATGGTCCAATGTTGTCCTGTCTTAGTTTATCATGTCCACTAAATCTTTGATGCTTCTTGGGAATTTCAAGGAACCGTTTTGCAACTTTACGCCAATACGGCAGTTAATATCTACAAAAGAAAACTCTATTTTGTCAGGATTTCTCTCCCCGATGACTTTTACTGCTTTACTGCTTTGTAGAAACTTTGATTTTCCTGGGTTAAATCAACACTGATGGCGAAGGTGCCCTTCTTTCTGTTTGAGTAAACTAGGCATCTGTTTTTCCATGAACTAAAACGAACGATCACCTGTACTTTGCCATCATTCACTTTGCCAATTCGATGGGCTCGTTCAATTGCATCTTTATGAAGAGATAATCCGAGCTTTTCGGCAAAATATTCTGAAACCCATTGCTCAACACTTCCTTCATCAAGACAGGATGTCGGAACACCAAAATGCGAAGGTCCAGACGTCTTATATACTGCGCCAAATCGTTGACTTCGCCATGAACCCGTTCCACTCTCTCCTCAACACGTGCAACTTTTTCTCTGAAGATCTGTAAGGAGCTTTCAATATCCATCTTCGTTGGAAGATCATCAAGTTTGCTGTTGATGGGTGCCAATATGCGTTCAATAATCTTTTCTATCTGCTCAGAGCCCATTACAGCGAATTTTCAGTGCAAAAAGTGGCCTAAGTTATCATAAAATTTGTATTAGAGCGAGAGCAAGCCAAAACACGACCTACTCCGAAGACGACATGCACAGAACTTCGATATAGAATGGATACAGTGCTAAATATACACACCCTCACACCCTCAGAAGTTGCCGTTGTTGAGCAATTAAGCAGCAATCAGGAAGAATGTCGATATCAACATATTGTTCCTCAGTGTGTTCTTAGAAAATCCCAAGAAAATACTGATTGATTATGGCAGTGGAAATTACAGGAAGATTCTGCAGCTGAGTTCCATTGACATGAGTGATGAACACGAGAAAGCTCTGATTGGTTTCCACTCCTTCACAGGAAATGACTATGTCTATTCATTTTTTCGAAAGTTAAAGAGTCACTGTTGGCAAGTGGTTGAAAAGAATAACAGATTTGTTCACGTTTTTTCGCAGCTTGGAGCTCAATGGAGTATGGATGAAGATCTCCATTCAAAATTGGAAGAATATGTATGCAATATTTTTGGGGAAAAAAAGAAAGATGTAAATTTAGTTCGCTATGAGATCTTCAAAAATGTTTATGAAAAGAAAGGAATGATTCAGGATTTGTCTTTGCTGCCTCCATGTCGCCAATCGTTGCAATTGCACTGCCAAGGATCAAATTACATATCAAATGTGTAAAGGTCCTGCTTACAAACAAACATTGACTTCGCTGACATAGAACACAATGGATGGTCAGAAGACGGAAAAATAGTCTGGATGGGTGCTGCTTTCCCTAAAGAGCTAGAACAAATTTCCACTTGTAAATTCCTCCGATGCCTAAAACTTGTTGCTACTTTGTAGAATTAACGAAAAAAGATCAAATCAGTACGAAAAATGGTGTAAAATGGATTTTAACACCAATACCAACTCTGACAAAATATGTATTAAAAAACTGCCCATATTTGGTAAACGCAGCGAGTACCTTAAGTATACTTGCGAGTACCGCAAGATTGTCGTATTCAGCACAAAATTCTACACCAGAAAAATATTACCTGATAAAGTTTGGCTCCAGGTTACCCCTACCTCATTCTCCGTCTGGTCTATTCAGATTCACATATTCTAATTCAATGCAGGGACTCATTGTTAGTTTGGTAGATGATCCATGCCTGAAAACTGAAAGAAAGATTGTACAGGATAGCTTATCTATTGTCGCTTCAACAGCAACCCAGAATGGATTGTCGAAAGAGGACAAGCGAATTTATGGTGACAGGCCATTCAAGGCAGCAAAATATCCTGAATGAGCTGAGAGAAATTGAGGTCAATCATAAGAAAATAGATAGGGTTACCAAAACCAAGTATCTCGGCCTCAATATAGACGAAAATCTGACCTGGAAACATCAGTTTAAAACATTTAAAGCTAAGGTTAAAAGTGGTCTATCCGCAATTAGAAAGCTGAAGGATATTCTCCCCCAGTCACTTGTATTCAAAGGAGCTCTACTTTGGAACACTTTACCTGATACTACCGGGTGTATCAGAAAAAACGGGCCACTTGCAAAGCGCCTCTGCGGTGGCGACTTGAGTCTTACAAATTTATGATATCGATTTTCGTAATCCATAAGCTTGAACTTAAACGTTGATGAATTGCTTTTACCTATATTAACCAATGAAATAGATTTGTTGCTCTATGTTACCCAAATTTGTTGACCGGTCGATGACAGATGGTCTCGATTTTCCGATACATCTCAATTCTTTAAAATTCCCAAACAATAAGTTTGTAGTTGATTTTGTTTGATTTTTCAGGAAAGTAATATTCTTAAAGGCTAGAATTAATTAATTTTACCTTGCATTATTGATTTGAGCTTTCGTCATAGCATAGTTTTGCCCCTAAAGAATGCTATTTTTTGACCATGTTTAAACAATGTCTGACACATTCTGAACTGTATTTGGTGTGTTCAACGAACAAACATTGCCGCAAGTAACTCAGATTTCTAGAACAGGCGATGACAGAGGGTTGTTTCTTGGAGAAAAGTGACTACAGAAAAGATATGTCCATTGTTTGCTATGTATGCTCTTCATCGGTCTCCCGTTGCATGGAAGGCTCTTCTTATCAGTTCGTTTCCCATTGCATTGCACTCTCTTCTTATCGCAATTTTGGTCTAAATTATGGGGTTGATGATTCCTTCGTACATTCAAAATTATCATTTTCCCAATTCAGGAATAGATGCCTCTTTTTTAAAACATGGTTGAAAAATAGCATTCTTTAGGGGCAAAACTATGCTATCACGATTGCTCAAAGCAATGATGCATGGTAAAAATAATTAATTCTAGCTTTTTAAAATATTACTTTCCTGAAAAATCAAACAAAAACAACAACAAACATATTATTTGGGAATTTTAAAGAATTGAGATGTATCAGAAAATCGAGACCGTCTGTCATCGACCGGTCAACAAATTTGGGTAACATAGAGCAACAAATCTATTTCATTGGCAAATATAGGTAAAAGCAATACATCAAAATTTAAGTTCAAGCTTATGGATTACGAAAATCGATATCATAAATTTGTAAGACTCAAGTCACCACCGCAGAGGGGCTTTGCAAGTGGCCCGTTTTTTCTGATACACCCGGTATAAAAAATGCAAAGTCAGCAGCAATATTTAAAAGGATGACCAAAGAATGGAATGGGCAAAATTGCACATGCAAGATCAGCAGTTAAAAATAAAATGAATTTTTTTGTAATTTTTTCTTTGTATGTAAATAGTTGGTTTGAATTAGTTTTATTACTATATATTGTACCAACTGTAAATAATTTGATAATAATAATAATAATAAAAGTCAAAGCTAGCTGCAGTTTATCGAGCATTGATCGAGAGCCACCTGAGGTATGGTAACATAATATGGGGTTGCATCTCAGATACCAAGCTCAGCGTTCTTCAGAAACTACAATCAAGAGCAAAAATTCTGATCGAAAATGCAAAATACAAGGATGGATGTGTCTGTGACTGGTTGCCTATCAAAGAATTGATAAGATACGATAGGTTAGTTATGACACACAAGATCCCTCATGGAAACCGGGCCGGGGCTTGTGGGGTGCCGTCTTTCGGGATGTTGTGGGGTTTTAGGGGGGTTTGGCGTATTCATGTACCTTAGTGAAAATTAAAGCACAACCCCTAGGGAGAGCAGCCTTTTAGGTTTTTGATATTTATAATTTAAGCTTGTATACATTGTAGTAGCTGATAGGGCATCGTGCCTAAATATTTATGATATGATATATATATATATGATATGATATGAAATGTTGCAAAAAATGTTTGAAGAGGCGATGCGGTCTCGGGAATGGGACATTTTTTTTAATCCTTCGACTTATCCCATTCTCAGCCAATTCCAATATATGAGATAACATCATTATCCTACATTGCAAACTTATCTCAACATCAATATCAATTATGTAGAAATTTGCCCACAAGGTATGGAATTAAAGCTTTAACCCTATTCCTCCTGTTCGATTCTTTGGTTAATTTGTACTTTTATTCCAAAACTACAAGAGGTATAACAATGAGTCTTATCCCTATTGTTCTTTGGACCATTAGCTTTTCAAATATGAGAATGGTAATTAATTAGTCAGGTGATTTGTTGCTACGCAACCAAAAAACAATGGAAATTTATAGCTTCTTGACAAGAAAAATTATATTTAAGTAATTACTAAATATAACTCAGCATCTGTTTTATGACCTCCTTGAGATGGTTAACCAAGGTGAGTTTGCAAAGGTCATACGTTTTTCTACTCTTGCAGGAAAGCAGAACAGGACATCACCAAAACCATTCGAAGCAACAACCAAGGATTAATTTAAGGCGCAGTGATGAATCGAAAATGTACAGGGATGAATCGAGTTTTGTGCAGTGATGAATTATTTCAATTTTCAGTTTGAAATACATGAAATACAGCAGTTTTAGATGTTTTCAGAATAAAAACACTTAATACTTCTTGCAACGAATAGTCATCTTTCTGGGCACCCCCTTTTTGACAAAAAAACTGCCCCTCATTGAAACTAACTCACCTCTAGAGTCTTCAAATAGAATGCATTACTGACCATTTTCCCCAGTTTTTTATTTTGAAAAATACTCATGTTAGTCATAGTAAATCTGAATAATTCAAATAAGATTATTCCAGATTTGAAGAAGACACATTTCTTCAGGACTTTAATCAGATTGACTTGACTTATTTAGGAAACAGTCACGTAGATGTGAACACTAAATTTGACAGATTATTGAAAGATCTCAATTCCTTGACAAATAAGCATGCTCCAATCAAAAAGCAGAGTAGAAAAGAAACAAAACTCAAAGATAAACCATGGATAAGTAGTAGAATACAAAAGATGATGAGAATCCGAGACAGAATCTTGCAGAAATTAAAGAGAAAGCAGACTGCTGATAACCTCAAATTGTATAAGAAGTTTAGAAATTGTTTGTCCAATGAATTAAAGGAAAGTAAAGCAAGGTATTGTCATAATTAATTTTCTAACAATAGTCAAAAAATGAAAAAATTGTGGTCAGGCATTAAGACAATCATTTCTCATAAATCTTCCACTTCTTGATAAAAAAAATAAATTAACAAAATAAAAGATAAAGCTGGAAATGTAACCTTTCTTAGATTTCAAATATTTTTAATGATTTTTATGTTAATGTTGCTGATGAAATAACCAAGACAATCCCAATGACTCCTAAATCCCCTCTTGACTATTTATCAAATAGGACTTCTAATTCACTCTTCCTTACTCCAGTTACTCAAATGGAAGTTAGTGACCTAATTAACATCTTCAATCCATGCAAATCTGTATGTCCTAATAACATACCTATTAAATTACTAAAAAAGATTGGACCCTCAATTTCCCCACCTATTGCTCTTCTTGTGAATCAGTCTTTCCAATCTGGTATTTTCCCTGATACACTTAAATTAGCCAAGGTGATTTCTCTGTTTAAAAAAGGCAATACTGAGCTACCATCAAATTATAGGCCAATTTCTCTTCTACCCATCTTTAGCAAAATATTTGAGAAGCTAATGTATAGACGACTTTATAGATTCCTTGAAATACATAAAGTTCTTTATTCTGTGCAATGTGGATTTCAAGAAAATCACTCACTTGATCATGCCCTAGTGAGTTTGACAGAAGCTGTAAGAAATACACTTGATAATAAAAGATATGGTTTTGGTATTTTCATTGATCTACAAAAGGATTTTGATACAGTTAATCATAAACTTTTGTTATCAAAATTGGAACATTATGGTGTTTGTGGATGTGCCCTTGAGTGGTTTAGACCATATCTATCTGATAGAAAGCAATATGTTTCTGTTAATGGAAGTAATTCTAACTTACTTTCAATTACTTGTGGTGTACCACAAGGTTATGTATTGGGGCCCGTTACTTTTCCTCATCTACATTAATGATCTACCAAATGCTTCTAAGAAAATTAATTTTTATCTTTTTGCTGATGATACAAACATCTACTCTGAATCCAAAGATTTACCTAATTTAATCAAAATTGTAAATAAAGAGCTGAGCTGAGATCAGTAAAAAATGGCTTGATGCTAATAAACTATCATTAACCATTGATAAGACAAACTACATTATCTTTCATCCTTCAAATGTGAATGTTCCTTCTGATGCTGCTATCAAAATAGGGAAACAAGATATTAAAAGAGTTAAGTTTATTAAATTCTTAGGACTCCTCTTAGATGAGCATCTAAGCTGGAAATACCATCTCAGCGAATTGTCAAAAAATTAGCTAGAACATGAGGAATCTTTTTCAAAATTAGAAACTTACTGCCATTAGATGTTTTACTCTGCCTGTACAATGCTTTGTTTCTGTCCTTTTTGCAATATGGTCTTATCGTTTGGGGTCAAACACATGCATCATACATTGAACCAATTTTCAGGTTACAGAAAAAAGCAGTCAGAGCCATCTCATTTCAGCCTCGCTTATCACCCTCTCCCCAATCTTCAAAGATCTTAAACTTCTCAAACTATCTGAGATTTTTGAACTCCAACTCTTAACTTTTGCTTTTGATTCTGTCAATAAAACTTCACCTAGTTGCTTTCATAACTTCTTCTTATTCAGTTCATCTGTTCATCGATATTCCACAAGACAAGCCAGTCAAGGTGATCTACCGGGTGTCCCAAAAAAAAGTTCCGACGTTTGACTAAACGCTGAGAAAAAAGTACTGAATCTGGAAATTTCTATTTATTCTAGTTACATGCCAGGCATTTCAACTTACAGTTTGGCATATCGTGAGAAAAAATTAGTTATCTGAAAATGGAGTTATGAGCTATAACATTTCGTGATCATGTTGAAGGTCAAACCAGAGAGTCTTGTACGCCTTCCTGCATCATTGAGGTGAAGGGGGACTCCCCAAATGAGCATCGCTAAAATTGGGTCGAAAATTCGTTCTCCTTAACGACGAGCAAGAGTTCAGCTCAATGAGCATATTCAAAGTAAGATCTGAAGAATCGAATCTAATAGGTCTCAGGGGAACAAATACCAATTGTGTGCTTTGCTAGTGTACGGTCTATTCCTATTGTCATATTTCTGACAGTGAGAGTGCACAAATTGCTTGACCACATGGAAACTAGGCTGAATGCGTTTCTAATGGAGAAACACGGGAAAGTGCAATATTGCGTAATATCACAGGTCTAACAAGCAATCAAACTATCTTTTACTTTAAGAAAAGAAGTTTGTTCTAATTTGGGAAACAGTAAAGATAAATCATCTCTACAAATGAAATTCCCAGTTGGCATAATACAATAATAGCAGCAGCAAACAGTTTGGACTCAATTCTTCAGGCCTTACTTTGAACATAGTCATGACTATGCTTTGAATATCCTCAGTGAACAGAACTCTTGGTGGTCGTCAAGATAACCGAATTTTAGACCCATTTTAGTGCTGCTTATCGGGGGAGTCCCCTTTCACCACAAAGATTCCGGAAGGCGTACAAAACAAACGTCTCTGGTTTGGCCTTCAAGATGAAAATGGAATATTATAGGTCATAACTCCATTTTCAGATAACTAATTTCTTCCCACGATATGCCAAACTGTAAGTTGAAATGCCTAGCATGTAACTAGAATGAATAGAAATTGCCAGGTTCTGAACTTTTTTCTCTGCGTTTAGTCAAACGTCGGAACTTTTTTTTGGGACACCTGGTATACTTAACTCGCAAAAACAGTCTTCAATATGGTCTAAAGTCAATTCAATATCTTGGTGCAAAACATTGGAATACACTACCCGTGGAACTCAGAAATATTCCATCAAGTGAAACTAAAAATTTACTTACTGAACAAGGTCGACCAATTAATCTAAGCTATTTCGAAACTTGCACAATTTCTATTATACTTTATAAAAAGCAAATGCGCAATTTAAATTCATCTAAATTTATCTGATAATATCTTAGAATAGGGGGGGGGGGCTCTCTCCTCGTTAATTTACCTATTGAGAGAGCTCCTCCTTTAAGAATTCCCTCCATACAATTTATGTTGTTCTTCTTTTGTATTTGTATATATATTAATTGTCTGTATAAGTGTAGTAATTTTCTGTAATATTGTCTTATATTCTTGTAGTTTAGTTATTTGTTTGCATAGTTAGCATTATTAGTGAATTGTATGTAGTGGAATTTAAATGATATGAAACTGAAACTGAAAAATGTTAGGAAGAGAACATACAATTAAGGCGTTGTTTAGTAAAATAACCACTGCAGAAATCACATGTTCGAAAAATTGAATCTTGCTTTTCGCGTCCAATCTCTTAAGGCGGGTTTCCACTTGTGCGAATTTGGTCGTGCGATCGCGCGACCAGTTGTCTGGGCATGCCTAGTTTTTTTCAGTGACGAATATTCCCCTGTCATTCGCGATCGCGCAACTGATTTTGGAAGTTGGATTGACTTCAACTTTTTCTGCCTCGCTGCCTCACTGCAATAAATTACGCATGCCCAAACCATTGGTCGCGCGACCAAATTCACACAAGTGGAAATCATTCACCCAACTGCTTTCGAGCGATCGCACGGGTCGCGCGACCAGATTCGCTGAAGTGGAAACCCGCCTTTACTACTTGTTTCAAAATGAGCAAAGTGCTTGACAATATGATTCTGGTCAGTTTTCTTGAATTATAGCTCTTACATTCAATTCAAGTGCTATTTAGTAGGATAACTGAAGAATTTTCATAACCAATATTAAAAGAATGTTGGCGCGCTTCCAGCTTCTGCTATATCTGTGGCACCCCCTCTGCAGGGTGTTATTTTTGCATAGCCGTCCTGTGACCGAAAAGTTTGTGTAGAAAATTTCCTGTGAGTAACTTTTTCGAAATAGTGGTCAATTCTCAAAAATGCATTGGAAATTATGTATTTTAGACAAACATGAGACACAAGAATATGACATAAAATTTAAGATACTGTTTACAATGCGGATTGACATTATCAACAAATATTCTCCAACTGAAAGGCAAATAAAGACAAAGTATTGTCATTGGTCAATGACAATTAATTTTGGTGCCAGAAAGGCAAAAGGCAGATGGAATCATTAGTACAAGCACATGCAGCCTTTTATGTTACAGGAAAGCACTAAATCAATTTAGCACTTTTCATCCGAAGTGCTACACTGTATCAATCTTTTTCCACAGATAACTATGCATGAAACATAATCAGCAGCTTTTTACAACTGCAGCTGCAAGTGCATTTTGCATTAATAATCATGTAATCAACAAACTTGAAATTGAAATAAATTCTGAGATGTAGAATACACCCCCGTCTAAGTGCACTCGGAAGAGTGGCTAATCTCCCCGGTACAAAACACCTAACAAACGAAACATTGTCTTCAAATTGTGCAAACCCCGGGGAGAAACTTGAGAAAATATTTCCACGCAGATACATTTCAACTACCAAAACTTATGCTGTCCTCAGTACAGAATAAGAACTCCCTGGTGAAAATTTGACTATTTTTTGTCAGTCATCGAGAACCCAGCAAACATCTGACCTCTCACCCGGGCAAGTAGACAGGGGTGTTAGAATTACGGATTGACTTGACTCAATTAATTATTAAACTGTCCCTCAAACAGTATTACTGTTCAAACTTGATACCCACAGTTAAAAACATATGGGATCAGTATTGGCCGCAGGGCTTTCGTTTTGAAAAGGGACTCGTTGACTGCGACAGTGAAGAAGAACCGAAATTGACATGGCAGAGAAAAAGTGGAGTGAGATGTTGGCAAATGAGAAAAAGGCAACTGGTTTCTTCAAGTACTACAGCAGGCCTTGGCAACCCACCAACACACTACCCACAAAACACAAATTAATGCATGAATAGCCTTGCGAAACAGAAATTCAACTACACAAAAATGGGGTGGTCAATGTTTGGCACTATCTTCTGGAATTCGCAGGAACAAAGTATGGAGATAGCATACCTTGGTTTGGGTGACTATAAACTACGCAAAGAATTCAGCCATTGTATAATTGATATGGACCAGTGGAGTACAATGACAAAATATTTGCAGATTGCATATCAAACAAAATTGAAGACATGGTCTGTCCTGTCACAAGACTCTTGCAGTCCTGTAAGGTAGCCTTAGTTCCAGATTCCACGCTACCCGCTCCACCGCAGAGCAGTGGGCACTCCCACAATTGGGGTGCAGGGTTGTTCTGTACTGGTATCTTTGTTACACTGTTATTATTATTATTTATTATTATATCTTTTGGTTTTTGGTTTTTGTTTTTCTTCATATTGTTTTCTTCACTTCTTTCAGCTTCTTCTTAGTTTTGCCTTTACATCCATGGCACTCTTCACATATCGCACGACTTGTTCTTCTTCTCCATCGATTTTGATGCTTTTGCTTTTAATAATCCTTTTTATATATTTACATTCAAAAAGATGCTCAGTGTCATCATCTGCTTCATCGCACAGTTCACATGTTAAACCTTCTGTATACTTGTTTTTGAAGTTTCCTTTTAGTTCTAGCATATTTAGTCGAGTTTTGATCATTAATATTGCGTCTTTGTGATTTAGTGATGAGAGGTACCTTTTTTGTCCAAACTCTGTACAGAACCTTAGTTTTGTTTTGCTTCTTTGTTCTTGTAGTTCTTTTTCAATGGCTGATTTTATTTTTCTTTTTATATCTGTTTTTAACTGATTTTTACTCATCTTCTTGAGCTCCACAACGTTTAACCCATATGTGTTACATATCTCCTGTGTTTGAATCATCCAACATCCTTTCCACGGCCTTGTCATTTGCTCTTCTACTATTTCTCTCAAGAGTCTATTTTTACATGACGTCATGATACCATGACACAGCATTATTTTCTTATATTCTATTATTTTCTCTATTGGCCAGATGCCTGTTTCTGCTAATATCCCCCAATATGGAGTTGTAGAGCTTTGTTCACAAATTGATCTTAACATTCTTCCTTGAACGCTTTCTAGCTCATTAATTTCCTTCTTGCTAATGTTACTCCATGTTTCTATATTGTGAAATATACTGGGGACAACTATTGTTTGATAAAGCTTGATCCGAGTTCTTATCGCTTCGTTGCCTACTATGCATTCATCGCCGTATCTTCTTACTTCTCTACTCATAAAGTCGGTTTTTTCCATTCTCTTCTTCATACTTGTTTCATGGTTACCTTTGCTGTTATACCATTCTCCCAGATATTTGTATTCCGAGACTTGCTCAATACGACCCCATTTCACTTCCGTGTTTATGTCTTTTATGGTGGATTTGGCCTTTGGTTTTATAATCAATATTGCTGATTTTTCTGGTTGATTGTTGAAAGTGTATTTCTTCAAAGTTTCCATGCTCCGACAATTACTAATGGCATTTTCAAGCATTCTTTTGTTACTTGTAGCAAATTGTATGTCATCTACATATATAAGCGCTTCACATTTAAGGTTTGGTCCAATGGTGGTAATGCATTTCTTACCTATCGAATTTACTTTGTCTGTATTTATTGAACACAACTTTGGCCCATAAATAGTTCCCTGACGGACTACTTCATTTAACAGTATGTCTTTAGTCACGCCATGTGGTGTTTTGACCTTCGCGCTACCGTTTCTATTCATCTCATACACTAGTTGTGCGTCTCTATGCCCTATAATCTTCGATAGGTCATTGATGCAATCTTTTAGGTCCAACTTGTCAAAGCATTTATATGCATCTCCAAACAAAACATAAGTTTCACTCCCAATAGAACCATTATATTCAATGATTGCATTGAGCGCCATGACTTGATCAGCAGTTGATTTTCCTTTCACTCCTCCACATTGAAATTTACTAATACTCTGTTTAAATTGGTTGTCATTTTTTCCCAGTAATATTTTTTCGAACAATTTGCTAACAACATTGGTGATAAATAATCCCCTTCTATTATTCAAGTCAGTTTTGCTGCCTTTGTTTTTGTATATTGAAACGATTGTAGTGACCTTCCATTGTTCTGGTACTGTATTTTCTTCACATATACTATTGAATACCATACACAAACTGGCTATGAGATCACTTCCTCCCTCTTTTAGAAGTAGGTTACTCATGCCTTGAGGGTCTAAGGATTTTTTATTCTTCAACTTTTTTATATTATTTTCGACTTGGCTAGTTGTAATTCTTTGGTCTTCATCTGACTTCGTTTGAGCTAAAAACTGTGAGATGCTGAAGATTGTTCCCCTGACCTCTTCTGCAACCTCTCCTATTCCTTCCTCAGGTACGCTTTGACTTAAAAGTTGTTTGTAAAACTCTGCATATGCGTCTAGAATCTCGTCTTTGTCTTCTAAAACCTTTCCCTCTTTACTTCTTATTGTTGATGGCGCATCTTTCCTCTTTTTAGTGTCCATTCCCTTCTTAAACTCCCAAAATGCACCTGAGTTTAAGCCCCCGTGACCTTTTATTCTGTCCACCATCTTTTCTATTTTCATACATCTTTCTTTCTTAGACTCGTGCAAAATGTGTTCATCAATTAGTTTTTCTTGGATTCTCTTTACTCTCTTTTTTGATGAGTCATCTTCGCTTAGCATTTCGTGTCTTATTTTCCTTTTGGCTTTCATTAAAATTCTTACTGATTTAAGTTTCGACTCTCTTCTTCTTTTCTTTGTCTTGAATGACTGCTCTATTATCTCCTGAAGAGCCAACTGCCATTCATTGTACTTGTCTTTAAGATCTTTGCATGTTGATGCGATGCGAGTCAGCTGACCCACTTCTGTTTTTTGTTTAAATTTTTTCATTCCTACTGAAGATATTATCATTCTTTCTTCTTGTTTCGTTTGGCTGTTTGCTTGGTACCAGTCTATTTTTGTAATTATCGCACAGTGATCAGTGTACGTTAATTTATTTTCTGCTATTCTGAATGGAGTAATGAGCTTGTTTTCATCAATTGTGACTTCTTCTACGCTATCTATGCATGACTCATTGATCAGGACATAGTCTATGACTGATTTCTTGTTGTTTTCAATCCTTGTCCACAATCCTTGACACTTTTCATGGCAATTTAGGATTACAAGCCTTCTCTTTTGTACAGTATCTAAGAAAATCTTTCCAGATTTAGTTATCTCCTTGTTATTGCCACATATTTTGTCTCCTATCTTACAGTTAAAGTCACCTGATATCAGTACCTTTTCCCCTTTCATCTCTGCTTTATCCATTTCCTTATCTATTTCTTGATACATTTCCTTGAAAACGCTGATATCGTTTCTTGATTCCTGAGGTGCATAAACACATCCGACTCTTAATTTATTTCTTTTGTTACTTATTGACACCCACAGGGATTCATGTTGCTTGACAGTGCTACTCACTTCAATTACCATATTTTTCAATGTATTCTTTATCAACATGCATACTCCTCCTTTTCCTTTTTTACTTTCGTTATGCATAGTAAAGTATCCTTCTATTTCTATTGACTCCTCTCTGTCAAGGTGAGTTTCTGTTAAACATATAATGCTTGGATTTATCTCAGCTACTATTTCTGTGAGTGATTCAATTTTTGACTTCACTCCTCTTATATTAACATAGTACATCTTGAAGGATTTAAATTTATTTTTATTAACATTTCCTCTTCTTATTTTTCTTTTTCCAGTTTTTGACGTTTTCAATACATTTTTGCCACTACATGATTCTGTTGGTAAGGATTTTGATTTGCTTGTGCTTGATACACTAGTTGTTTGTTGATTAGTTGAGGCTGGGTATTCATTTGTAATGCTTGTACTGGGAATGCATTCTCTAATTTCCCAGACCCTCGCATTATCATTGGTTTGTAATGAATAGGTGGGTATGGTTGTAAGTTTGGAGGGGACATCCCACCATTCTGATCGTTTTTTGATGATGCTGTTATTGATTTGAAAATATTTTCTAATCTGTCCATGCTTTGTGCCATCGTTTTCTCTAAAAAATCAAGTTTATGGTGACTGGGCAACAGGGGAGCAACATCAGGGGGATGGTGGATGATTCTCACAATATAACTTCAACCATGAATGGTGTAGTGCCATACCCTGGACACATATCAGGAGCACTCTAGTTTGTCATTCAACTAAAAATTTTCAAGGTGGAAAAAACAATAAATGTTGAGTCCACTTATAGTTCTTTTTAGATTTCTTTGATACTTTTTTTTCAATAATTTCTTCAATCAGTCCAAGTACCAAATTAAAAGTTTATCTTTTTCGCCCCCCTAATTATCTCTGCAACTATAACAGCTATGATAATGAAACTTGCACTGTATCATAATTGAACAAAGAAGAATCCAAAAATTGCATTAACTAGTTTGTAGTCACGTGACTGGTTGCTAGGCAACAAAAAACAATGCAAATTTTGACAAAATCGAGCTATTAGCATAAAAAGGTCTATTTTTACTAAATAACTGGGTAAAATCCCCATAAAACTATCGAAATACCTGCTTGATATACCGGGTGTCCCAGAAAAAACGCTACAGATTTGCAAAGTTCTAATGCAAACTGTTTCAAACCCATTATCAAACAATTATTTTTATTTAAATCTGCAATGATTAGATTGCATTTTGATATATTTTTCAGTATTTTTGGTAACTTGCAACTTTAGCTCTGGTTTTGCCATAACAGCAAATTTGAAGTTTGCTGATTTTTAGCTCTACAACCAAGTTACCAAAAATACTGGAAAATATATCAAAATTGATTCTAATCATTGTAGATTTGAATGAAAATAATTGTTTGATAATGAGTGTGAAACAGTTTGCATTAGAATTTTTCAAATCTGTAGCGTTTTTTCTGGGACACCCGGTACTTACTTTGCAGTTTCATGTAGTTTTATACCAATATTTTTGGTTTCTAATTAATTAACTAATTAATTATGGACAATAAGATTCAATGCGAAATTAATAGCGCAATATTGATGCTTAAACACCATCAGTTTCGCATATACTTGGTGAAATCAGACGTCTTCATCAATATTTGAAATCATTCCGTGATTTTTCATGCAAAAATTACTAATTAATTAGAAATATGATGTCATAAAGATTGATGACGTCATACAATTTAAAAATTGCTGATGTCAGGAAATATAGATAAATTATATATCAAATGAAAGTACTCATCGAGACGAATCGAATGGTATATATATTGATGAGATTTGAGAAGAATTAAAGAAATTAGAGTCGTTTTAGTGATTTTCTTTGTGACCTGTCTCCAAATAAGGGTATCTGGTGGTCAACTTGCAATTTTCCTAGATTTGTTTTTAATTGCGAAAAAACAAATAACAACCTGAAAGAACCATTTTTCAAAGTATATGCCGGCATACGTTTACAATACCCCGCACTGTCGAGTGCACTGCGAAAAGGAGTGGATACGGGATACGCAGTGAGGTCGAAAGTATAGATTTTAGTGGATACTGGATACGCAGTGAGGTCGAAAGTATAGGTTTTGGTGGATACTGGATACGGGATACATAGTCAGGAAATAAGTATAGGTTTTGGTGGATACTGGATACAGGATACGCAGTGAGGTCGAAAGTATAGGTTTTGGTGGATACTGGATACGGGATACTTAGTCAAGCAATAAGTATAGGTGTTGGTGGATACTGGATACAGGATACGCAGTGAGGTCGAAAGTATATGTTTTGGTGGATACTGGATACAGGATACGCAGTGAGGTTTTGGTGGATACTGGATACGGGATATGCAGTGAGGTCGAAAGTATAGGTTTTGGTGGATACTGGATACGGGATACTTAGTCAAGCAATAAGTATAGGTTTTGGTGGATACTGGATACTAAAGTGAGGCAATAAGTATATGGTGGATACGGTGGGTACAGTTGATGAGAAGACTATATGCCTTTCCATGTTTCCTTCAGTTGGCAGCATTTCCATGAACTACAAGAACGAGTGTATTATGTCCATTAAAAATTAGGGTGGTTTACGGGCCTAACCCCTACTATGAAACAATTTTTAATGGCGATTGTATTGGCATGCACTTAATACTATCTAAAACATATTAAAACTATACTAATTCATGATCAGCATGCAAAGGCGGTTCTAATGATGTATCAATTTTCCATTTTCCATATAAGAACGAGTGTATTATGTCCATTAAAAATTAGGCGGTTTACGGCCTAACCCGTACTATGAAACGAATGTCATGGCAGACAGAGCCTAAATGTCATGATTTTCGAGTGTATGAGAACACTATAAGAACGAGTGTATAATTGCCATGAAAAGGTAATCTCAATCAATCTCAATAAAACAATGCGCTGTTTCTTACGTGTATGGCAATACAATTGCCATTAAAAATTAGTGTCAATAAAACAATGTGTGCATTCCATCAAAAATTCCGTCCATTCTCAATAGGTATGACATATAAGAATACTAAACTTCCGTATTCGCACTGCGTATCCAGTATCCACTTCTACAGTGGCACTCAACAGTGCGGGGTATTGTACAGTTATGCCTATATGCCTTTATGAAACTAAATGACTCAAATTTATTATTGGACTACAAAAACAGATTATTCAAACACGGACATGCCTTAACCCTATTTCACATCGGATATTTTTTGACTTTTTGGTATGGGGGGGATGTTTTTCGATTATACTATTATTATGGGAAGATATAACAATTATATACTTCACTCTGTTGTTCTTGGGACAATTAGCTTCTCAAATATAACCATGGTAATTAATGAATCATGTGATTCGTTGCTACGCAACCAAAAAACAAAGGACAGTTGCCAAATTTATAAATTTATAGCTTATAAACAAGAACAATTTTTTCAATTAATAGTCGGCGAACAGCACGCTCGTCTAGTGTGCATCCGCTCTAACAGAGCAGAATATAACTGCAAAACCAAAAGCATCACAAAGAAATTTCTGTCTTTATCGGATACTAATTGTCCATTGAGGACCTAAGCAAATCTTTCAAAGAACATCTAAGAAATCAAGGTTTTGCGACTCCTAGCTCAAAAGGTAACCTAGCTTCCAAAGACCTTCCAGTAAGACGGGTTTCAACCTTTCAACAGGAAGGAAAAATACTTTTATAGAATGGCTCAAATACTTTGCAATTTGCTATATGCTATCTACATCTAAATTTCTTTGTTACTTTTCAACAGAGAACCAACAGAACACTATGCAACAGAAGTTCAATATTTGTAAAAGGAAAAGCAGAGCTGGGTTTTTTAAAACGAAAACAGGAAGCAAAGACCAACAACGAAAACATAAAGCGAAGACGAAACAAGGAGAACACAAAACGAAAACACAAAGCGAAAACACAAAGCGAAAACACAAAACGAAAACACAAAGCGAAAACACAAAGCGAAAACAAGCTCATAAGAGTCTGAATAAGAATTTGCTTTCAAATAAAGTAATGATGCCTAAAAAGAAACATTTAGTGATGTCTTACGAAGCTAAAATGAAACGAAAGTTGGGAAAGTTTGTTATCAAGGGGGGTCCTCAATTTCATTTTCCCAGTCATCTTTTGGTGGAAATCCTAGTCACTGTTTAGTAGATATAGAGCCCTATCGCCCTCTTGCGATCACCGGCTGCTTTGAAGGCTTTCGTGTTTACAACCTCAAAATATTTGTTTGAAAGGGGAATGGGCACCTCAAGAACAGCCAAGGGGTCAAAAGATGGATTGATGTTTTTGGACGCCCTACCAAAGGGGATGTGAAAGAGTTACCAGGACAACGGAATTGTGCATTTAACAAGTCTACCTTTTTCGCATTTCGCAAGCAAGGAAAGTTTTCACCTTTTTCCAGAGCAGAGGAGCTCCTATTGGATCAATAATTGTTTTTTTTTGCTTCATTACTCTATTTGAAACCAACTCTTATTGGGATCTATGATGATTGTTTCAGTTTAGGACGTTTTAGAGAGTTGCCTTCATTCTAATAATTTCAGGGGTGGTATTTGGTATAGCAAAATCTAGCAATTTTTCGTATCGTTATTTTGATGATGTTATTTTTTGCCCAATGCTTGTGTTTTAGTTTTGTGTTTTCGTTTTGTGTTTTCTTCTTGCGTTTTCGTTTTGTGTTTTCGTTTTGTGCTTTCGTTCTGCGTTTTCGTTTTGTGACTTCGGTCTTCGCTGTCTGTTTTCGTTTTAAAAACATCCAAGCAGAGCTTGGGTGAATTCTCAGATTAGCGGTCATCTTGAAGCCAGAGAAGAGCAAAGTCAGTATTAAGCGACCACTTTGCTTCCAAGAAAATGGAGGATTTCTTGTTTATAAGTCGAACCACGCAGATCCAGAATAGATTCAGCTTCCCTCCCTTTTCATACAAATACTTTACTCTCTTGCTGCATATCAAATTGCAGCACTGTGTATCCAAAACATTGCACATTCAAACATTTCGAATTCACTGATGAGTTTCATATCTCATTGATGTGGAGAAACTTATGTTGAAAAGTTGTGTGACAGACGCAACTTTTTCTAGTGAAAATTTAACAACTTTATAGTGTCTCATATTCAAATATCCACTTAAAGTAACGCTCTTCTTCCTAAGTCCAACAAATTTAGGACCTCATTCTATGACCTGTACAAGAATACACCTTGTTGGCGTGACTGAGGCATAGTTTGTAAGTTAGATCTAGGCTGAGCTACTCCGGGTTGCACAAATATAGTAATATCTCCCTCTTGACGTTCGTTCTGTGTATTTTAATATTTCTAAAGCATTTGATAGGGTATGGCATGATGGTCTTATTTATAAACTAAAACGATGTGGTGTTTCAGGACAACTTCTTTCTCTTATCCAAAGCTTTCTTAAAGATCGGAAAAAGCGAACTGTTCTGAAAGGACAGAACTCGAATTGGGGAGATATTTCGGCAGGGGTACCCCAGGGCTCTATTCTAGGTCTCTTGTTTTTCCTTATTTATATAAATGATCTCACTGCTGATTTGAAGTGCAATGTTAAGCTTTTTGCTGATGATACATCACTCTTCACGATAGTGCAAGACTCTGCTACAGCTGCCAATGACATGAATCATGACCTGGAGTTGATAAAACAATGGGCAAATGATTGGAGAATGTCATTTAATCCAGACCCTCAAAAGCAAGCAGTTGAAATAATATTTTCAAGGAAAAGAATTGTAATTGATCATCCAGTGATCTTGTTTAATGACATTCCAGTGGAAAAAGTAAATGAACATAAACATCTTGGAATTATCCTGGATTCGAAGCTTTCTTTTTCTGCTCACATTAGATCAGCTATCTCTAAAACAAGAAATGGTATAGGCCTGCTGAAATATCTCTCCAAATATCTTCCCAGGCATACCCTAAATGAACTATATAAGCTCTATGTGCGACCTCACCTGGACTATGGGGATGTTATATACCATATCCCGGCTAAAATATGCGCATTTAGTCAAAACACCTTTTTACCGAATTTAATGGAAAAGATAGAATCTGTTCAGTATTCTGCTGCTCTAGCTGTAACAGGTACATGGAGAGGAACATCGCAACAAAAGCTGCATGCAGAACTTGGCTGGGAATCACTAAGCGCCCGTAGGTGGAGCAGACGCCTTACCTTGTTTTACAAGATTGTAAATAATCTAGCCCCTCATTATACAATGGATCCAATCCCTCAGCTTCATCGGTCGCATTACTCTCTTCGCAATCAGGATGTCATAGGGCAAATAATTACAAGGACAGAAAAATTCAAATCTAGCTTTTATCCTCACTGTTTATCTGAATGGAACGATATTAAACCAGAACTTAGACTTGCACCATCTGTCGCTGTTTTTAAGAAAAAGATTTTGTCAATTATCCGCCCCCCTGCAAAGTCTGTCTTCGGGATTCATGACCCAATAGGTTTATCTTTTCTTACTCAACTTAGAGTCGGTCTAAGCAAATTANCTCAAAGATTAAGGGTTCATAACTAAAACGATCAATAGTTCATAAGTTCAGTCACTCACGACCTTCTACCGCCATCGGTCTCACCGAAGAGAGCGTTCTCCTTCGCAAGGTCTCTTACATCATATCAACTTTTAAGGAAATTTCCTTAAACTGAGGAAATTTTAGATCTTTCAAAGAATTTTTTTTTAGGAATTGGAAGTTTTGAGGAAATCTTAAGGAATTTTGAAAATTTTGGAGAAAAATATAGTTTGAACACAGAACAAGCCACTTCAAGATTATAAGCCATATATAAACTATAGTCTGTATCATTTTGATCATCCATGCCACAGAATGGTTAATGAATACACAACATATGCTTTGTCCAAACTAATGTCAGCCAGTTCCTTCATCACAACTTTGTGGGCCTCACTATCCGTTGCATTGCTCTTTACGGTGCGAATCAAACGTACAAATTCTTTATCCAGCTTTATTTGATGTGCATGCAATCCAAATGGCTTCCATTCCTTCATGGGTGTGCATCAAGCAAATCAGTGTCTCCCTCTTCACATTATTTTGCATTGAAGTTTTGATGAGCTTTAGTAGGCTAAAAAGGAGCTCAACAGAAGCATTAGAAAATGGTAACGTGAAAAGTACAGCTACGATTTTTCTCAGATTGAGGTACTTGAATGAGCCTGAAAATTGAAATGGTTTTGCTGTCCAGGCCTTTCTCCAAAAGGCTGTTGAAGTTTCATCAGGCTTCACGTCAGCGCATTCTTCTAATGCTTGCTGTCTCCATTCAAGATCTGCATGGCTTTTCTCTGAAATTTCTTCAAAGTATGGCAGCGTAAAGTATAACTCGTGCAAGGATGGTGGATTGCACTGGACGGCATTGCATGGCAACAAAAACTCAATTGCTCTCAAAAACAATAGAAATTACGAATCTAAGGAATTTTCTTGATATCTGAGGAAATTTTCGTTACATTCTAAGGAATTTTACATGAGGCAAAGTGAGTGCCCTGCCACATAGCTGTTGCAGTCTCGAAAACAACTAGTTTTCAAATTCACCTCCTCTCTCGTGATGCAATTTCAGGGGTGCACCAAATCTTGGGATAAAATCGTTGAAAATCTTATCTGCAACTGTTTTTCCGCTCTTGTTCTTTGTTGCATAAGCTTGAGAAAATCTAGTAAAGTGATCTACAAGCACTAAGATGTATTCAAAGCCGCCTTTTGATCGTTCCAAATGTATGAAGTCAATCGAGACTAATCGCATCGGTTGCGTAGTAACGATTGTTACAAGCGGTGATCTCGTTGACTTGGCTGGTGCCTTCTGCTTTATACAACTACACTTGTTATTGATGTAGAATTTGATGTCACTTTGCATCCTTGGCCAATAAAACCTGTCTCGCAAGGCGTAGAACTTTCCCCGTTCCCAGGTGTCCCATTTTCTCGTGAAGTTCTTCAAAAACTAAATGGCCATATTTTACTGGTAAGACGATTTGACTGAATTTGCCTGATTTTCTGCATAATATTCCATTTTGGTCAATCTTCAATGTTTCCCACTGTCATATAACATTTTTAGCTTCATCCGATTCTTTGCCAAGTTCTTGAGCTGAATGGTGTTTCTTCTTTTTGAGAAAATGTAGTAGTTTGGAGGTAGCCCTGTAATGATACTGGGCGTCTAACAATTCCTCTGTCGATATATATTTCAAGTAGGGATGAGAACCACTTTGTTCCACATCAATGGATAACATATCTTGGTACGGTAACACATAGCTCTCCCAATTTGTGTTTCCGGCTTATTTTCCTCTTACTGCTGAAGCTGTTGCTTTCATCTCATCCAAGGATATCTTTTTGGTGCAACTCTCAATGTATTCTTCCATTCTGTGTGGCATTCTGGAGAGTGTGTTGGTATCTGCATTAAGTCTGCCTGGGTGATACTTTATCTTAAATTCAAACTCGGACAGTTCTCCAACCCATCTAAGTCCAGTTGTGTTGAGTTTGGCAGATGTGAAAATGTAGGTAAGGGGATTGTTGTCGGTGTAAGCTATAAACTTTGGCGAGTAGTATAGATAGTCTCTAAAATGATCCGACACTGCCCACTTGAGAGCAAGGAATTCAAGTTTCCCTGAGCGGAGCTTGTAATTCTTTTTTGCAGGTGTTAATGACCTCGATGCATATGCAATCACTTTCAAATCTGAATCTTTTTTTTGGGAAAGAACAGCTCGAAGACCTGATTCTGAAGCGTCTGTATACAATATGAATGGGCTTTTAAAGTCTGGGTATGACATCAAAGGTAATCAAATGTTGAATTAGGGCTTCTAAAATGACTTGGTGTTCCTCATTCCACTTAATACTTGTGTTAGATGGCAGCTGTGCCTGCCCTTTCTGTTTATCACTCTTCTTTTGGCATGACATTTCTTGTTCTCCTTTTATAAGGTCATAGAGCGGTTGAGCATGTTGTGCGAAATTCTTCAAGGCACCGCATTCCAAGTAGTGATGGACAGTGGCTTTCCAACCATGAAACTGATGGTTGATTCAAAATATCTGTGGAACCCACGTCTCATCGCAACACAACGAGGACACACTGCACACCTTCCTTCAAGCCACGCTGACAACATCAAGATGGCAAAGACATTTGCACATGGATTTTCCAAATCCCTCCACTGTGGCTTTGTCGACCTGACTTATTGGAACGACAACAATGCAGTAGTTTTCCTAGACAACAATGTTGAATCCGGCAGGGAAACTTGGAGCACAATCGAAGTAAACCAAGGGGAAGACGATGTTGTCATCCATGTACCCAAAGTAGGAGAAATTTATCAGGAAGTGTACGGTTGGGTAGATAGAACAAATCAGCAGCTATCCTACTACAAAACCGAATTTCGCAGTGTTAGAAAGCAGATTCGAGTGTTTGATAGTTTATGTGAAATGTACGTCCTTGTCAATGGACAAACCCTTAGCACAGTGATCCAGGGCAGGGAATAAATGGGCAAATATGAAGTTTTGGATACAAAATTTATTATACACTGACCTAATTAAACATACTATGGGGGTCAGCGTACAGCAACAAAATTTCAAATCGGTCAAGAGATAGTGGAGATATTGATGTTTGAAGTTTGGCCTAAATTTGTTGTTTGTTTACATTACTGTTTCCGGAATAGCAGTGTTTGTAGAGCATTTTTCCAGTTATCATTTCGCAAGTCAGAAGAGTCCGAAATTATTCATCTTTGTCTCATTTTAAACTAATGATCATGAACTTTAAAGTAATATGCAATATATTTATTACTTTCGTTATTTTTTATACTTTGTTAAACAATTTCATAATGGCGGTGTTTTGAGAAGTTAAGGGGCCTAAAAAGTTAACTGTAAAATTCAACGCTAAATACAAAAAAAGAGAGGACTCCAGATAAATTCTATAATTAAGAACCAGTCTCCGTGCACATTTCTGCAATAGGGTTCGTACAAATTCGTAGACAAAATTGTTTTATGACACTTCATATATTCCCAGTTGAGCCACCATTTTTGGCATTTTTAAGCGATTTTTGCTGAAAAAACTTGTCAAACCTAAAATTCAATCTTATTCCTTGCAGAAATGGGATTTGTATGATGTAACTCAATGATTTATCCTGTTTGTAGCCTAATCACGCGCCTTAAACCTATCTGACCTGGGGGTATTTTGTTGTTTCCGCGATGTTCAATATATGTGGAAGGCTGCCGAGATTTAGTAAGTTTAACTTTGTATCATAGTGCAATGAAATTGTAACAATAGTGTTATTCTATATTTAGCACTGTCTCCATGGTTACCAAGTTGTCATCTGGCATTCTGTGAAAATTAAGTTTATATCTCTCTTATTCTTTTTTAATTGGTTCAATTAAGCTCAAATCTTTGATTTACATATATTTTGATCTATATTTTTAATTTCTGTATGAAAAGTTAAGTTTGATGAACTTTCAACATGCTTTCATTTTTATGACGTCATTCAACATTATAATGATTATTATGCTCTAGCAACAACAACAACTGCGCTAATTGAATTATGATTTTAAATAATCATTGTTTATATCATGAATAACATTTGTGCCAAGTTAGGTGGTCATATCTGACATTCAAAACACCCAGGTAGAAACAAACCCCGGCCCTGAGACACTTGATTTTTGTACTTGGAATTTGAATAGTATTGCTGGGCATGATTTTTTAAGAGTTTCCCTGATCGACGCATACAACTCGATAACTATGACTTAATTGGTATTGTAGAAACTCACCTTGATAGCACCGTAGACGAAGATAGACTGGCACTAGATGGCTATTCGTTCATCAAAAACAACCACCCACAAAATGTGAAAAGAGGTGGCGTTGGGCTTTATGTCAAAGACTCTCTTCCTTCAAAAGAACGTTTTGACCTGGTGACCCTCCCTGAGTGCGTTGTGTGTGAGATCCAACTAAACAGGAAGAATTACTTTTTTGTCGTAATTTATAGAAGTCCAAGTCAGGACCAGAGTGAATTTGATAACTTTGCAACAAACTTTGAGTTGATGCTATCCAAAATGCACGCTGAAAATCCTTTCTGCGTTGTTATTACTGGTGATTTCAACTGTAGATCAACTCAGTGGTGGGTAAATGATATTGAAAATAATGAGGGTAAGCTATTTGAGCAAATAACGTCTGACATTGGTCTTCATCAGTTGATTTCAGAACCAACTCATCTAATGGGTGATTCCAAATCTTGCATTGACTTGATTTTTACTGATCAGCCCAACCTCATTACTGAGTCTGGTGTACATCCGTCATTACATGAGCAGTGTCATCATCAAATTGTTTATGGAAAACTATCTGTTTCGAATATAGCACTACCTCCTTACACCCGCAGGATTTGGTATTATGACAAAGCAGACTTTGTCAACATTATGAAAAGTATTGAATTGTTTCGTTGGCACGAGCATCTTGATAAAATCACATGCCCTAATGAGCAGGTTAAATTACTCAACGAAGTCCTTTTGAACATTTATTCTAACTACATTCCAAACCAAGTCAAAACTATTAGGCCTCGCCAAGCACCGTGGATAACAAAAACTGTTAAAAACTTTCTAAGGAAAAAGAATTGTGCTTATAAAAACTTTACGAGGAGTGGCCAGCCAGACGAGAAGCTTGAGGGAATACAAAGAATGACATCTGAAGCCACGAGACTGATTGAGGATGCTAAACGAAACTATTTTCTAAAGGCAGGGAAAACTTTAGCAAATTCTGGGACCTCCAGCAAAACCTATTGGACTTTAATAAACACAGTTTTAAATAAGGCGAAAATTCCTATAATACCACCTCTTCTAGAGAATGGATTGTTTGTAACAGATTTTACTGAAAAGGCACAGTTATTTAATGACTATTTCATACTTCAGTGTACAAAGATTACTAATGTTTTTACTGATTCTGTCTACAAATTTTGACACAAAATATTGTGTTATGTTATCACTTTTTCGTATGAAGTGCCAAAAGTCCTCA
The DNA here is from genome assembly GCA_004194415.1 of Aurelia aurita. Classification (NCBI taxonomy): domain Eukaryota; kingdom Metazoa; phylum Cnidaria; class Scyphozoa; order Semaeostomeae; family Ulmaridae; genus Aurelia; species Aurelia aurita. The sequence goes on from REGM01000349.1 coordinate 235,460, forward strand.
TTTGCTGACTCTTGTTGCCAGTACCTTGACATTGCTGCTTTGACAACTGAATCACTCTGCGCAATATTTGGCCCGTTCAAGGCAATGCACATTTCTTGTGATGCTCTTTGTTCAGTGACATTTCTGTGTTTGTTGATCCTGTTTTCATACACAGATACATGTGACTCAATAACTGTTTCAACAGTCATGGCAACAGATGCAACATACAGCACATGCATGATCATTTCAATTCCTTCGTAAAGCTTCTTTGAACTTTGAAGAAACATTTTTAGAATATCAAGGCTCTTGAGGCCGCTGTCTGGAATATTTGATGTTGAATCTTGCATCCTTGACAAAAATTCTCGGTATTGAAGACGCATCTCGGAGTCAGGAACACATCTGATGTTTGAAGCTATCTCTTTGGAATTTTTTATGAATATGTTGGATTCAAGAGTGGTGATTAGCGGGACTCCCCTTGCCCTTACCTTCAGCGCCAAAAAAGTTTGTAGATCTACAAGCGGTCTTGTGATCTTGATAACTTCAAGGGTCTTCTCGTCGAACACATGCTCCTTCAGCTCATTGCTTAATCGGCGAGCTAGCTTCTGAAAATTGTTGCTCACAGCTGATGTTACATTCTCAAAGCTTTCAATTTGGGCCAGGAGGAAGCCATGCCTAGTTGGGTTCTGCTCAGGATGGTTATCGATCAACAAAATCCCTCCGTACTTTCCTGTTGCGTTTAGCTCTGCTATATCTGCATGGTAAGCGGGCCAGAGACATTTGTTTGAATTTTTGTCCAAAGCAAGGCACAATTCATGACTTTGCACAACTGCTGCCATCTTTTCCAGTTTGTTCACACACTTCTCAAGAAAATTGTCATATTTTTCATGAGGTAACATATTTACGATTTGTAATACATTCACACCATGTCCAAACGTCTCATATATGTCACATTCCAGATAATCGCAAGACCATTTTTCTGTTGGCAAGTTGATTCATTATGCCAGCTGCTTTTGTTTGCTATTATTCATCATCTTACTACGATTACATTTCATAAAGAAATATTGAAAATAACTGCTTGCATAATATTTGTTTGGAAACTTACTACAATTACATTTCATAAAGAAATATTTGAAAAAAACTGCCTGCAAAATATTGCTTTGGAAAACCTGCCAGGGAGCTTCGCTCCCATGATCCCATGGTTTATGCATGCCTGGCCGGGTAGTCGTAATTTTCTGCTTCTCGTTGGTATCGTCCTTGTAGTATTGTAGAGTAGATTTTAAGTACTGTAATCCGTAATATGTATTGTAAAATTTTTAATGGAATATAAAAAAAAAACACCCAGGTCAGATAGGGTTAAGGTTACTGTAACCCTTCAGACACAAATTTATCGATTTTTCGTTTTCCTCATATCCTGATGGTTTAAGTATTTGAGTATCGTTTCAACCAACTCACTTCCAGAAATAACCACAATTACTGGGAAATTTGAGCATTTTAAAAGAAGCAATCATATTTCTCAAAAATTGCGGGAATAGACTTCAGAGGATTAAAGTAAACTCATTTGACCTTGCAGCTATATTCACAACATCCCCTGCTGTTATTTTCTTGATATAACGATTGAACAAGACCGCCCTAAAGCTTTATTGCTTGACCTGCGGATTTATGTTTGCACTTTCAAGCATAATCGTTTTTCCCGCACGTTCTGTTTCAATTTGATAAAAGCTTGATTTCTCGAAACAAGATTCCGGGGTACTGGTGGGTACTAAAAAATCTTGGTGTACCTAACGGGCCAATCAAATCGCTTGACACTTGGCATACAGGGTCACAAAGCATATAACTACCAAAGGGTGTCAGCGATTTATGATAGATCCACTGGTCCGACTTTTANTTGTACGAAATATCTAAAAATCTAAAAAATCAAAAGGTTCCAATAGAAAATTATGAATTGTCATAAAAAATGCTTTGTTACAAATTTGTACGAACCTTTTGGCAGAAATGTGCACAGACACTTGTTCTTAATTATAGAATTTATCTGGATTCTTTCCTTTTCCTCCCCTTTTTAGTATTTAGCGTTGAATTTTACAGTTAACTTTTTAGGCCCCTCAACTTCTCAAAAACCGCCATTATGGAATTGCTTAAGAAAGTATCAAAAATAACGAAATTTAAAAATATATTGCAATTACTTCAAAGTACCGGGTGTCCCAAAAAATGCAACAGATTTGATCCGGGTGAGCAACAAGAATTTAGGTAAAATAAATCCCTAATAATTTTTGAAGTAATCCTTGATAGTTAAAGACCCATTGTCAACCAACAAAACTGCACTTGTGTTTACACTACCTTTGCAGAATTTCTGTTTCAGAAATTGTGATGACCCTGTACATTTTCTACTGAAGAAAGGGTTTTTGTATGTATGTAAATATGTTTGTTGACAATGGTATACAAAAACCCTTTCTTCAGTAGAAAATGTACAGGGTCATCATAATTTCTGAAACAGAAATTCTGCAAAGGTAGTGTAAATACAAGTGCAGTTTTGTTGGTTGACAATGGGTCTTTAACTTGAAGATAAATACCTTGTTTGTTGATATTAGTGAATTGAGAGCTGAAAATTAATCTCGAAAGTCCAAATTTGCCTCCACCTCCAAACCAGAGCTTTTAGGTTTGGCCTATACTGCAAATGCGCTGTTTCGGGAATTTCCTGAATCATAGCGAAATAGGAACAAGAAGACTCATGCTTAGGAACTTATTTGAATAGAAATCCAAACTTAACTTGGCAACCAGATTCACTAATTTAGTCCTGAAGAGACATCTTTCTTCATTCTACAAAAAGTTCAAATTACTTCTGTCTAATAAAAGATAGCCATCAGCGGAATTGTTCCCTTGGGTGTGAAAATAATTATTTCGTGCAATCTTCATTGCTTCAATGAAATGCATTTTGTATCATCTATCTTGGAATTATTACGAAACAAGCAATCGTATACACTCAAGGGAACTAATGTCCACGGATAAGATCTTTAAAACAGATCACGCACTTGTTCTTGGATTAGCATTTCTGTAGGTGCATTTTGATTGAAGAAAGCTATTCCTTGGTGACTGTATGCATTGACATGTTTTTGCAATTCTTAGCTTTCAAATTTATATTCAAATGTGTACCTAAGCACGGGTCCTTGTTCACAACAACTATGCTATGTCTATGCTCGAGGAGATTCCCCTAAACAGAGCGTTTGCAGTTTAGGCCAAAACCTAAAAGCTCTGGTTTGGAGGTGGAGGCAAATTTGAACTTTCAAGACTAATATTGCAACTCTCAATGCACCAATGCGAACAAACAAGGTATTTATCTTCAAGTTAACAATCGAGGATTACTTCAAAAATTATTAGGAATTGATTCGAACTTAACTCTCGTTGCTAGCCCCGATCAAATCTGTTGTGTTTTTTTTGGGACACCCAGTACATGATTAGTAGTTTAAAATGAGACAAAGATGAATAATTTCTGACACTTTTGAGCTGCAAAATTATATCTTGAAATATGCTCTCTAAGCACAAACGATAATGTAAACAAACAACAAAATTATGCCAAACTTCAAAAAATCAATATCTTTGCTGTCTCTTTACCGATTTTAATTTGTTTTAGTGTACAGTGACCTCCAGGGTGCAAAACTTCATATTTTTCATATTTTTGGAATACAAAACTTCATATTTTGCCATTTATTCCTTTATTTTGCAATTCTATATCACTGTGCTTAGGCGTAATTCACTAAACCTGATTGCTGGCATGACGAGGGATGAGTGCGCACAAAGCTCCTTCCGCTTCCAGGTAAGTTGTGTATGGTATGCGATGTTCAAGAAGTCAAACCGCAAGATGAGCATTCTGCATTACCCCCCAGGAAGCTCTCGACGCACAAACGCACAGTTGAGATGACCCTAATGTCACGAAGAAGGGACAGCATGACCAACAAAGAATGTCTGCCAACGATACAATCAGCAAAAGGCAGAGGCTCAAGTGCCGCATTTGCCACATGAAAACATCTTTTCAGTGTCAAAAATGCTCAAATCCAGTTGAACCATTGTCGCTTTGCTCACAGGAAGCACAAAGGGATTGCTGGAACAGATATCACATCGCCAGAGAATATGATTTGCCCAGTAGTCAGTCTGGTTTCTCTCAAGAAAACTGACAATGTAGCAGGAATTTCCCTTGATAAGTTTTGAGCTTGCAGGAAATGACTGAAATAACCGATGTTAGTCATCGTAAAGTACAGGGTGTCCCAAAAAGATTGTGGCACGTTTACCTGAAGATTGTGACGAAATGGAAAAAGATTCTTGCTAAATTGTTGGATGATCTTGCTCTTCAGAAGTTAAATTAAAGTTTGCTACAATCCCCGTAAAAATCTGTTGAAAAATGATGGAGCTATGATCTTCCGAAGACCAAATTTGTCTTATGATTGAAACCAGCAGTCGGCCATTTTGTTTTACTATTTTGCAGCAATAAACAGCTTCATGGATGAACTGAAACAGCCCCCAATTTCATAGCTCTCGCAAAAATGTCAATGAACTCCTTGATGATTATTTGGATTTTTGCGAGAGTTATGGCAATGGAAAATTCTATTTGGGTTCGTCCATGAAGCTGTTTATCGCTGCAAAATAGTAAGACAAAATGGCCGACCGCTGGTTTCAGTCATCAGATAAATTTGGTCTTCTGAAGATCATAGCTCCATCATTGTTCAACGGATTTTTACTTGGATGGTAGCAAACTTTAATTTAACATNAGTTATGGCAATGGAAAATTCTATTTGGGTTCGTCCATGAAGCTGTTTATCGCTGCAAAATAGTAAGACAAAATGGCCGACCGCTGGTTTCAGTCATCAGATAAATTTGGTCTTCTGAAGATCATAGCTCCATCATTGTTCAACGGATTTTTACTTGGATGGTAGCAAACTTTAATTTAACATCTGAAGAGCAAGATCATCCAACAATTTAGAAAGAATATTTTTCCATTTCGTCAGAATCTTCAGTTAAGCGGGGGAACAATTTTTTGGGACACCCTGTATATTTGTTCATTATTCAAAATATAACATATTTGTGCAATGTTAAAGATAGAAAAGTATAGCTTGAGGTTTGCGTGAAGATAATTATGAATTATGATTGTTAGTATGTGAGAGGCTTGTAATAGCTTTTAGATTTTCAAAATAGAAATACGATTGTTCAGGCAGGAAACACATGAGAAAGATGTTGACATATTTAATTGGTGGTATATTTTAGATATTTACATGTCAGAGTATCCGAAGCTTCTATTATGGCAAAGAATGAACAACCTCACATTTACCTTTCGTTTCATATATTCTGTACCGCTCTTGCCATCGCCTAACGAATAAAGAATGTTACTGGAAGTTCCACTCCCCTTTGTTTGTAATTTGACCTAATAAACGTTAAATCTTCAAAAACAGTGTCAATCTCCGTGTAGAAAGGTGTACTTTGTTGTCAAGTTCGACAGAAGTCTGACAACCTTCATTTTCTTTCAAATTTTGTCCCCCAATTTGCCCCCTTTCTTTTCTATTTGATCCCCTAACGTCAAATTTTTAAAAAACCGAATCACAATTCCAAATTACCATGCGAAATTGTACTTGTAGAAAGTTTTTCAAATAATTCTGTGAATTTTCGTTTTATTTCAAATTCACCCCCAATTAGCCCCATTTATTTGCTGTTTTGACCAGCAAGAGGCAGAAAAGTTTTTATGCGCGCGCAGCATTGCGTAACCACTGATTGGATACGAGGCTACTTGGTCACGTGATATAGAAACGGCGGGAAAACTGGCAGAATCAGCTAATCTTGTTGTTGTGATAAAGACCGCATATAAAAGCAGCAAAACTGTTCACTGCTTTATTTCGCGAATCACTAACGATGAAAGATGATCCGAATAGCAGTCTTGATTGTGATCTTTTGTGCAAGTATTTTAGCATCCCCATTTCATTGTGATGAGGGCTGTGCGGTGTCTGGAAAGGTTACGAATAAAAGGCCTTTCTCCTTGATATCAGATGATGAATGCGAGTCGTGCTGCAAGGCGTTTGGCATAGAGAAAATGGAGACATGTGCTGTCTGTGGAGCATGCAGTCGGGCCTATCGGAGATTGAAAGCAGATGGAAAAACTGATTTTAAAGTAATTATCTTTCTCTTCTACTCCAATCTGCATTCACGAAAAATAGTGCACGTATTTCTTTTTATAAGAAACTCTTATAGAGACTCGACTCTTAGCTCATATCACCAAACAACTAAGAAACTTGTGTACTTTATTTTCATTTCATTTAGAAAGATTGCTACATATACACAAGCATCATCTTATTTATTTACGAAACAAAATAAAAAATAAGGAATGTTCTACTGCTAACAATGTAAGACTGTTCACATAATACGAAGGCATTTTAAGGAAAGTGGCCACCTCTTTCATCAGGACAAAATACTGGGAAAAGAAACTATTTTTAAGAAACTTTCAGAACTGAGTCAATTTCTTAGTGTTTTATAAAAAAAGATACGTGTATTTCAACACACTACAAAGTTGCTTTTAAGCCAGCATTTACAAAAGTTCACATATTATTGAATCTATCAAGAAAAATTAAACTGAATCTAAATTTCTAAGAATTAAATTTTCTTTCATAAGATTCCATTAGAGCAATTTTTTGTAGAATGAAAAATCATTCCTAAAAAAAGAATACATGATATGCATATTGAAGTGTTCGATTGCGAGTGAGTGGCAAATTGAGTCCATAATGACGGACGCGAGCTGCGAAGCTTCGGGTGCACCTTCTTCTGGCACCAAGATGACATACTTGGAGCATAAAAATTTTCTTAAAACATACTGTTGAGAATACTATCTCAGACTCACTAGTTCAATGATAGACGCACATCAAAGATCTCACTCTTAAAGAAAACAACTTGATTTAACATTTTCTGTATCCATTGTATTCCGCAATCTCATTCTACACTCTACGAATACGTCTGCACTCTGCGAATTCTCAATACGTACTGACTCGCATCACAAAATACTTGGATCATTAACAAGTTCATTACGACAATAGTTCAAAATCTATGGTGGATTTTTCGGTTCAAAAACTTTTATCTGTTTTTCGAGCCCCATTTTACAAAATGGGGCTCGAAAATAGAAGTCGGGCTCAAGTTTTGTCTCTAGCACAAAACTGTATTCCTTGAACTTTTCGGGCCGAACGCGGCAAGGAGTTTAAGCCAAGAAACTTGCGCGCTCTGTTATCTATCAGCTATAAAATGCCACGCGCACTGTTCCTTGGGCCCCATTTCCAA
>REGM01000349.1:250721-263709 GCA_004194415.1 Aurelia aurita
AACATTAGAACAATCACGTGACAAAATGCAGCCCAATTGCCCAATAGCATGCCTCAATTTGAAGAGCCCAGCAGGATACTTGTTGTGGTTGTTGTTGTGTAAAACATGTGCTAGACTCTGGCTTGAAAAAACACGATGGTGGCAGAACGTCGTTGTGAAACAAAGAACGCCTTGTTAGATATATCAGAAGAGCATAGAGCATGGAAGGAAACAAAGACTGAACAGTTGGTATGTACCATTCTTTAGCTAAAACTAGGTTTTCAATGTGTGCTATTATGTCTGTCTGGATTGTGTTATTTCTAGAATTAGGCCTTCTAGGCGTATGCCTATATAGACTATCTCCCAGTCTAACAAACAGATAGTTGCTTATAGCGATATTCCCGGTTCTTTGAAATATGAACTGATTTTTGGACATTCGTGGACTCATCATATGTATTACAAATTATGCAAGGACCACCCAGTCTGCAGAGGGTGTATCCAGAAAAAAACCGTAATATGGAAGAGAAATCCAGATTTAGGCATCAAAATCCCAAAGATCCGGGCGCCGGGGCCATGCTGCATCTGAGAAACAAAAATCTAGGGGTAGGGACATGAAATAGGAAAAATCCGGACCTTCAAGTTGTTTGTAAACTCTTCCATAATAGAGGGTAAACTGTCCTTAAAATCGAAAAATCGGGGCATTTCAATAGATTTAAAGGCAAAATCAAAATCCGGACCTTTCAAGAGATTTTACTCATCATCATCATATTGCTAATCGCACTACATTATAAATGTATGGCAGCAAAAACATAACATTAACACAATTAAACGAAAATAAATAAACTAAATTAAATTAAACCTAACAGAACAGAACAGAAGAATATATGAATAAATGTAACAAACGTTAATTCAAATGTAACAAACGTTACTACACACAATCCGAGGTCTTTGCATTTCTGAAGGCTCTTCCATAGGGGTGGTACGGATATTAACTGGAACCACCCAGAGTGTGGCAACTGCACGCACAAGANTTTCAAGAGATTTTACTCATCATCATCATATTGCTAATCGCACTACATTATAAATGTATGGCAGCAAAAACATAACATTAACACAATTAAACGAAAATAAATAAACTAAATTAAATTAAACCTAACAGAACAGAACAGAAGAATATATGAATAAATGTAACAAACTTTAATTCAAATGTAACAAACGTTACTACACACAATCCGAGGTCTTTGCATTTCTGAAGGCTCTTCCATAGGGGTGGTACGGATATTAACTGGAACCACCCAGAGTGTGGCAACTGCACGCACAAGATTTTTTACCAAATTTTTTTGTGCACACCGATTTTGAACGAGATCTTTTGTTCTCTACTTTAAAAACAAAGGAACCAAAGGCCCTGCACATCGACAAGCCAATGCTTCGTTGGTCTGCACATAGAGTTGCCATACTCTGCAGACTGGGCAAGGACTGAAGGATATAACTGGAAAATTTATTTCATGTGTTATGACTTAAGTGTCATTTTTCTCTCTTTTTAGGTATGTATGGGCACCAGAAGCTCTAACCAAACACGTGCAACGACAAATGCCATATCCATTGGACAATGACTTTTATGACATTCAATTTTTGATTACAAATGCAATCTAAGAAGTGTCTTCCTGGGTCAGTAAGAAAGAACGTAAGTCACGTTCATTGATGTGATTTATTAAGTAAGAGGTCATCTACAAAGGATTTTTGTCCCCATTAAGGTTACGGTAAACGTTTCTAGGCCGAAAACGCCAATTTTCGGATTTTTTCAAATCTCAGAAACCGGCAGCGGTAAAACGCAGGTCATGCAGGTTAAGAAAACGCAGGCTAAATGAGGCAGGTCCAAACTAGCGGCCATGGGCATGCCGGCTTTAGGCTCGCAGCCTACTGATATTGAAAGTATGATGGTCCAAAGGTTAGGTGGTGCCTGAGACATATATAATGGTAGGCATTGTTTAACACGCAGCTCTTTCAAATGGTTTCAAAGATGTCTTTATCACTTGAAAATGTCCCAAGAATATGTTTGTTTGAAAGGCTTGTAATCGTAATAGAAAACAGCAGGAAGTATCGAGGATCGTTTTGATTTGGGAAGTTTTGAATGAGATTCGTTGCTTGTTTTGGGAGGGCTTCTTAAAAATCAGCTCTGCTGAAGGGCAACCCTCAAAATGAAATGAAAAAGATAGAAAAATTACTCGCAAGAAACTTTTGGTAGCAAAAATGGCCTAAAATTTAAGAAACTGGCTACCACACGTATTTTTTTGTGAGAAACTGCTTATAGAAACTCAACTCTCAGATCGCTACAACATTAAGAAACTAATGAAAAAGATAGAAAACTTACTCGCAAGAAACTTTTGGTAGTAAAAATGGCCTAAAATTTAAGAAACTGGCTACCACACGTATTTTTTGTGAGAAACTGCTTATAGAAACTCAACTCTCAGATCGCTACAACATTAAGAAACTCCAGTAGTGGGAAAAGACCAAGTGGCAAAGGCTTCAAAAACTACGCCTTGAAATGTTCACGAAGGCATGGAAGTAACGACTGTCATGGAACTCTTAAGAAACGGTGGAAAGCCTAAAGCCGGCATGCCCATGGCCGCTAGTTTTGACCTGCCTCATTTAGCCTGCGTTTTCTTAACCTCTATGACCTGCGTTTTACCGCTGCCGGAAAAGTTACACATTTTGTCTCAGTGATTTTCTTGTATTTTTTTCCCAAAATATCCTGTCACTATATGACAAAAGATGCCCCACACCATGAGGATTATCCCTGTCAAAACTATGTATTTTTATCTCTTTCCAAGTTTTCACAAACTACACAAGTATACGACGCATACTTGTCGCTTTTTTTAACCGTACATTGTCTAAGTATGAAAAGTTACACCTTTTGTCTCAGTGATTTTCTTGTATTTTTTTCCCAAAATATCCGTTCACTATAGCTCAAAAGATGCCCCGTCTCATGAGCAATATCCCTGTGAAAAGCATTTATTTTTATCTCTTTCCAATTTTTCACAAACTTCACAACTATACTAACCAGAAAATAAACCATTGCCTTCGAAATTTTTTTACTATATAACGATGACCATTACCATTTACTCATTATCGTCAAACATTGCTCCCGTTTGCACGATTTCCCTGTTGACTCTCTGTTTTTGATCGTTTATATATAACATCACCATGCCTATACCATGGAGCAACGACATTGCCATTAAACATTGGAAGCAAAGGTTCTCCATCTTAATGTTTCCTACAAGACGTAACATTGCCTTACAGGATACTATTACAATACTGTCTTCCCCTGTAATGTCTTCAGGCACCTCTGCTCTACCGAGCATGGCATGTGACACTTTGCCATACTCTTCAACCACCACGTCTCTAATTGCCTGGATTAAGTCGTTATCATGGGATTATTGCAAATCTTGCTCGTCATTGTACACGCTCCCACTTTTGTACTCTTTTGAGAGTAATTTTAAATCAAGCAAGAAACCTCCCCTCTGTCATTGTGCTAATGACAAATATGTTGTTCCCTCTCCAAAAAACATACCCCATGTCTTAGCAGAATTGCAATGGGAGGACAACTATGTTCTCTCGCCCTTTCTCATTGACTGTGGCCGCTATGAGGTCAAGCAACACGGCTATCGTCAAAAGACGGAACTTATCTATCTTAAGTGGTCACCAGTACCGGTTATTGATAAAATAAATGCTCTCACTGATGAGGAACAACGAGCACGGTGCACCGCCGCTTATAGATTTCTATTGTCCTTGCACAGGTGTGAGTCCACCATTGATGGCAAGTCTGGTAGGGAAAGCAGCAAAGCCTCCTTCCTAGTGAAATGCCTTTCTCCAATCCTTGATTACTCCCTCCACTTTGAGCTCTTACAATTTGTTTTTGAACGATGGCTGTATAAAACAATCACCGGAGCTCTTAATTCAGCTAAGGCTATTGCAGATCCATTGTCGCAATTCTATGCTTTTTCTGCTTTCCAGAATAAGCCATTTAGTACTGGCTACTGGAAGTGGCAACACCTGTATTTATTAGATGCCCAGCGACAATTTGGATCCCCATCTATCTTTATAACAATTAGTCCTTCAGAGGTGACATTTACTAAGCCACTGTGGATGGACTCTATTACTGCTCATCATAATCTTCCTCCGCGTGGTCTACCATTTTTGGAAACTATGCACTATTTGCACACCTTAGAACAAGTCGTCAGAGGATATCTCTGTGGCTCTAATGATTGTCGTTGGAATGCCCATATTTTCAATGATGATTTCAAAGCAAAGCCACAGAATGTCCTCACCTACTTCTATAGATTTGAGTTTCAAAAGCGTGGCACCATTCACTTACATCTCTTAGTTTGGCTGAAGGACGTCAATGCCATACAATACCCCCGCATCACAGGCGACTTTCCACCACAACATTCTCCTCTCTTTGAAGCAGTGAACAAGTTCCAGACAAGTGACCATTCTTCCCTCCCTATCTATACGGAGCCTACCTCTGTGTTAGATACTGGTAGTAGCAAAACATTGCAGATTTCCCACTCTGCAGAAGCCTTCCACCACGGCCTACGGGGTTACATCGACACCCTTTTACCTGCCTTGCAGTGCTCAATGGATGTACAGACGACTGATGGGAAAACGATGATCCTGAAGTACGTTGCATCCTATGTCACGAAGTGGAAGGAGTCTTACCATAATGACACGATGGACGTTCCCACTATCTCCCCATCAACAGCCGCATTCAAATATCTTGCAACAATGGATGTGTGTGAGCCGGAGATGTGGGTTCTCCTATCAAACAATCCTGGACTCCTTCCACAAGAAAAAGCTTTATTGCTCCCACGCCAACCAAGGCCGAAACAAACACCTTGCTTTCTAAATACCATGCGAGACCTTCTGTATTTTCAACATTAAACTTAACTTTTCATACAGAAATGAAAAATAAAGATCAAAATATATGTAATTAATGAATTTACTTTCCATATTATTTTTGACCGATTGCGAAGAACATTTACCACAGACGGTAGTATAAAAAAACATCAAATGCTTGCTTTCAAAAGCAAGTGTTGTTGTGTTCCCTCGTTCTTTTCTACACTTTTTGTTAAACATGATCAATTTCAGCTCGAAAATATAGTCTCAAATCTTAAAGCTCTGAATCTTAAAGGGGACCTGAAACGAAACGTTTTACTCGCAAAAGGAAATGACAAACTGATTTGATTAGTGATACCGTTTAAAGTTTTGTGATATTTTATTTCGTTTCGGAGATATTCGCTGTTTTGAGTCTTGAAGTAATGACGTCATTTTGTTTGCATATTTATAAGGAAAGTATATGCAGAGAGAAGAAAACTTGGTGACAATAACTATGTTTGCGATTAAACCTGCTGCTGAAGTATGTTAGTGCGACAAATAATAATGCCCAGAAATTTCATATATCTCATGAAAAGAAAGTCCAGTGCCAAAGCTTTGGGTTTTCGGGCATTTTTGTAAGAAAAGTCGTCAATATCAATTGTTGTCTTGCCTTTTTGCAAACAAAATGACGTCATCAGCTCCAACCATAAAATGGGGAATAAATCCATAACAAAACATGATGTGGAAAAAGTGAAAACGGCGTTCTTCGTTGTTCATCCAGGATATTATTGGCTTTTGCAAATAAAAATTTTCGTTTCAGGTCACCTTTAAGCTCAAGTAAATTACCTTCAATTTCACGAAATGTTACGATCACTGGCTTCGCATCAAAATCAATTTTCTCAACTTTCCCTCCCCCAGACTTCTTTTCATTTTCTAGGTACATGGCAAAGAATTTTTTGTCCAGTTTTCCAACATCACCGTGTACTTCCAAACTTCTCTCAGCATCAACGCGTAATTCTTCGTGGATTTCTTCCTGTATTTGTGTGTCTGTCGTACATTCAAACTGCCTCAACGACACTTTATCGTCGAATACGTCAAATTCTCCCTTGGCAAGCATTCTTTGAGCAACTAAACAGGAGACAAAATATGCCGAAAATAATTCATTTTCATAACGGGCAATTTCGTTATTTCCCTAATTAAGAGATGCTTCTTAACTTCTAAGCTGAATAGCACAGACGTAAAATCTTTAAAAAGGCTAGTGCAAATGTCTATTACACCTTTCTTTTGATTTAATTGCAACGTTAGTTATTTTGCAATAATTCTACCGTAGGATTTTATGAAATCTTCAGTATTTTCGATATTACAGCGTATTTTATATTTTAACTCGTTTGATGATGTGACTTCGTCAAATTTCTAACTCGTAAACCAGAAGAGTGAAAGACTCGTGCTTGATACCATATTGTAGACATTCATAAACTATACGAAGATATTGACAATAGATAAAATATAAGCCTTGAATATTGCGATTAGACGTTTCGGGTATAACCCTTCATCAGTAATGTTTACTGATGTAGGGTTATGCCAGAAACGTCTAATCGTAATATTCAAGGCTTATATTTTATCTATTGTCAATATCTTCGTATTCATTTGAATAATTATAGCCGCACGTACAAACAACTGATACATTCATAAACTATGGTTTTCATGAAAATTATTCCATGTTTCCTCAAGAAGTTTAGAGATTACGGTGGTATTAATTTTTCCAAACTTTTCTTGAATTCTTAAAAAAGAAGAAAAACCCTCTAATTCTGAAAATATTGAAGATTTCATAAAAGTCTAGCGGTAGAATTATAACAAAGTAGCTAAAGTTCCTTTCAAGCTATTCAGTCCAAATAGACACATGATATAAGTGATAGCCTCGCGATAGCAGCTTTAGGCTGAGCCTTTCTAAGCAAAAGCAAGCGCAACTGCTTGCTTGCACAACATTTTTCTGTCTTTGGCAGTCGTCAGTGCAGATGCATTTATATCATCCGCATTGTTCCCCAGCAGTTTACATCTACGACTGGGAGCCAAGCTGCAGAAAATTTAGTTTGAAAAAGAGATGAAGCTCATGCAACCCAAGAAAAGCTATTTAGCTTGTGCCTTGAAATCCAAAAAGGCAACGGGGAGCATAGATATTTACATTGATATTTGGCTTAGCACAGGCGTCAAATCTTCAAAAGGCTACCGGGTGAGTCAGAAAAAACAATCCCCGTTTGAAAGGCCACTGCTCCCTGGATATCAAACGATAATATCAGCAAACACATTATTTAATGGTTGACATGGTCAAATATAATTTAAAATTTACCTGACTGAAATCAGCCACTCCGTTCTGAAATTATGAGCGATTTTCTGGAGAAAGCCCCTTTAAGAAACCTTCAAAACAGGCCTAAAATCAAGAGCAAATTTTTCAAATATTTCTGCCTTACAGCAATGACTTGCACATGCTTTAGCACGTGTTATCCTCTTGGGAGGATAAAATCTCTGAGAATAATGTTGTTATGTTCCCATGGGTGACACTTTCATTCTCTCAAAGAAATAAAACGTGCTAAAGCATGTACAAGTCATTGCTATTAGGGAAGAAATATGACAGAAATTTGGTCGTGATTTTGTGCCATTTTGCAGGTTTCTTGGAAGGGCTTTCTTGAGAAAATCCCTCATAATTTCAGAACGGAGTGGCCGATTTCAGTCAGGTAAAATTTAAACTTTATTTGAGCATGTCCATTGTTAAGCAATATATTTACCAATATCATTGCCTCGATAGCCAAGGAGCAGTGGCCTTTCAAATGGGGATTGTTTTTTCTGACTCACCCGGTAGTGTAAATGGCTATCATGTGTCTATTGAAAGCAGCCATCATGCAGTGTATCAAAAGTCGATCGACCAACTGGATGAGTGTTGAAAACCTATTTCGATTTGATTGGTCAGTCGAGACATCCAAAATCATAAACAAACTAAGCCTCGGAAGCATTTCGGATAAGTTCCAACCCAGATTTTTGCATTCGAAATATACAACAAAAATCTGCAAAGATCTACAAATCCCAAAACTGAGCATATGAAAAAGAGCGGCCAATACTTAGACTGCATAAATATCCTTGTTGATATCAGATAGACCCATATTCTCTCAATCGCTTCAAGAAACAATTAAAAGCACATTTGAAGAGCTGATAATGGTCGCTTGACCGAACACGACCCCTTGGAAAAGTAGCAAGTTAGGCAGGTTTTTTATATCTTAATTGTTTGATTGCAATAGGTTTTCTTTGCTATTTTAGCTTCATCAGTATGCTGAAGGGTTTCATCGTGTATAAATACATGGTGACAGATGATATCAATAACAATAAAATGATAATAAGGCCTTAACTAAAGGCTTTGTTCAGACTTCAATTGCAATCACTTCCATAGAGTCCAGGCCCCTTAGCTAAAATAGCGTCTAGTTTAAAGATCTCACGGAACCAGAGTGAATTTTGTGTGTGGAATTTATGGAGAAAATTGAATAGAATATTGAGCGATATTTTCCAACGGATTTTGATGGCAATTGTATCAATTTTGAATTAAACACTGAAGAGCAAAACTGTACAAAAATGAAGAAGTATCACTAACCTTCTATATCAGCAAATATGATCTTATATGAATCTTCTCCAAGACGTTTAATAGACACTATTTCACCTCCTCCAATGTCCTCGCTTTCAAAGAAAACTTGCAACATATCTTCATCTGAATTTCCAGAAGCGATCAATATTCTTCTCCATTCCTGAATGTCTGTTGGATTTAGGAGAATTCAGATTTTGATAATTCATGATTCTTCATTAAAGGGTGTCCCTAAACGTTTTGCCCCGCTTGTGTGGCTGCTGTGGAGGAGCTGCAACTTTAATTGTCTCGTTTTTTACACAATTGCATAGCATATGCTTTAACTTCGAGTTTGAGACCTTGTCAATCTGACAAGCGGTTGCTGATTTATGGCACAGGAAAGGCGAAATACGGGATCGTCTCAAAAGAATCGGCGGAGGTAGCGGAGTTTTGATGGCAGATTTTTTTCGGAGATTTCTACCGTATTGGGTAGAAAACTCAGGCAATATTGTCGCCGCTTTGGATTATCGTTGGAAGAATTGCCACCGAAAAAATTTCGCTTTTATTGCGACGATCCCTAAGTGGTTGCTTTAAAAACAGCACTCCATTTGTTCTCCAGCAATGTCAAAATCAAGTAAAGTTTGAAAGAATGGGTTCTAGGGTTGCATTCAAATTTTCCTACATTTTTAAGAGGCTGAACGATGTTGTTTATTTATAAGAAAATACTATTAACCTTTTACAAATGTAGAAAAAATTTGAATACAACGCTAGAACTTGTTCTTGCTATATTTACATGAATTTGGCGTTTTTGGAGAACAAAGGAAGTGCTGTTTTGGAGGCAAACACTTTTTCGACTTTTTGTGCCATAAATCAGCAACCACTTGTCCCATTGGCTAAAACAAGATCTCAAACTCTAAGTTAAAGCTTATCCCATGCAACTATATCGAAAACAAGACAATAGAAGCTACAGCTCCTCCGCAACTACCACACAAATGGGGCAAAATATTTTTTGGGACACCCTGTATATATTTCTTGCCTTGTCCAACAAAAGTCAATAATAAGACTAAATTTATTTGCCTCGATTTGAACAAAAGCAGTCCAAAAAGCTCCAATCAGTTCGATGCAGATTTTGACACTAGAGATGTGCCAGTCCATAGAATAAAGGTACTTCGGACCAGACCGGACCGTATCGGATTCAGTGTAGATTTGTTCGGATCGGATTTAGCGGGGATGGCTAAGAGGTAGCACGCCAGAATACGAATCTGAAGGTTGGCGGGCGGTTCGAGTCCCCGCCCTGTCAAACCTGCTACGCAGAGTGAGGAGTGTTGCTAACTCTCTGTAATTCCAGGCTAAAGGAATCACGAGGCGTGGTCACATCAAGAGGAAGGACCAGGACACTGTTTCGATATGCTTAGCTTCTCAGTGTCCTAAAAACTACCTTCGGATGCTAGGTAGAGATAAAGAAAAATAAATCGGATCGGACTGGTTCAACATCTTGCACCACCGGGAACTCAAGCTTTTTCTCCTGAGGAATGTTCAACCAACATTTTAAGTTTCTAATACTGTTGCCTTTTCTCGTTAAAAGTCATATTAATATTATCTTTTATCTTCTTTTTATCTTTTGTCTTTGTTCTCCTATGACCAAGGAGTCATGACATATCAAATTTTGCATGACCTGTCAGAGTATAGAACCAGAAATCGTGGAGATCTGCAAATTCTCGAAGATAGGTTAGAATATGCAAAGCGAAGTTTCTACTTCTCTGGTGTTAAAAACTGGAATGATATCCTTGACAAAATTAGAGAGAAAGAATCAATCGCTCGTTTTAAAACAGGTTTTAGAGAGTATCTTTTGAACCTTTGAAAGTGGAGGACCCAAACACGACCCCTTGGTAGAGCAGCAATTCTTAGTATTTTTGTTCTTAAACACATATTGTTAAAGGTAATGTGTCCATGTAAGTACAGCCGCGTATACACTCTGTCAAAATATGCTAATGGAATGCTGACGAACAGCCTCGAAGAGCGCACTGTAATTGGTAGAATCTAACTGATCACGTGCAAACTAAGATTGAAATTTGTCAACATGGCTGCTTGCTATGAGGCCTCAATGCGTGTGGTACTGAGCTTGGGACTGGAAGATCGAGATCAAGAGCTTCTGAATTTAAAAGAAAGATTTTTAAAGAGTGCGTGATTATTTAAGTATCTATACCCGAAATATCTATTTGCGTCAGTGGCTGTTACACTTTATGAAGCCACAATTTCAAAGCCGTGTTCAGCTGCTCAGAGCGACTACATGAAACATGGCTAGACCCTCTGCCGTCCTCAAGCCTCGTCGATTTTGGCAAAGCAACGACAACAGATCGAACATAACAGTGTTTCTACCGTTGGTTGTATGAAGACGAATGGGTCATAAATTGTGGAAGTATCAAATGTTTACTGTCAGTCCTTTGGGTTCAGCTCTGCAAAACCGCAAGTAAGTAATCAATCTCCTTGTATTATACCTGGTCACCTCGTAAGCTCTTCCCCTGAAGTGATCACATGAAAATATCACGTGAAATAGGTATGCCCCCGCAAAGCCGCCGTACTTACATGGACACATTGTTAATTTGTTAATTTTCCAAACTGAAAGGAGTTTTCGTGTATAAATATTGATTAAACAAATAATGTCCGTCCTTGTTATTCAGACAATTTACGTCAATATAGTTGCCCGAAGTAAGAAATCTTATTTCTATTAGCTTCAGGCACTTCTTCATCATCATCATTATCATCATCATCGGATCAAGAGGTCAGTTTCAGGGCTCGGATCGGATTCCGATCGAGAATTTGAGCAAACCCTCGGATCAATTTTTATCAGTCCGACCCAATGCACAACTATAGAACCTACCTTCCATTTCAACATCTTGATTCTCTTTGATTTCTTCTTCATCAGCAGCAGGTGCTGTCGCATTGAAATGTCTTGGTTCCACAACAACATAGTCACTTGACAAGCCGCTCTTTTCTTCCAAAATAGCTGAGTTCTTTTCTTCCGCAGGTTTTATGAATGATAATGGATCTTCTGTGTATTCTTCCACGACGAGTGTCATTCCTCTCCAGTTATAGGTTTTGGTTTTCAAAACGTTCTGGGCGTCTAGAATAACGAATTAGGGCCAATAAAGTGCAAAAGTCTCCATATACAGTAAGGGCCTTGAGCACATTAACACTGTTTTCTTGCCAAAGAATTATTGTCACCTTAATGTGCGCAAGGCAGCAGCCTGCAAGGCAGCAGCAAGGCAGCAACCTGTACTGTAAGCTATGGATAAATCACTTCTCAAAACAACATACGAGATTGGAATAACAAAGAATTTTTTGGATTTTTTAAAGTCTTTCCGACTTCAAAAGATTTTGGATAAAAGAGTGTAGAGCCACTACTTGTAAGGACTTAATTATAAAAGTTTCGAGGTTTTCAGATGTTAAAAAGAAAGAAATTGCAGATTGTTAGAAACTCAAAGCATGCAACACATGAGGTATTATTTTTTGTAATAAACATCCTTTGACAGCACTGGACCTCATTGGACAAATCTGGAGATGGCCAAAGGAATCAAACATCACATCAAACATCGATGTCCAGTGAAAAGTTTGATACATTACATTTAGCGATGGCTTTAGAAGGTCAGTAAAAACAGAATTTTAGTTACCTTCTTCTTTAACAAAAGTTATGACAGCAGACGAGGACATCTTGTTAAAATTTTCGATTTCTCCCCCGCCTTGTCTTGCATTTTCGAAATAATATGTTAGCAGTTCTTCGTCAACGTCCTGGGTTATTCCATTTACTCTGATCTTTCTAGGATCTCTTGCTGCACATTCATCGAATACCTGAACAGCAATGGTACGAAGTTTGAATTGGTGTTTTCTTTCAACGATGTTCTTTATCGCTATATAAAGAAACAATTGGTTTATTTTGATTTGAAAAAGATAAGTCCGGTAGCTCTTAGGAAGTTCTCTTAGGCGGTTCTGGTTTTAACGGGGCCTTGGGTTGTTTAATAAACAGAGATTCTCTACCGTCAACCCACGAGCAGTTTTTAACACCAAGAATTGTCAACCATTTGAAAGGATTGCACGCAAAATTGTTTGTTAGATATTGCTAGAGATATTGCTGATGATTGTGTAGCTAACATGTCAACTTAGATAATCAAAGGACCCTCTGGGGGGACTCACGGACGCTGGCATAACGTTTAAGTGTCAGACAAAGAAGGTCGTAGGAGATATATCATTTTTAGAAAATCTCATTACATAACAATGTTCTTCAGCTTTCAAAAACTACAATTGCTTCTAAAAACAAGAACAACTTTTATAAAAAATGAAACCTTCAAGAAAAAGTCCATAAGCTGACTTGACAAGTCTTGAAAATGTTCTTTGAGGACGTTATTTAAACCTTCAAAAGCTGTAAAAAATGTCCATGAAAAAGTATGGGGAAGTTAGTTTCTAGCTAAAATCAAAGTACATATCTGAAAAGGCAGCATTCAAACTCTGTTCCATTGTTCCTGAGCTACGACG
>REGM01000035.1:0-20888 GCA_004194415.1 Aurelia aurita
TTCTGGAACAGGATATGTTATGGGAACTTAGTGTTAAATTTGCTGTAATGCAGTGGAATAATCCTCTGACTTTGTAGCAAGAACAGATCAGGAGACAACAGTTTTGAACCCTACCTTGTCACATCAGCATCATGACAAGGGGTAACAAGGGGTAACAGATCACCTTCAAGGGGTAAGAGATCACCTTCAATTGACAATAAAAAAATCAACAAAAATAGCTTCTTTAACAGCTGCAATAATAAAACCTTTCCTGTTCTGTAAATGCACCAAATGTAGCAATCAGTGGCAAAAACAAGAGGAGAATGGGGGTCCGCACCCCCTTCCACTTTTCCAAAATCGATAGTCCTTGAGATTCACACAAAAATGCAATAAAACTTAGGCAGATTAAGTGTGCTTGCCATGTAATAAAACAATCTACTATAAATAATCTTTAAGCAAAAATCTCATGTAAATATGGCTAAAAGAGCATTGCCTAAAATTTCTGAGAGTGTGAAAGGCGCGACAGTTTTCAGTTTCAGTTTCATTCAGTTTCAGTGACCATGAAAAACGTCCTGGAATACGCCCCAGACCCCCCCTCAAAAGTGCTGGCTCCACCTCTGAATGCAATGATGTACAAGTTGATAAATCTACAGCCTAATAAACACTAAAGAAAGTAGACACAAACCAGTTTCGGTTGATATCTGATGTGCCCTTTGGGCAACTGCCAATATCTCTCTTGAGGTCTGTTCCAAATCTTTGACGGCATCCCTGATTTCCTAAAACAAATGATTATCAAGGTTTGTTCAATCATGGGAGATACTACGTTAGCGAAAACAGCATTGGACTCTTGTAATACAAGAATTAAAATCAATAGCGAACTTTGACTACAGTTTATACAGTAGGGGGAACCAACATACTTTTACTGGCAGCGAATAGTGGAAGACTGGAATAAACTTTCGAGCAACGTAATTGAATCATTATCAACAAAAGAATTCAAAAAGTTATGAAGATTGCAATTATGGAACCATGATGTATACTTTTAGTTACATGTGATAATTCTACAGGGTTTCATAGGCTATTTGCCTTTTGCCCCTTATCCCATTATATTATTATTATTAGAATTTAGTCACCAAGTTGGCTAAAAATTCCGCGATTCTCATGTAAGCAAGAGATAAACTTAGCTGCTTCATTCGCTAGTTCCACGAATGTGCATTCTGTAGCGAGATCTAGGAGTGATCCAAGTCATATTTTACAGGTGGTTTCGACTGATAGATAGTTCAATATATAATATATTCACACAGAGAGACATATGATTGCCAAAATCTTATTTTTTGGCTGTTATTTAAGAACATAAAATTGAGAACCTCACTAGATGTAAGGAAAAGCTCAATATTCAGTCACTTTTTTATTTTATTCATTTTTGGTTGAACAAAATTTGTGGCAATAGTAAAGTAGACTATAGTGGTTTTGAGTATTATGGGATGTCGGGTATTTTGGCACATTATTCAGAGAATGAAGCTCAGGGGCCTGAGAATGAGAAAAAATCTTGTCAATTTCACTTGATGCAAGTGTTCAAACCTTTTTTGCCATATTTTTGTTGATGCTGCTCTCCATATCACTAATTGATAATAAAAGACGTCAGACAAAGGTGATTTCTGGCCTCCATTTTCTTGAGATATCTCACATATTAACCAGTACACAAATAACGGGAATAGTTTGTTCCGAAATAGCCGACAGTGTTCCATACATAATGCTGAACTCAACCCGGGATCCATTTTTTGTCTCGTTTATTAACAACCAAAGGTTCAGAAATAAAATGTATTGGTGAAATAAAAGAATAGCATTCTTAGGCCTAATCGCTAATACCGAATGTGATCAAATATGTCTTCAATTAAGCTGACAATTTAATTTTTTTGTGAAGTGTTCCATAATACCCAAAACTACCCTTAAAATAAAAGGGTCAAATGCACTTTGGCGGACACAGCTTCCAAGGAAAACAGAGGTTGAATTGAATTATATTGTAAAAACTGATTGCTGATCGGCTTTCTAAACAATAGCAATAGAAAATCTATCATCTGATTGGATAATGCAAANTCTCGTTTATTAACAACCAAAGGTTCAGAAATAAAATGTATTGGTGAAATAAAAGAATAGCATTCTTAGGCCTAATCGCTAATACCGAATGTGATCAAATATGTCTTCAATTAAGCTGACAATTTAATTTTTTTGTGAAGTGTTCCATAATACCCAAAACTACCCTTAAAATAAAAGGGTCAAATGCACTTTGGCGGACACAGCTTCCAAGGAAAACAGAGGTTGAATTGAATTATATTGTAAAAACTGATTGCTGATCGGCTTTCTAAACAATAGCAATAGAAAATCTATCATCTGATTGGATAATGCAAAATTCTAACGTGATTCGACTGATTCGCACTTGCGGGAGGACGTCAAAATGAACTAAACATGGCCTAAAACTGCAGCAGGAACTGGCGATCGATATATTCTTTCGCTTTAACATTGTTGGGGGATGCCGCCCCCAAACCCCCGCTTGTTCAATAAGTACGTTTCAATCTAAGAACTGATGCTGTGATGCATTTTCCATCCAAACATCGGTAAAAAATTCAAACACGGGGAAATGTTAAAAATGTGTCCGCTAAAGTGCAAACTAGCCAAATAAAAGTACGATGCCATGGCCAGAGAGAGCAGAGTTGTGTTTTATGCGGTCAACATTTTTATAAAATAGGCTTATGTATTTTTCGGGCAATTCCTGCTTTCTTTGCAATGTCTACAAATGTATACCTCTCTTTTCTGCTGCTCAGAGTTTAAATGTTCTTGAAATGAAGTAAATATTGAAGCAATGTGGTTGACGCGTTCTTCTTCTTTTGCCGCCATTTTCTTGAGCACCTCGTAATCAGAAAGAGACCAGATTTGGTGGAATCCACTGATCTCTGGAATGGAATGGAATGGAATGGAATGGAATGGAATGGAATAGAATGGAATGGAATGGAATGGAATCTTAAAAAGCTCACGGGGAACAATATACCCCTGAAGGGAGAGAGAAAACAAAGAAGACAACAACAAACAAAACAAGGTAAGTAAATATTCATTTATTAATTACTTGATCGGTGTCCTGACACCCTTGGTTTTGCTTTCAGACTCGATACCATGAGTTGTCGTAGCATTTATTAGCCTCACTGCGAAGCCCTCAACTTACGCTAATCTCATTGAATTGAATTTCTGCTGTTGTTGTCGCTGCAGTGAGGGCCCTATTTCCCTAGAGCTGTAAATCTGAAAAGTGGTCAAAAATTTCAATCGGCATATGATTTCTCACGTCCCAATCAGAATGCAGGATTTGAGTAACTGCACTCTCATTGGCCAGTCCTTCTTTGAATTTGACTTCCCGCCAAAGACCGTCGAATGCGGCGTTCGATTGATCTGCTGAAACGGCTGAAGCAAACAAAAATCTCGAAAGATGCGAGCATATTTACGAGATATTTTGCATCTCCAAACGAACAGAAAATGACATAGAGGAAGAAAGTTTGGGACGAGTGCATTTTAACGGGCGGCGCTAAATGTCATATTCCTTTTGCAGATATTGAACTAACCAAACCGCTTACCCTAACTTACCCCCAACTAACCCTAACTTTCCCTAACTTACCCTAACTAAACCTAACGTACCCTAACTAAGCCTAAAACCCTTTTCTAAAACTAACCCTAACCCTTACCGTATGACACACAACAGCACAACATTCGAATGCCGCCCGCTAAACTGCACTTTAGCCCATTTATTTTGTATTTGTGGCATAGGTTGAATCATGAATAGTCATTATCGTTATGTCATTAAAATATTTACTACAAACGAAATGAAACGAAATTTTGTATAACTTGATTGCTTGCTTGTTGTCGTTGTTCTTGTTAATTAACCCCGTAAGATCACAAAAGAACAAGCGGACGCTATTGCTATTGATGACTCTTGTTGTTTACGTTGTTGTAAAAGGATGTACCTGTTATTACGTTGTCCAAGCGACGGGAGATGAAGCCACATCCATCCTTCATTTCATTCCATTTCATATGATTGCAACCCCCTATTGGCCCTATAGAGCCTTATAGCGCATAAACCAATGCAAATTCACAAAATCTACATGTTCACAAAGTCCCACTTCTTTAATTAATAACCATGAAAATCCGAAGATTGTAAAATTAACTCAAAATCTCTTCCTCGAAATATTTCTCTTGCTGGAATGAACCAAATTCTAAACGTTTGAATTACGTTGAAAAAAATTGCGAACTGAATTCAATATTAGGACATATCTTAAAATGGTCATCACTGATGTGTAGCACCAAAAATTCTACGTTTTTTTCAATTATCTTTGCTCGTTTAATGTTTCCAATACATTGAATGCATTATTTTCCTGAACACAAATNAATTAATAACCATGAAAATCCGAATATTGTAAAATTAACTAAAACTCTCTTCCTCAAAATATTTCTCAGCGTCCCTCGCTCCAAAGGAGAGAAGTACCAGAATTTCTCAACACTAGTAACCAATAGCTGCATCGTAAAGTTGTCGAGTTAATTATCACTTTGATCTAAGTGTGATGCGATTTCGTTTATTTCAAGTTACGTCTCAGCAAATAGGCTATAGAAATCGCTTTGTTTGTCTTCGCAATGGTCCTAGCAAGTCGTCTAGAAAGCTAAATTTCAGCTTATTTTACATGTCTTTCTCGTCTTTTTTATTTACATTCCCCTCTTTACCAATGGACCATAGAAAATGGCCTAATTGCTCTCGCAAATCGCTTAGTTCTAGGAAGTCACCCAAAGCAACAAATGCTGTTGTTATGGAAACTTTCACTTTGTATATTTATTTTAAGTCAGTGACCACTTCTTTAACGACCCACGTCTTTACAGTGAATAACCTGAGTTAAAAGATGAGATCTCATAGGTCTACAAATAACCTATTGCATTTGATAATTCCGACGCGTGCACCAACAAAAGAAATTCAAAGCAACAATGGCGTATGTAAGGTTTTCTTTGTCCTATTCAAAGACCAAGCATTTAAGGAGTCACGACTTTTCCCGAAACTCATAAAATATTTACAATCCGTAAGAAAATAGAAATTTGAGTTGTTTATTCGTGCAATCACTTCATTCCAATCTTTCATATTAAAACAGGTGGGCTATGCAATCACTTTTTTACCGAATCAGGGTGGGATCGGACACTTCTTGAGTCCTTACTCAACTTTGTAAACACGGAGAAACGATATTTTCAAGAAGAACATGGATTACAATTTCAAGAATTGAAAGCATCATTTTGAGCACACTATGATTCAGGAAGATTCTTGAAGAATCAAAGATTAATCACGCACACATACTTTTGTTTCAGCGGTGAAGAACAGCCCCCGGAACAAGCAACTATACTTAGAATTTTGAAGAGAAGAAATTATCACTTTTGAAATTAGATCCCAGCTAGTTATCAATTTAACGCAGTTTGGTCAAAAAGATCAAGTGGAGTTCAAAATTAACTTCAAATGTTCATGTTGTTGATTCGAATCGTCTCATTGAGAAGAAGGGAAAACTGGAATAGTTGTGTTTTCGTTGAGTCATAATTGCTTTTCTCTGATTGTTCTCACATTTACAAACAAAAGCAGGCTTATTGCCGGTTACGAAGCTGAACAATTTGATACAATATAAGAAGATAAATTTTTGAAGAGCGACATTTCACATTCAAGCAGTTAAAAGTCATAAAATGGGAAAGCAGATATTTCCTATATCTTGCAGTGGTTGTTCAAGCTCTCACTTGCAGAAAAAGTGAGACACACTCGTTGAAGTTATATTCAACGGATGTTATTGCTTTTGCAAATTTAAGAAATTGAATGCCTTTGAAAGCGAGATTTTTGCGCTCAGCAAGTTTACAGTTATGAAATCAAAGATGAAAAGTTTCTTACATTTTTCACTGTTAATTCAAATTCTAGTATCTGGTTGCTTGTCTTCACAATACAAGTTTACAACAATATCTGTGAATGGAAATGCTGGAAAAGCGGTCTCTCGAAATTCTACTATACATGTTTTTACAAGTGGAAATGATTCGGTCACTATACAACACGCGTTTCTGAGTACAAATTATGGACTTTTTGATATCATTAACAAATTTGACTCAAACGAGATCGATTTTAATGATAAAGAGAGGATAGTTACTTCATATTTAGAAGAAAAAATGGAAAAGGTGATCAGAGAGGTCTTAGCATGGAAAACACAAGAATACCATACCTTGCAAGTTAGTGACTGTTCACAGGTAAGTCGTTTTTTCTATTTCTACCTAGCATCTAAGGGAAGTTTTTCTAAAGGATACTGAGTAACTAAGCTTATCGAAGTTATGTGCCACACAACTTCGATAAGCTTGTGTCCTGGTCCGTCCTTCTCGATGTGACCACTCCTCTTGATTCCTTTAGTCTAGAATCACAGAGAGTTGGCAACTCTCCTCATTCTACGTAGCAGGTTCGACAGGGCTGTGACTCGATCCACCCACCTTCAGATTTATATTCAAGCGAGCTACCACTGATCCATCCCCGCTTATTAAACAGCTAAGTTCACGCTTTGCCGAAAAATTTTTATCACGTTTGATAGAGGCGTACATGACTGGTTTAGCGCTAATTAATCTCGATGTCATATTATTCACATAATCAATAGTTAGCTTAATTTTTGTATTGGTTTTTTTTTCTTTTCTATATTGCTACCTAGCATCCGAAGGTAGTTTTAAGACACTGAGAAGCTAAGCTTATCGAAGCAGTGTCCTGGTCCTTCCTCTCGATGTGACCGCACCTCACGATTCCTTTAGCCTGGAATTACAGAGAGTTGGTGACTCTCCTCACTCTACGTAGCAGGTTCGGCAGGGCGAGAACTCGAACCACCAACCCTCAGGTTGGTAGTCAAGCGCGCTACCATTGAGCCATCCCTCTATTGGTTTCTAGAGTGCGTAAGAAATTTTCAGAATGAAATGACAAATTTCAGCGGAACAAATTTTCACATGAAGTGTAGCAGCGTTACCACTAAAAATCAATCATGAAGCTTGTGGATACTCCACTACAATACATCCCAGAAACAATTTATTTACTAGGCCTTGCTATTCCATTACACACGAGTCAACTATTGTGGCCAACGTTTGTGGGCAAGATTTGTGACTACGAGCGCATACAAACATATTCCAAGAGATCACATGATTTGAAAGACTGCTATTGATTGGCTAGGTTCCGCTGAACGACAATGTTGCCAAAAAATGAATATTTTCTTCCACGGGGGGGGGGGGGTTCGTGGCCAAATTTCGGATAGGGGTGTGCCGCGAGCATCTTCAAAATAGTACCGTTGTCTAGACCAATTTTTGTGAAAATGATACCCTTGGCTAGACTAATTTCTAGACCAAAAGTGTCACAATTTGCCGTTTTGTAGGCACAAATCACCAAAATTTCGCCTTCTCTAGGCCAAAATTTGGGGTTTCTAGACACAAATTAAGAAAATTTGGCCTTTCCTGGACGAAAATTGCCAACAACTACCGGGTGTCCCAAAAAAAAGTATACAGATTTGGTCAACCCTAACGATCAGAATTTAGCATGAATCAACCCGAAATCATTTTTAAAACATTACTTGATAGTTAACTTGAACATAGATACTTTGTTTGTTGACATTAGTGCTTTGAGAGTAGAGATATAAATCTTCAAAGGACAAATTTGCCTCCACCTGCAAACCAGAGCTTTGGCGTTTTGGCCTAAGCAAATTCTTAAAGCACCAGCAAATAAGTCAACAATAGACTTGGAAAAATTTGAACCAGGAGGAGAAAAATTAAAAACTGCACAGCAAATGCGTTTCACAAAATATAATTTACGTGACGCTTATCATCAAGGGAGCTCCGAAGCAAACTTTATTCATTTTAAGTGAAACAAATTGTGGATATTGCTTAGGCCAAAACGCCAAAGCTCTGGTTTGGAGGTGGAAGCAAATTTGTCCTTTGAAGATTTATATCTCTACTCCCAAAGCATCAATGTCAACAAACAAGGTATCTATGTTCAAGTTAACTATCGAGTACTGTTTTAAAAATGATTTCGGATTGATTCATGCTAAATTCTGATCGTTAGGGTTGACCAAATCTGTATACTTTTTTTTGGGACACCCGGTANCAAATGCGTTTCACAAAATATAATTTACGTGACGCTTATCATCAAGGGAGCTCCGAAGCAAACTTTATTCATTTTAAGTGAAACAAATTGTGGATATTGCTTAGGCCAAAACGCCAAAGCTCTGGTTTGGAGGTGGAAGCAAATTTGTCCTTTGAAGATTTATATCTCTACTCCCAAAGCATCAATGTCAACAAACAAGGTATCTATGTTCAAGTTAACTATCGAGTACTGTTTTAAAAATGATTTCGGATTGATTCATGCTAAATTCTGATCGTTAGGGTTGACCAAATCTGTATACTTTTTTTTGGGACACCCGGTATACCCTTGCGTAGACTGGCCTAGACTAACATTGCCAAAAAGCATACCCTTGGCTCCCCTTGGCTAGACTAGAAGCCCGAAAAAGTATACCCTTGAGCGCGGCACATCCCTAGGTACCTTTACTATGGAAGACCCCCCCCCCCGGGGTTCGTTCTCGTTCAACATGTTGCCGACATTTAAATTTGATAAATACACTTGAGTGATACACTTTTCCTATTTGCAATGTCTGCTTCTGTGTTTAGTTTGCATCCTAGAATCTTAGCATCTTTTCATTCGTCTTCGTTCTTATATATTTGACCGTATGCTTTTCAATTTTCGACTTGTTAAACATCTGACCTCTTTTCTGTAATATTGGTGGAATTTTTCTTTATTGTTGCTCAGTTTAAGTGTTCAGTTTCAAAGACATACACACGAGTCAGCATGAGTCAACATGAGTCAGCATGAGTCAGCATTTGTAGGGAACAATGCCAGCATGCATGTTGCCACATCTTATCACTTCCAGTAGAGTTTCTTAATTTTCTGGAAGAGCCTACGGCAGTATCTTGTAAGAGAGTTCTCTTTAAATTGAGTGTATTCCATTTCGTTCATTCATGTATTCATTCTCTCATTTATGATTTCACTCGGTCATTCCTTTATTTGTTCAATTTCAGGTCTATAAGAATTCACCAATACTGGAGAAAGACTGTGGAAGATACAAATCAATTTATGCACAAACAGTGACAGCATTTGCAAAAACTGTTTTGCCTTGGCCAATCGCAATTGTCGTTGAAAATAGCACATGCGCACAACAGTTCTCCAAAATTGTCAGCAAACGACTGCAGGAAATGCTCAAACAATCCAAGTCACATTACGGCCAAGACGTTGTCGTTTATGAACGCAAAGAGAGCACTGACTTATTAACTTCTCTGTCGAAAACTGTTTTATTCCTAAGAACAAAATCTATTTCAACTGTGATTCTCCTTTGCAATGAGGAATACGCTGAATTGCTGTTCAAATATGCAAAACACTTCGGATTTGCACTTTCTAGCAAAACCTGGATCATGTTGGAATCAATTGCTGGACTGAATGATAGAACAGCACCTCCACAGCTCTTGAATCTCAAACAGCTTAGGCCAACACATGAAAGACCATTTCTTATCGATCCAAAAGGAATAGATCTGATGAACATTAAAATTATTACATCAAATTTGACTAGCAGAGGCATTTACGGGGACAGGTATTGTTTGATTAAATACTGGCTTCGAGTAATTAAAAATCCTGTGAGTTAAAGATCATCTGAAAATCGAGGGGTGTATCGCTCCCTAAAAAGCGTACGAGATTCCTAGGAGAATAAAAGGATTTCTAGGGGATTTCAGGGATTTCTCATAAAGACAAATAGATTCCTGAAAAAAAGCTCGAGATTTCTAGGGAGTGATTTGCCCGTGGCTGAAAATTAGCATTAAGGTGTCAAATCTTTAAAAAAAACTTTGGACAAATGGTTATTGGATGTTCCTTTTGATTTACTGGCTCGAAGGGAACTTTGGGTACTTTGCTATATACTTTGGGGATTTTTGAGGTCTTGATTACTTTCAGAAAATAGCGCATTGTCTCCTTTATTTCATGAAATCTTGCAATAAAAAGAGAAACACTGTAATTCTGAAAATTATCAAGATATCAAAAATCCCACCTGAACACCCTTCGAGCCCTTAAGTCAAAAGGAAGATACAATAACAATCTGTCTAACTTTTTAAAAAGATGCCTACGCTCTGAAAATCATCTATCGAAAATCACATACGATTAGATTGCAAATTTTAGTATCTTCGATTCTTCTCATGGAAAGGTCACAGTGCCTCTGCTAAAGCACTGGTTTGGAGGTGGAGGTAAATTTATCCTTTGAAGATTAATATGTCTACTCTCAAAGCACCAATGTCGACAAACAAGGTATCTATGTTCAAGTTAACTATCGAGTAATGTTTTAAAAATGATTTCGCATCGATTTATGCTAAATTCTGATCGTTAGGGTTGACCAAATCTGTATACTTTTTTTGGGACACCCGGTACATAGTTTCCTAGTTACGGCCTATTGCAAATCGTCACAAAAATTAAATTGAATAGCAGAAGGAGATATAAGCAATCAATTGTAGAATTTTAGTTTCAATAAAGACACAGGGCTGAGCTGAGCTGAGAATATATCGAAATTCGTCTCTGTGATCTTCTTTTGAGACAAATGGTACAGACATTGGAACAAGACTAGGATACAATTGATACTCTTCGATAAATCTTTGCCACTACGTTAGAATTTGCTAATAATTATTAATATTGATTTGATCTTAAGAAAAACGTTACTGGCCTGCTCATTGTTTTAAACTGTTCCATAATAAAACTCTTTTTATTGTAGATTTGCTTCACATATTTTGACTGATGTGCTACATGCATCAAATGGATCCTATTGCAAGACAACAGTTAAAAGTATACAGTCGACAATGGTCACTATACGAAAATCAAAATTCGATTGGCTCCCATTATATGAATGGACATCAGAAAACAAAATTGTTTTGTTATCTGATGACAAATCCATACCCTGGCTCTCAAGATCGACACTACACAGCACAACTATCAAAGTGACTACATTGCGCGAACCACCTTTCGTTATGACATCGGACAAGCTGTACGACATGACACACAAGTCGTGTTTAAAAGGATTGAAATGCAGAGTTGCCAAGAAACTGTCAAACGAAACGATTTGGGTTTTCACCTGTTGTATTGGGTATTTAATGGACTTGTTGGAAAAACTAAAAAAGGATCTTACGTTGAACATAGATTTGTATCATGTTGAGGATGGTTGGTACGGAACAATAATAAATGGAACTTGGAATGGTTTAATTGCTGACGTAATTAATGGGAAAGCAGACATGATTTTTGCACCTCTTACCGCCACAACATCAAGGTCAAAAGTTATTAATTTCGGAGAAACTTTCATGGGGATTGATCTGGCATTTCTTTTGTTAAAAACGAGCCACAAAAAGTTTACTTTCGTGAACTTCGAGTTTATGGCAATGGTGCATGGAGACCTTTTGTGGGCAATTTTCGGATTATTTATTGTCGGGTTTGCGTTGCTCTATGTCCTTGAGAACCGACTGAAATGCATAGCAGGCAAGGAAGGACGGCCTAATTATCCTGTCCAAGAGAGCTTCACATATTTCTCTGGTTTGACATTTCAAAGAGACCTAGGGGGAAAAAACCCAAAACATATTGCCGCAAGGATTACAGCTATCTCCTGCGCTTTTGGAATGGTCATTATTATGTCAACGTATACTGCTATGTTGACTGCTGATAAAGTCAACATGGAAGAAACTTCAGTATTTCTTGGGATGAAAGATCCCAAGGTAAGTAAAACACATGCCAAATGTCTACTGGGTGCCCCAAAAGTATCCTCTTCTTATGACATTATGACATTATGACATTCCACAGTAAATTGTATTTATACCTTCTTGCTTTTACCATATTCGAGGTTTGGAACGAGCGGCTCATTCTTAGCCTGCGTGCAGCCTCAAACTTCCTTTGAGGAGGAGTTTGAGGCTGCACGCAGGCTATTCATTCTGGAATATCTTCATATTTCAAAGTCTAGACAATTAAGATCGAATTTGATTTTCCACATTCTCAAGAAAGAATCTTTTATTCTATAGTTTGTTTGTTTGTTTGTTTGCGTACGCACCTTTAATAAGTTGATTTTCAATCAAAATTCAAGGGTTAGTAAAACAAATTGTTTGGGGGTTTACCCAATATCCGGTGTTGTATCATCGCATTTACTTTTGAGATGTTTCTCCAGAATTGCATTGTTATCACAGTCTGTTCATTTAACTCATGGACATTTCTCACTTCACAGTTTCTGCTCTGATTAACCATATCATTTAGCGTGCAAAAAGTATGCTACTGTGTGCCCCTTTTCATTCAAACCCCAGGCGGACTCCCTATTGGTAGATGACGGGGAGGGGTGTGACATAGCATATTATCGAAAAACCCAAAAATGTATTAAACTTGGGACATTTAGACCCCAAAAATATGCTCATTGCTATGTAGTGTAGTATATAAAAAGCTGAGGTATTGTAGCATTTTTTCTACCGAGTTGCAATATTTTGGAGAAAAACTCGGCTTAGCACTCACCTTGTCAAATTTTCTCAAAACAATCCCCAAAAATTTATTAGTTTTACACAAAATAGCGTACTCAAAGGTAAATTAGACAACGTTTCCCAACCCTAAAAGTGTCTGCCCCCTCACCTACCAATAGGGAGTCCCCCTGGGATTCAAACCTAGATAAAGGAAGTTTTTAGAAAGTTTGGTAGTAAAAAATGTCTGATCTAAAAGACTGCTGAAAAGGGGGTTACAAGAAGAGTGTCCAGTGGGACCCCTCCACATGAAACACGAGGAACTAATTAGCGCTGTGGTAAACGAACCAAGTTTCTAAATTTGTCCATGAGTTAAAGGCACACTGTCGTGGCGCTGCTAACTGAGTAAATAAGACAATCTAAAAGGATAGAATAAGGCAGACTTCGCTGATTTTTCGATGTACATCGAAATTCACCAAGATGTTAACGATCTGACTCGCTTTGTTCTCGAAAGAAAGCATGATCCCCATGATCCAAGAACATAATGGCTTGGTAATATTGAAAAGCAAGATCCTTTGTTCGTGATTTCATCGTAGCAACCAGCCAATCACATCCACGACAGTGTGCCTTTAAAGAACGCCAATCAACCAGCATCCTTTGCGCTCTTCGCTTGTTGCCTTTGACTGCGGTGGCAATTTTGATATGACAACATTCTCTGCGAAGCGCGACCGCAAAGGATGCTGGTTGACCGGCATTCTTTAAATGAACATATCATATCATATCATATCATATCATATCATATCATATCATATCATATCATATCATATCATATCATATCATATCATATCATATCATATCATATCATATCATATCATATCATATCATATCATATCATATCATATCATATCATATCATATCATATCATATCATATATACGTTGGTTTATAGAATAGTATTAATAAATACTAATTTAGACCAACCTACATAAATACAAAACTATAAATCTAAATACAAACTAGTACCATATCCTGTTTCGTTATCGACATATTCTGCAGGTGCAATGTTCTATGGCCCAATTTTTTATTTTGTTTTAAAACGTGCGAGTGTCGGTTCTTGTNATATCATATCATATCATATCATATCATATCATATCATATCATATCATATCATATCATATCATATCATATCATATCATATCATATCATATCATATCATATCATATCATATCATATCATATCATATCATATCATATCATATATACGTTGGTTTATAGAATAGTATTAATAAATACTAATTTAGACCAACCTACATAAATACAAAACTATAAATCTAAATACAAACTAGTACCATATCCTGTTTCGTTATCGACATATTCTGCAGGTGCAATGTTCTATGGCCCAATTTTTTATTTTGTTTTAAAACGTGCGAGTGTCGGTTCTTGTTTTATACTATCATAAAGGGTATTGCAAAGAAAACTGCCCCTGAAAGATAAAGATTCTACTCCTTAAGATGTTGTCTTTGCCTTTCGAATTTTGCAAAGATTGTTTTCCTTAGCTCATAGGCCACATAGTTCTTCTCATGAAATTCCCATACAATCGATGGATTCATATTATTCAATGACATGTATATTTCAGTCATTAATTGAACAGACTGTACATTGTTCTGAAGCTGCAAACGTGATAAAGTTGAGAGAGGTTAGCGAAGCAGTCTGGTTCCCTGACGTCATTTTCGACTAGGGGACTGGGCTCCACGACGCGAACGCGGTCAAGTTGACGCAGGGAACCAGGCTGTGTCCGAAGGAGGAATTCAGACAATGGGTTCTGCGCGCAGGCTAGGGTTAGCATAGATAGAGGTAAGTGCATCAGCTAGAATATTAGATTATATTTTTTTTCTTAGATCACAAATCCAACGAATGACTTCAAATTTGCTTGCCTTGAAAGTTCCTCCACGGAACAGTCTTTCAAAGATTCGCACAATGTGGTATTGCAAAACATGTATCTTTTTATGAAGGATTACAATACAGCCACAACGGAGATTGGAGTCGAACGCATAGTAAATGGGTTTGTATCTGGAAATATATCTATTTCACTTTTGAAAATTTTAATTGTACTTTACTCAAACCAGTGACATTAACAAATTCGTCACATG
Source organism: Aurelia aurita (assembly GCA_004194415.1). Lineage (NCBI taxonomy): Eukaryota > Metazoa > Cnidaria > Scyphozoa > Semaeostomeae > Ulmaridae > Aurelia > Aurelia aurita. The sequence continues at coordinate 14,698 of REGM01000035.1, forward strand.
ACTGTGATCCTCCAATCAGAGATAAGATTGTGATTGGATGATGAAAAGCACAAAGCCCTGGTCAAACGAGCAGACATTGTTTGACAAGCAGAATTAAGAAAACTTTGTTTTGGCACGCAGAATTAAGAAAACTTTGTTTGACGATGTTTTTGAACTTAAAACATTTTCTGCTTGTCACAAGCAAATATGTTTTTGAAGCAATATTTTGCGAAGTGGCCAAACGGAACGCACCAACGTTTTGCTTGGCAAGCAAATCTCGAATGTTTGGCAAACAATAGATCTACAATGCCTACAATACAATACAATACAATACAATACAATACAATACAATACAATACAATACAATACAATACAATACAATAGACCTACGGGAAACCTACTTTTCCTTGGGTCATATGTTGGTCTGGGTAATTAAGTACTAACTTACTGCGTATAGTCACAGCTTGNTCAAACGAGCAGACATTGTTTGACACGCAGAATTAAGAAAACTTTGTTTTGGCACGCAGAATTAAGAAAACTTTGTTTGACGATGTTTTTGAACTTAAAACATTTTCTGCTTGTCACAAGCAAATATGTTTTTGAAGCAATATTTTGCGAAGTGGCCAAACGGAACGCACCAACGTTTTGCTTGGCAAGCAAATCTCGAATGTTTGGCAAACAATAGACCTACAATGCCTACAATACAATACAATACAATACAATACAATACAATACAATACAATACAATACAATACAATACAATACAATAGACCTACGGGAAACCTACTTTTCCTTGGGTCATATGTTGGTCTGGGTAATTAAGTACTAACTTACTGCGTATAGTAACAGCTTGGCTGGTTTTTTAAAGGAGTGGTTTTTTGGTCAAATGGCGTTTGTTATCGATTCTGTTTTCTTTCTCGTTCAGGGAGCTCCAGGCATTTTTGGCAGAATATCCAGTTGTGGAATACCATGCATCGTCACATAAGGATTGTCGATTGCGCATTGTTCGAGCATCTAGTAAGAAAGCTAGCTGGAATGTAGCTTTCCCCAAAGGGTCACCATGGCAACATCTAATATCGAAGAAGATTCTAGAATACAAAGAAAATGGATTTCTTGTCAGTGCAAACAAAAGATGGCTTCAGACTTCTTGCAGGGTGGAAACGGGGAAGACACACGTACTGGAAAGTTTTACAATCGAACATTTTGGGGGGGTCTTTATCATCTTGTCTGCTTCTGTGGGATTTGCAGTTTTGTTTTTGTTGCCCGAATGCATTGCTAAAGGATATTCAAAGACGCAGATGAACAATTATTCATTTGATTGAAGGCGAAACCTGAGGAATATCATGGCCTGTTGTTTGATGCGAATGTGCCATTTTGGGTTTGTAGAAAAAGTTGTACCAGTAATCCCAAAATTTTGAAAAAGCTTAGGTTCATCCCGGGGGTTCATCATTTCTCAAGCCTGATTATAATGCTGGCCACAGATCGGCGCAAATCTCGAAAAGCTTCCCGTAATTCTAGTATTTCTGCAAAATTTTCCGGAAAAGGAAGGCCTACCAACAGGGGCGTCGCCAGCCCTGTAAAAGTGGGGTGGACAAAGTAAAGAATTAGGTTCTGTAAATACCCAACCATTTTGACACTATTTTTGCTGATGAATAAAACCCACTCCAGTCCACCCCCTGGCGACGCCACTGCACCAATAATTCTAGTTTCACAAACTTTCTGAAAACGTTGAATAGGCGTAAAATGTTTACAAAGGCTAGTGTAAATGGCTAGTACATCTTTCTTTTGATTGTATATATATCTTTGTGACAGTTTAGAAGACCCAAGAAACATTCTCAGCAGGGAAATGTCTTTTCTAACCCATCCAAAAATTTTCTTTAGAAGATAAGAAGAGACAATACTCCAAAGAGTTTTCACAGCAAAAGGCGCTATGTTACTTTTGCCATGCATAGCAATTACGTATCTGATGTGCTCGCAAAGGTCTCGGGAAAATTTTTCAGGACACACCCTTTACTCTGGCTTAGAAGACCTCTAACGATTCCATGTTTGCCGTTGATGAAATTTATCCATTTTGTAAAACTTTGGCAATTTGTAATAGCCATTTAATTAACTACGTTGTTTCATTCCAGCATTTCTCGGAAATTCTTTTTTGTCAACTTATTTTAATTCGATTTTTGCCTAGCTATACATATATAAATATATACAACTAACCTAAATCGAATATACAAATGAATAAATTAAGAAATAAATTAATTAATAGATAAGTTAAATATTCAAATCTAAATGGACAATGTATGGACAAAATTTACAGGATATCGTTGAATTGACAAGCGTTACATTTACAAGTAGGGCCATCCCATCGTTTTATTATATTTTTGAAGCTATTTAAGTTGTCAGCTGATTTTAATTTATTCGGCAGACAATTCCATATCTGAGGTCCCATGGCACTAAGGCTGTTGGAACCAAACGTTACTTGATTTGACCGAAAATGATTCAAGTTGTTCGGATTTCGCAACGAATAATTCGAATTTCTAAAATTAAAGATATTATGCATGAATGATGGGTTCAGGTTTTTCAATGTTTTAAAAATTTCGATACAAAGTGTCCTTTGACGAGCAACTAGCATTGTGCATCTATTTGATTTGAGAAGTAAGTCTTTATAGGAGCTTACATGATCATTATGTAGGAATCTCAGCGCTCGTTCCTGTATCTTTTCGATTTTCTACAACGATTTGGAAGATGAAAAGTACCAAACCAAAGGACGGTAGTTAAAGTTCGAGTATACAAAACTCTGAACCAAAATTTCCTTCTCCGCAAAACCAATGAAAGACTTAAGTCGTTTTAGGACATTTAGTTGGGATGCAGCTTTCTTGCATATATTCGATATATGTTGATCAAAGTTCAATTTATAATCCAGTGTTACACCTAGGAGTTTAACGTTCTCCTCAGACTGGATAGATTGTCCCGAAAAGTCAAGTTTTATTCCGCAAGTATTTGTTTGATCTTTTTTGACAAAGAGTGCATGAAATTTGTCAGGGTTAGCAATCATTTCATTTTGTTCGAGCCAAGACAGAGCGTTACCTGCTTCCTTTTCCAAAACCCTGACAAGATCTGGCAAGGACTTGGAAAAGTAAGCTAGCGTATTATCATCAGCATAATTGTACATCGTCGCTTGTTTTATGAAAAAGAAGAGATCATTTATATAGAAATTAAAGAGAATAGGTCCTAGCACCGATCCTTGCGGTACCCCTGAAACAATATCTCGAAAAGANTGTACATAGTCGCTTGTTTTATGAAAAAGAAGAGATCATTTATATAGAAATTAAAGAGAATAGGTCCTAGCACCGATCCTTGCGGTACCCCTGAAACAATATCTTGAAATGAGCTGTACACGTTGTTTATCCGCACACTTTTTTTCAGATAGGAATGGATCAGAAGTGATGCATTTTCATCAAAGCCATCTGCATGGAGTTTAGCTATAATCAAATCATGCGGAATGGAATCAAAAGCTTTAGAGAGATCCATCAAAACGGATCCTACAAGGAAGTCATTATCTAACTTAGATTTCCACTCTTCCACGAGTCTAATCAAAACATGTTGAGTACTGTTGGCCCTTCTATAGGCTGCGATGAAAATCGACAGAGTTTTATCTAAGAAGGGAATGAGTTGTTCCTTGAGAATTTTTTCAAAAATCTTTGAAAATGTGTTAAGTACACTGACGGGAGTAAAATTTTTCTCCACAGTACGAAGGGGTTCTCCCTTGTCTAGAGGGCAAACAGCAGCGGTCTTTGCATTCTGGGGAAATACAAAGTTACGAATGCTGCAATTTATGGCTTTTGTTAAAGGGAGAGCTAGTTTATCACTGGCCAGACAAACAAGTTTTGGTGGAATTTGATCCACAACGGTGGATTTTCTGCCATCAAGCATTTTTAGTTGGAGCCATACATCCTTAGTAGTAACCTCGTTGAAAGAAAAGGTTTCAAAAGTACGCTCAGTGTCTTGAACACTAGCCAGGATACTCGGGTGATCCTTGTATTTATCAAGAATTAACCTAACAATTTCTCGATCATCAATAGAATTAGCTTCGTCAATGCTGTACGGTTTCTTGCCAGAAATATTTTCCACCATATTTATGTAATAATCATTGAACATTTCACATAACTCATGATCACCAGTAACAATTCTGCCACTATTTACAAGGGAAATTTCGGTACCAGTCAGGCCACCCTTATTTGAAAGAAGCCAGGCCACCCTGTTTGGAGATTCACCGTAGTCTCTTACACTAATTATTTCTAAAAGAAACTTATTTTTTTAAGTAACCGCTTATAAGAAACTCAACTCTCAGATCGCCAAAAAATTAAGAAACTCCAGTACTGAGAAAATATAACCATGGGCAGTAGGAAAAGCGGACTGTGTATTGGGTTTATCCAGTGGTATCAAGAATCAGAACTATTAGGCCTACCTTTAGGCATGTTTTCTGTGTCGATCTTCTCCGTTGTCCTGTCGATTTTGCATTTTCAGAAGGATTTTAGTCAAGGAAATCCTTAGCATATTTTTACTTTATTTTCACTTGTTTCCTGTATCATATTACTCGGAAGGTATTTGAGTTATGTCTAAACATTGGAAAGGCTTCAAAAAACTTTGATTTGAAATATTCAAGAGGGCACAGGTAGTAAACATGAAGATTGTTATGGAACCTTTAAGAAACTCTTAAGAAACTCCGAGTACTCAAAATCTGATAATTTTAAGAAACTTTCAGTACTGGCTCAAATTCTTAGTGTCTTATAAAAAAATTACGTGTATTGAAACCAATAATTACCAGAAAGAAACTCCATGGAAAATCCGGTAAATCCAGTTCCGGCCGGATTCTGAAAATCCTGATCCGGCACACCCCTAAACAGGGCCTTATGTTGCAACACAGTACTCGAGTAGATGATAGAAATTCATCGACAATAAAATATTGTGCTAAAGATTCTATCAGGAGTATTCTAATTCAGAAAAATGATCAGATGGTATCAGAAATACTCATGAAATCGCCCTAAATAAATGAATTCGAATGTGTGCGAGGTGTGAATGTGAATTTGACTGTGAATTTGGAAAAGAATAAGATCTGAAACGGGGATGACCCAAGTCCGGGAAAGCATCAATGACGTAACTAAATTCTTTGAAGATGTTATGCGCATGTGTAGTTCTGTACAAAACTGCGTTCTCAGAAAGATTCTAAATGTCATATCCTAAACTTTGAGACTCAGCAACTTTTTATTCTCGTTTCTTCTTTTGGATCTCATTTCATTTCCCTTGGGGATGGGTGGGGGTTTACTTGAGTCTAGGATGACGGGGGCGTGCCGCCCAACTCTAGACGCATTATGAGGGGTTCTCGGTCGATTTTCATAACCATATTGAGGATCTTGGGGGAAATATAGACTTGCGCAAGTCGTCTTGTAAGAAAGAAAGAGAATCCCTCAAAAAAGTCTCTTTCTTTCTTACAAGACGACTTGGGCAAGTCCAGGGGAAACAAAGCCTGCTGAACGTGCCAGAAATAACGTTTAATTTCACCATGATTTCACTTTATACATACAATAAAGAAGATAAAGTTACCACCAACCAAGTTTCAGGACTATGAAAAACATAATCCAACGTTAAAAACAAAACACTCCATAGTTATTTGTTACAATTTAAAAAGCTACCCATTTCTACTGGGACAGTTACATTTTGAGGCCGTTTTCGACAGCATTATGCCCCTTATGTTCTCCTTGCTCTATACATGGGAGTAACCCCAGGGTTCATTTCTGTCATTTTCCAGGAAAGGAAGAAAATTATTCATTCATCAAAAATTAACGACTACAAAATTCCCATGTAGTTTTGCGTCTAGTTTCTTTTCGATGGCAAACACTCCTTAAAAATCTCGTCTACGTTTGGAGAATGGAGGGAAGGGGGGGAGGTCGTTGAGAACACAGAACACTAAATACCTCGGTGTTCAGGTGGACAGTCATCTTGTTTGGGATGAGCATATAAACTGTGTGAGAACTAAAGTCTTTCGAGCCTTAGGTTTTTTTGAAGTATGCAAAGAAATTTCTCCCAAAGGAAACGCTAAGTAAAATGTACAGATGAATTGCGGAGCCCCATTTTCGCTATTGTTGCTCAGTGTGGGAAAATTCAAATTGTTGTGGGAAAATGTTGTGGGAAAATTCAAATTGAGACCCTCCAAAAGT